>VBSM01003176.1:55239905-55266166 GCA_008086735.1 Cheirogaleus medius
TTTTTTTTGTTTGTTTGTTTAATATGTCTATAGTGGGCTACTACTTCATTGATGATTGTAAGCAATGGTTCATAGAGTGAGAAACCATAAACTTTATTCTGCCACCTTTAATATCTTTTCTACAATATTCCTGATAAGGATTATCTGACTTTTGTTCAAAGATTTCAGTATCTGGAAACTATCTGCAGGAATGACTTCTCCACTACTATACATTTCTAGGTTAAAACTGATTTTTGATATTGATCTAATAATTTGGCATCCAGTAATATCTTCAAATCTTTTATATATTTTTTTTCTTTATAGTAAAAAAAGCAACATGTGTAGTTCCTCTTGTGCATGAGAACCTTATAAATATTGGAAAACTGGAATTATGTTTCCTCTTAGTCTTTACATCCCTAAGTTGAACAGTCTATATTGATACAGCATGATTTCTAAATCCCACATTATTCTGTTTATCCTCTTTTGTACACATTAATTTAGTGATATATTTCTTAATATGGAACACACTATTGTGCATCATGCTCTCCCCATGTTTAGATCTACCAAAATCTAGAGTAAAATATTTACATTATTCTAGATTTCTTTCACCTCAAATCTTTGTGTTTAAGAGAGGCATATCCACAAATCTGATTACTGATACTCTATCATTATGCACACTCACTTCTCATCAAAGGAATGGGTCAAAGAAAAGTTAGTTATCTCTATAAACTATCATTGTACCTAGAATGCAAAAAAAAAATTGATTGAGCAAAAAACTCTGTTTATTTCATTACATAAATTTTAATTCCAAAAACACAGGCAGATCTGGATGACTTGTTTCTCTGTCATCTCAGCTTTTCTTTATCGTTGCTTTATTTTTAAGCAAATCATCTTTATTTTACAGGAAAGATGGCCAACTTTCAAAACTGCGTAGCCACAATCTCAAAAGAAGGGAGATCCTAACTCTAAATGTTCCCAGAAATCATTCTAATTAAACTTTGTTTGGTCCTGCTTGTATCATGTGTCTACCCCTTGAGTAACCATTTGTCCACAACAAAGGTCTTCACTGAGCTCATACCCATGTCTAAATAGGAGTCATTGAGGCCATTTGGTTGATAGTCCCAGAGGATGGAGGAGGCATGTTCTCAAAAGTGAAGGATGTTTTTTGCAGACCAAAAATGAAAAGGAGATGATTCTTTTCACATTGTTTCACTTGGTACTGATGAGTGATATTTCAAATTATTCCTTAACTCTGCGTTAATTCAAATTGGTATATATGTCCCACTAATATCTATGTATCACAATAAGGCATAAGGCAACCTTAGTCAGAAAATAAGAAGAAACTAGTAGAGAATCATTTCATTGTTGTCATGTGCACATTTGTGTAGCTAACTCTAAATATTTGTGAGAATTAATGTCTGCTTAGTCATTGTAGGTAGTACCTATTATTAGGGGTAATACATTCCCAGTTTTTAAATTTCAATCATGCATCTGAAATGTATTCATGAATCTGTTATTCTACAAATATTTGCTGGGTTCCTACTCTGTGCTTGGCACTTTTCCAAGACAATGAAATATCAAACAATTCCCACATTGTCCTTGGCACCATGGGGCTTAAGTACAATTTGGATCACAAATCTTAAGGAATTTATTATTTGACCTCAATTGTGATAAAAATTACAAAGTAAAAAACATATGGCAGGGTACTAGGATAGTATAAAACAGTGAAGAGTGAAATATTCCATGGAATCAGGAGTGATTTTTAAAGAAACGAGATTTAAAACCTAAGATTTGAATAAGGAGTAAGAGGTCTGTATGTGTTGGTAGTAGATGAAGAGCTAGAGTTTTCCAGCTATCAAAGACAGTAGAAAGGTTTGAGGAAGGGGTAGATACATGACACTATAATGAGCCAATAAAAAGGAGTTAGACAGGAAGCAAGATGGAGGCACATGACAGACTAGGAAGGCCTTTCATAAGATTTTTAGCTTTATCCTAAGAGCAATAGAAAGCCATGAATTAATTGAAGCAGAGTAGTGATATGGAGAGATTTGTGGTTTTAAAAGATTACTGTGTTCTTATATGGAGTATACTTTACAGTGCTAGGCAGAAGGCTATAGTCCTTTAGAAAAAAACTGCCTATAGGTCAGGTGTGGTGGCTCACACCTGTAATCCCAGCATTTGGGGAGGCTGAGGTGGGAGGATCACTTAAGGCCAGGAGTTCAAAGCCAGCCCCGGCAACATAGCCAGATCTCATCTCTACCCCAAAAAGGAAAAGAAAAGAACTGCCTAAAATAATGTGGTTACAGTGAAATTAGAGGTTTGAGACACACAAATAACAGGTCTGTGACTGTCTTTGAAAGTACAATCATCAGGAATTAGTGATTGCCTCCTTTTACATACATAGGCAAATATGACTCTTTTAACTTGATGTTAATCATAATGAAGGTGTGTTTTAAAATAAAACTAGCTGATTATATTATTTATTATGTTATATGAGGAACTTAATTAGTTGCTGTGACTTCAATGTTTTAATTAATAAGAACATTAATTCAAACTTGCAAAATAATTTATCATCATGGAGAATACTAATTTATTTGGAAATTTCAACAAAATATTAATCACCTATGAAGCTAGAAAATATCTTGAAATGTAAAAACCAAATTTTTCCTTCACTAGATTTCTGGAAACCCCCTAAAACACAAAGTCACCCAGAGTAAAGGAACAAGAAAAGTAGTGAGAATGACAGTTAAGAAAAATAAACAGCAGAGCAAGGACACCCGGGGGAACATACAGTCTACCCAATTTTCAGCATTACCTAAATTTGAAATATCCAAGGAGACAACTCTATATACAGGAGAAATAGGTATCCAAGCATTCCTGACTCTTAAGTTTACTTTGACGTCTTTTAAAAGCTCTGCGCTTCACACTCATTCTCCTGTAACTAAAATTGTTTGACTATACAGCAGCTTCTCTGTGAGCATGGACCTCCCCAAGGCTATTTCTCTTTTTCTTTCTATGTACTGACATAACAACAAGAGCATATTGAGAAGTTATATGTGCCATGCCTTGTTTTAAGTGCTTTCCTTGCATCAACTCACTTGATATTAATAATTCTTTAAGGTGTTACATTCCATTCACCATTTGACCAATGAAGGAACCATGATGCAATGAATTTACGACACTTCTCGGAAGTCACAGAGCTAGTAAATGGCAGAGTTGGGATCCAAGCAGACATTGTTTAGCTTGAGAGCCCACACACTTGAACACTTGGTCTACTAATGCCAATACAGCAGGAACAGTGACAGTAGCTACAGCTCATACAGGCTCTTTATGCCAGACACTGTTGCTACACAAAAGTTATCTTGGATTCTACAAACAATTTAAATAACACTTTAAAGGGAGGTATAATTATCCCCATTTTCGGGGGGTCAGGGCAGGGAAACAGTGGCTCTGAAAGGTTAATCTGTGTGGCACGGGTCACATAACTAGTAAAAGAACCAAACACCAGTCAAATGTGTTGAAATATAAAAGCTATAGTCTTAAAAAAACATCTAGAAAACTGAGATCCTTGTTTTAGCTTAATCCCTAACCAGATTACCATGGTCATCACTTAATCTTCCCAGTTTCAGTTCAACTCAACTATAAAATAAAAGAAATTTCATCAGTGATTCTCAAATTTCAGTAGTTTTAGGTTTCATTTGGGGTATTTATTATAAATGCACATTCCTTAGCAGATCCTAAATTGCTTTATCAAACAGACCCAGTCATTTGTATTTTGAACAATAATCCCTAGAGACCCTGATTCTGTTTTGCCTGTTGTGACTTTTATTAAAATCAGAATTCCTAAGGTAATCTATTAATATATGGCTCCTGATTACATTTCCATTTACAGTTGACTTAGAATCAATCCGATTGTATGGCCTATGGAAGTTTGAGAGCTCTTCTGACTTCTATAGTCCGTGAAATTGGTCTTGGGTGATCTCTTCATGATATCTTTCTATCTCCAGGGCTTTTATGCTTTCATGGTCCAGGTCCTTTGTACACATATGTAGTCTCTAATTTTTTTCCATATGACCTGCAAGGGTCACATGCAGAATTAAAAGTCCTGGTATAGCCAAAATAACCTACTCTTAATAATTATATTTCATAATACATCTTTATTTTATTTATAGCACATATCATTATCTATAATTATTTTATTTGTTCTTTATAAATATTATCTTTCTCTTCCCACTAGAAAGAAAGTCTTACTTACAAAGCAGGGTCTCTGAACAATACACAACTTACTACACAGGGTCTTGTGGGTATTTAATAAATATTTATTTAATGAATGAATAATATCTATAAAATTTTACTCCATTTCATGACATTGTTTAGATGTAAAAATGTAAAGGAACAATCTTATAACAAATGCATATTATATGTCACCTCTGTAATGGGGTTATTCATAAACCATTCCTTTGACTTTATTGAATATACTTCCCTATTGCTACCACCTAGTCTAGATTCTATTCACATGACGTCAGAAGTACTGTCATACTAGATCTCTCTCTCTGGAGTCATTTCTTCATAATCCATTCTGTATATTTTTTTTATTACAGCATATTATAGGAGTACAAATGTTTAGGTTACATATATTGTCTTTGCCACACCTGAGTCAGAGCTTCATGCATGTCCATCCCACAAACTGTGGGCACCACAGCCATTAGGTGTGAATATACCCATCCCTTCTTCCCTCTCCCACCAAGTCCCAAAACAATAAATGTTGGCATGGATGCAGAGAGATAGGAACACTCGTAAACTGCTGATGGGACTGCAAACTAGTACAACCTCTGTGGAAAGTAATATGGAAATACCTCAAAGAGATACAAGTAGAACTGCCATTTGATCCAGCAATCCCATTACTGGGCATCTACCCAAAAGAACAAAAAAGACATTCTATTAAAAAGACATGTACACTAGAATGTTTATAGCAGCACAATTCACAATCGCAAAGATATGGAAACAACCCAAGTGCCCATCAATATATGAGTGGATTAATAAAATGTCGTATATGTATACCATGGAGTTCTACTCAGTCACAAAAAACAATGGTGATCTAGCACCTCTTGTATTATCCTGGATAGAGCAGGAACCCATTCTACTAAATGAAATATCCCAAGAATGGAAAAACAAGCACCACCTGTACTCACCATCAAATTGGTATTAACCAATCAACACTTATGTGCACATATAGTAGTAATATTCATCAGGCATATATCTTTATCATAGTATAATCTTCTTTAAATATCATTGCATCAACACATTTCTAATGATCAAAATACTTACATTGCTATCTGCTTTCTCCTATATTACCTATATTAGGTATAAATTTCACTCTTTTATTCTCAGAATTATTATACATCTAATTAGACTGTTTCTCTGCCTTTATAATTCCCTTGTGCCAAAAGCACAGTTGCACTTCAACCAGGAGTGTCTCCTCACCACTGTGAGAACATGCCCGTGTTCATTCTCATGGCCTTTCTTATTTGAATCTTCATTTTGCCACATTCTTCTTGTTCCTCAGAGTCTGGCTCAAGTCTCATTTCTTTGAAGACAATTTCACTGACTCTTATATTAAACTATAGGTTGTTTCATATTATTCTTCTCTCCTGACTTAATTATTATCAACTGGAGGACAGAGTTGTTATGTACTCTAGAGCAGTGTTTTTCCATCTGATGGTCATGGGGCTCAGTCAACATTTTCTCATGAACTAGAATAAAATAACATAAAAATAGAATAAGATAGAGTGGAATAGATAGCAAAGACTGTACCAGAGTACTTTACAAATATAAACATAAGTTTTGTCCCCTGAAACTTGTTTCTGCTGAAAGTGTGCGTGAATGCTGGTTCAAAATATAAAACAGATTTCTTAACTGTGAATCTTAATTTTAAAAGTTCGAAAGCTACTGTTCTATAGAACTAAACATTGAATTTTTCACAGTATAAAAACTCATTAAATATCTGCCTTTGGATTGGTTGAAATGACTGTCAATTAACATGTACAATTAATGGCAGGAAATTAGGCCCAGTTTTAGACAAAATAATTATATTTCTGCCAAAGTAGTGTACTAAAAGATCATTTCTCTATTTCAAACTGAAAAGGATACTTTTAGTTTATAACCATAATATAGCCCATTTAGTGTCACTAGACTTTAAATTATTTTTGTTTTTAAATTTAATTTCTAATGAAAATTCAACTCCAGTTTCTGTATTTGACAAGAATAGGAAGCTAATGGCCCTGTGTTGTTTGTTTTTATATTTTTTTCAAATGTATTTAATTATTTATTTAAATTGACATAAAACTGTATGTATTTATCATGTACAACAAAATCTCAAATATCAAAACATGATGTTTTGAAGTATATGCACATCATGGAATAGTTAAATCTAGCTAATTAAAATATGTATTACCTCACATAGCTAATATTTTTGTGGTGGGAACATTTAACATACACTCTTTTAGCATTTATCAAGAACACAATATATCATCATTAACTATAGTCACCATATTGTACATTTTCTTAAGCACTAAGCAAGAAAAGTATTTAACGTTGACATAACGTTTTAATTTTATGAGTTTTAGACTCAGGGTTTTATTTCACATCGCCACATAAACACTCAAATTTTAAAATGAATAATTTTCTCCATGGGATTTTCTGTAATCTAGGAAAAATAAAGGTTTTGAGCTTTTAGAGTTCATATAAAAAGTGCCTGATTTCAGAATTAAATGGAATCAGCTTCTAGTGAAATCTGTACCATGCATGTGTTATTTGTTTATATTTTAGCAAAGACTTTTGAATGAAACAAAAAAGATGGCAAGAGAATAAGGACAGGTCTTTATTAACAAATATTTAATAATATATGCCAAAATATGAAGCAATATGAATCAATGGCAAACTGTTCTGAAGAACCCAGGGCGAATGAATTACAATCACTGTAAAGTCACATTTTTTAACCCAATGTCTTTTCTAGCAATTTTTAAATGATGGCATTTACTGATAATTTCCTTTCCTAATGTCAAAAAATTAAAAACAAATAACAGCAACAACAACAACAACAAAAAACAAAACAAGGAAAAACAGACGGACTTCTTTTCTTTACATACAAAGAAGAAAAGTAAGGCAATCTAGAACAAATACAAATACTGCAAAGACAGCACAGATGGTTTCTTTTTGCAAGCAATAATAAAATGTGAAATAATAAGGGTATTGAAGTCTACCAAGCCAGAAAGTGAAACTAAGCAGTGATTTCAGGGGCATCCAAGACCAATGTAGGGGCTTTAGAGCACTAGACATGACCAAAACAGGGAAGAAAATGTACACAAATCCAAGTCATATTTCACTTGGGAATCCAAGAGTCATAAAACCTTTGCATTTTAAAGCTGGAAGGGACTTAGATCAACATTCTCATTTCACAGAAGAGAAAATTGAATCATGTTCTGCTACACTACACTATATAGTATGTATTCCATGTTTTTTAAAAATTGCAAACAGATTTTTAGAGGCAGACTTACCTACTATGTAAAATATATATGGTCTCCAACCTCCACACCTCTTTCCACTGCCTACTCTGCAGACTGTCTTTATCCTTCTTCCCCTCTATTATTATTTTTTTTTCATTAATACACTAGGTTTCTTCAATTTTTCAATCATAGTAGTGGACATTGAAAATATGTGATCCCTCTTTAAGGAATTTTAGGATCTCATAAGTGAAAAAGATATAAAAGACAACAATGATGTAGAAATTTAAGTTAAAGGGGGATTAATATGTGATACTATGATTCCTCATTAAAGTGACAACTCACCCATTCTCTAGATATATGGAGAATGTGATATCTATAGTGAATCTTAAATCATTACTAAGGGCTTATTATATTTTTATAAAGATTATACAGTGAAATAAGCATTCTATTTATATGCAAAGTATGTGTAGACATGGAGGAAAGAAGAGAGAATGATATGTAGGTAGTGATTTGACTACTGTAGCGTACTTAAAGTCTATTATATTAAATAGACTTGTTTCTATCAATATGTCCCAATATCAAGTGATCCCATCCACATCATGATTTTAAATATCATTACCTGCTGACACTCCAATTTATAATTCTAGCCTGTACCTCTTCCTTGAAGAGACTTTTGTATATCCAACTGCTTACTCAACATCTCCATTTAGAAATCTAACAGGCGTCTCAAATATAATATATCCAAAATTAAAAACTGTGATTCTCTTCCAAATATTTACTTTCTGCAAAGCACTACATATCTAGTTGCTCAGATAAGTATGTTAGACTCATTCTAAACTCCTTTCTCCCTTAAATGAGATCTCTTTTGCTCGACCTTGTCAAAGAATATCATTTGGTTTTGACCATCTCTGCTGCAACCACAGTCATCCAAGCCACCTGGATATGATAATAACTTTCTGATAGCTTTCCTTGCATTTATTCTTTTCCCCCTCAATCTATTCCCATCATAGGAACCAGATAGGTCCTATTTTAAAAGCAAATTTATATGTCACTACTTTGTTCAAAATGCTTGAAAGCCTTCTCATTTCAGCTAGATTAAATGCCACAGTCCTTGCTATAAGCACATGGCCCTCCATGAATTGGCCTGTTCCTTATTTCTCTACTCTCATTTCTATCTCCATAACCCTGCCTAACTTGGCTCGAGCAACACAACCCTCACTTTTCCTCAAGCACACATGGCATACTCATGCCACAAGATCTTTGCACTTGCCATGCTCTCTCCTGGGAATACTCTGGCCCAGATAGAATTCATCTTTTCATTTCTTTAAATCTCAATTCAAATGCCACCTTTTCAAGGATGTGATTGCACTAATCATCTCTTTAAAATATATTTTATACATGTTTCTTGTTTTAACTTTTTTTCTTTTTGGATTTTTGTTGTTGTTACCATGCATTGGAATACAAGATATATAGGGGCAATATTCCTTACCATTAACAATCGGTTCTCAAAAAGTTGTATAAACCAAATCCAGCACACCATTCCTCACAGATACCTGTAATAAGAATGAAAGAAAATTGCTCCCACTCAGAGGCACTTTCTCATCATTGGAAATTCCATTATTGGAAGTGGCTTAGAATAAACATAGGTTTTTCATTCCTCTCTAAATGTTGTTACTCTTGGGAAGAAAAACACATCAACTGAAATTAATTATTAATAATTAGCATAAAATCATTAATTGCATATTTTGCTACCGTGGAAACTTCTTTAAATTCTCCACTAAAATATAGGATTTTGCAGATGGGGAGAATAAATAAATACTTTTGGAAAATGTGGCAATATCTATGTGACAGAGACTGGACCACTATAGGAATGAGGAAACCAATGGATATAATAATGGATAAAGAAAAATTGTGGTTAATATGTTGTATATGGACACTTTACCTATGTGATTCTAAAACGCTGGGAGGGGAGAGCAGCAAGAAACTGAACTAATGAAGAACTTGTTTAGTTCTCAGAGTGAAAGTCCAAATTAATTAATTCTGGGGGAGTTCCACTCATGAATTTGATGATGAGTATTTCTATCTGTAAACTGAGAATCAGACTTACTTTGTAGGTTTTTATACTGAAAATATATTAAAATCTGAATTAAATTAAGTTTCCCAAACACTTAGCTTCAAAGATGGCAAACAGTCTGTAACTGAGACTAGCTATTAGGACACATTGAGGATTCAGCTATTCACTGAAATATTCACTATAAGTGAAACCATCAGGATTCACTGATGGTTCATATTGATACATTTCATTACTCCTATGGAGACACCATATTATTCACAGTTTATATTTTAAACATAAATAATTTGCAATATTACTTAATTATGGAGACTTCATAATGCAGCAATTTTGTATTTCATGATTAATAAAGGAATCTCCTTCCATAAAATCATCAAACATTGTCTGGTTTATTTTAGTTTATGTGTTATGCAAACATAGAAATGGATTTCAGAAGATGTAGGGTCAGTTCTATTTTTCAATGATTCCATAAAAATAGATATTAGCGGAAGTCAAAATGTGATAGGTAAAAATAAATTATTTCATTTCCATTTAGTAAATGCATCACTCTCAACCTCAACTGACCTACAAGACAGATGGGCAAAGGGATAGTATCATAGATGACAGACACAGTTCCAGAAATAATTATAAAATGGGAATATAGATATCTATTTCTTGATTTTTTTTTTAGGTCTAGCAATTAGCCATAGCCAATGAATAAAAGTAAAGCTCTTACACTTCTCTAAACCTTTGCTCTGTTAATTAAATATATCAGTTGGGCATTGTGAATTTCACATTTTAGGTAAAGTTCCGGCAAAGGAAAACAATAAGAAACCATTAATATTTAATGCGAAGAAGTCGGAAATAACTGAGAGGAAGCAAAAAGTAAAAAGGCAAGTGATGGAGGAGATTGATCCAAATGAGTGAGCAATTATTAAGGAGTCTTGCTTGAGCAACACAGAGTCAGCATTGTAGGGGGCATTAGTTGAAGTAAGGAATCAGGACTGATTAAGAACAGCTGGTAAAGGGAGGCGCTGAGAACTACATAATCACCCTATGTGAATTCAGTATAATTGACTCAGATTATCCCAGTAGTCTCAGCTACTTTCTAGCTCCACAAGGCACTTTTAGAAATGGAATGAACTCTTTCTGTCATTAATTCTTTTGATGTCCTGCAGAATCATCTTGTAGTAGCTCAAAGACATGTCTTTGCCAGAAAATATCCAGATTCATCATGAAATACTACTACAAGAATTAATGTAACTCAAAACAACTTGGAAACCAAATGAAAAAATTTTATGTCCCTATCAATCTCCACAAAAATGGCAGAAATTTAAAAGTATTTATTTAAGTCTGGAAAATTCCAATACCATATTTTGTATTTGCAGTACACTTTGTTACTGAGAACTGCAAATCATTTTGCAGTGTGAGTTTCACAGTCCCCCTGAAGCCCCAGAAGAAATAGGTAAAAAAATATTCTTATTAGTACTGGTCTTAGGGCATCACTAAGACCTAGGAAAAAATCTTATTTTGACATGTAAAGGTAACAAGGCTTAGTACCTCAGCAAGGCATAAATATACACTTGCTTTCAAAAGGAGAAATGAACAGTGTGAATGAATGTCCAAAGGGAATTTCTAAAGGACCTATGACAGAATATGTGAGCAAAAGAAATTCAAAATTCAATAATACTTGAAAGAAAATGTAAAGCAAACCTATACTTACAAGTATAAAAAACAGGCATACACAAAGAGTTATTTTAAGCATAGAGACATTTATTCACAATGGAATAATGCGTTCAATTGTTTGAAAAAAAAAAGGTGTTATGAAATTCTTAAAGTGATTTAGATAGCAGAAAATGATGATGGACTCATTTTATTTAACATTTATTTAAGCTTTAGGCTGATCTTTTACATAAAGGATTTTGTACTAGCTTTAATAATTAAAAATATAGAGCAAAATAATTTTTAAAAATTCTGTATGACATGAGCAAAAAACAAGATATTACTAGGTCATTGTAATGAACTAATCACTACAGTTGATATGTGTCCTCTGCTGTACTTCTCCAAGAAATCCATGTTCCTATTATAGAACTTAGAACTTTAAAGTGTGAAGCCATAACATATGTCTTCACATTTACTTATGTTCTGTGGGCATTTCAGCACCTTGTACAATATTTGTGTACTTTGGCTCTTACAGCTTTCTTTTATTAATGACAATTATTTTTTAAATGGATACATTATAATTGTACATATTTATGGGGTCCAATTTGACATTTCAATTCATATGTTGCATAATGATCCAATTAGTGTAGTTAGTGTATCTATCACCTCATAAATTTATCTTACATTTGTGGTAAGAACATTAAAAAGCTTCTCTTCTAGCTATTTTGTAACATGCAATACTTCAATGTTAACCACAGTCGCCTTACTGTGTAATAGAACACCAGAAATTATTCCTTCTATCTAATTGAAACATTATATCCATTGACCCAACCTGTCCCCATGTTCCTATTTCCTCCTCCTTCCCCAGACTCTAGTAACCACTGTTCTACTCTCTATTTCTATGATATATTTAGATATTTTATATGTATTTAGATTCCACATATGATTGAGATCATGTGGCATTTTTCTTTCTATGCCTAGCTTATTTCATTAACATAATGTCCTCCAGGTACATCCATGTGCCACAAATGAAAAAAATTTCATTCGTTTTATAACTGAATAGCATTCCATTCCATACATGTACCACATTTTCTTTATCTATTCATCTATTGCTAGAAATTTAATTTGATTCCATATCTTGGCTATTGGAAATAGTGCTGCAATAAACATGGGAGTGCAGATACATCTTCAACTTACTGATTTCCTTTCCTTGTAATATATACCCAGTAGTGGGATTGTGAGATCACATGCTAGTTCTATTTTTAAGTTTTGGAGGAAACTCCATACTGTTTTCCATAATGACTGTACTAGTTTACATTCCCACCAACAGTGTGCAAGAGTTGCCTTTTCTCCACATCCTCACCAATAATTGTTTTCTTTTGTCTTTCTGATAGTAGCCATTCTAATTAAAGTGAGGTGGTATCTCATTGTAGTCTTGAATTGTATTTCCTTGGTAATTAGTGTTATTGAGCATTTTTTCATATACCTGCCAGACATTTGTATGTATGCTTTTGATAAATATCTATTAAAGTATTTTGCACACGTTTAATCCAATTGTTTGGTTTTTTTGCTGTTATTTATATATTCTATAAATCAACTCCTTGCCAGATGTATAGCTTGAAAGTATTTTCCCTCATTCTGTAGGTTGTCTTTTCACTTTGTTAATAGTTTCCTTTGCTATACAAAAGCTTGTGTGTTTGATGTAATCCCATTTGTCTACTTTTGCTTTTGTTGCCTGTGCTTTTGAGATCTTATTTAAAAAATCCTTTCCCAGCCAAATGTCATGAAGTATTTCCCCAGTGTTCTCTTAATTTCGGGTTTTACATTTAATTCTATAATCCATTTCAAGTTGATTTTTGCATATGGTGAGAGGTAGGCAATTCTTCTGCATGGGAATATCCAGTATTTCAGCATGATTTATGAAAGAGACTGTCTATTCCTCAATGTGTGTTCTTGGTACCTTTGTCAAAAATCAGTTGGCTCTAGGTGGGTGAATTTATTTCTGGCTCTCTATTCTGTTCCATTGATCTATTTGCCTGTTTTTATGCCAGCACCATGCTATATTGGTTACTGTAGTTTTGTAGTATATTTTGAAGTCAGGTAGTGTTACACCTCCAGCTTTGTTCTTTGTTCTCAGTACTACTTTAGCTAGTCAGGGTCTTTTGTGGTTTCATGTGAGTTTTAGAACTTTCTTTTCTTTATTTCTGTGAAGAATGTCATTGGTATTTTGATAGGCGTTGCATTGAATCTATAAATTTATTTGGATAGTATGACCATTTTAACATTATTTATTCTTCCAATCTATAAACAAGAGATATCTTTCCATTTATTTATGTCCTCTTCAATTTCTTTCATCACTGTTTTATAGTTTTCAATGTAGAGATCTTTCATCTCCCTGGCTAAGTTTATTCCTGAGTATTTTTTGGTTTTGTTGCTATTATATTGTAGCTATTGAAAATGGAATTGTTTTATTGATTTCTTTTAAAGATTGTTCACTGTTAGATTACAGAAATACTACTGATTTTTGTATGAGGATTTTGTAGTGTGCAACTTTACAGAATTTGTTTATTAATTCTATCAGTTTTTTAATGATAATCTTTAGAACTTTCTCTATATAAGATCATGTTGTCTGCAACAGGGACAACTTGACTTCCCATTTTTAATTTTAATCATTTTTATTTCTTTCTCCTGCCTAATTGCTCTGGTTAGTGCCACGGTCCTGTCCACTGCTGAACTTTGAAGTGTTGCTCCAGCTCTTAGGTTCCCAGCTTGGAAGAATCACAAGCCTTGGCCCACATGACAGAGAGAGATGACAGGCACTCAGCAAGTAAGTGTGCAGAATTTATTGTAAAGAAAGTTTAAGGGTGCAAAATGAAAGACGTTTCCTAAGGGGAAATAGGTCTGTCTCCGTGAGTGGAGAAGACCCCAATTAACTCTAAAATTCCTCCTTTTTATATGTTGGTTGTATATGTTGATGTAAAAGCATAATTATTTATGACTATATGTTACCAGTTTGGAGGTCTAGATTTTTCCAGGTATGAACATAACTTAAAGGTTATGTTCCAGACATTCCTTTTTCCTAAAGGAAAGTCACCGTTTATGGTGTTTTTCTATTTTCTATTTGGTGGTCACTGTTTCATGGTCTAGTTACCCCATTCTTTAAGACTGAAATAACTGTTTTCTCTGCTTATTTTTTTTGTAACTAATTCCTTCTTATTGTTTGTTTCTTTAACTGCTTCCTCCTTCTTATTTTTCTGCTTCTATCATTCCATTATCTCTTGTTTTTCTGTCCCTAACAGTTAGGACTTATAGCACTATGTTGAATATAAATGGTAAAAGTGTGCATCCTTATCTTGTTTTGATCTTAGAAGAAATGCTTTCAACTTTTACCCATTCTTTGTGGTGTTAGCTGTGAGTTGTCATATATAGTTTTTATTGTGTTGAGGTACAAATCTTCTATACCTAATTTGTTGAGAGCTTTTATTATGAAGGGATCCTGAATTTTGTCAAATACTTTCTCTAATTTTATTGAAATGATCACATGGGGTTTGTCTTTCTTTCTGTTAATGTGGTGTATCACATTAATTGATTTGGATGTGTTAAATCATCCTTTCCTCCCTGGGATGAATCCCACTTGATCATGATGAATGAACTTTTTAATGTGTTGTTGAATTTGGTTTGTCAGTATTTTGCTGAGAATTTTTATGTCTATATTCATTAGGGATATTGGCCTGTAGTTTTGTTGTTGTTGTCGTTGAAGCCTTGTTCAATTTTGGAATCAGGGTAATGCTGGCCTTTAAAGTATGCCTCCTCTTTAAATTTCTGTAATATTTTGAGAAGAATTGGCACAAGTTCATCTTTAAATGTTTGGTAGAATTCAGTAGTGAAGTCTTCACTACTGAGATTTTCCTTAATGGAAGACTTTTATTACTGATTCAATATTTTCACTTGTTATTATTCTGGTAAGATTTTCTATTTCTTCATAATTTAATGTTGGTAGGTTGCATGTGTCCAGGAATTTGTTTATTTTGTCTATGTTATCAAATTCGTTGGTGTATAATTTTTCATAACAGTTTCTATGATCCTTTGTATTTCTGTAGTATCATTAATGTCTTTTTTATTATCTGACTTTATGTATTTAAGTCTTCTATTTTCATTTATTTAGTCTACCTAATGGTTTGTTGATTATCTTTTCTAAAAATCAACTCTTTCTATGCCTATAATCCTTATCCTTACTAGAAAAGAGAAAAACAACGCCACCACCACCAATAAAGAAAACTTACAATTCTTTCTTTCATTGAACACCTATTTTGTTTATTTCTACTCTGAGCTTTATTATTTTCTTCTACCAAGTTTGGATTTAGTTGGTTTTGTTTTTTTAGTTTTTTGAGGTACATCATTAGGTTGTTCATAAGAAATACATCTTTTCTGATATAGGTGTTTATTGCTATAAACTTCCCTCTTAGAACTGCTTTTGCTATGTGCAATAGGTTTTGCTATGACGTGTTTTCATTCTCATTTGCCTCAAAAATTAATATAATTTCCATTTTAATTTTGTCATTAAAGTACTGGTTGTTTTGGTCCCTTTGTGTGGGGGTGGGGAGGCAATTGTAGTTGGGCATCTTGCTGATATACTCTTTATCATTTTCTTGGCACCCACAGAAACCAGCAATGTTGGGTCACAATTAAAAGTACTAGTGGCAAACTAAGTGCCTATTAAATTTTACTATGCACACAAATCACTTGAAGATCTTATTAGAATGCAAATTCTAATTTAGCAGGTTTGTGGCACAGCCTAAGATTCTACATTTCGAAGCTGCTCCCAGGTATGTATAATGCTGATGCTGTCATCCACCTTAAAGGAAGAAGCTGAGGTGAAATTAATATAAGTAGAGAGTTTATTTGAGCCAATCTTGAGGAGCAGAACCCTGGAGCATAGATCCAAGTTGCCCTGAATATACACTTTGATTAGCAGCAGTTACAAGTAGATTTTTAAAGGAATAGAAAAGACAGTTCCTGAGTTGTTTATCAATAATTTATATTAAAATAACATAAGCTATTGATGGGCTATACATTGTTCTTTGTATCACAAATTCCAGGAACATGAAGATAATGAGTGAGGTAGCTAGTCAGGAACAAAATGACTTTTAAAAATTGTCCCTAGGCATGGGGGTGGGTGATGACTGAAGTCCCACACTCTTGTCTCTCTGGACCTAATAAATTTTGCATATCTCACATAGCTCAGGCTGCTCTGAACTATTTTTCTTTTCTCACTGTTGCTCCATCAGCCCCACATTGCATAGAAAAATTTTAAATCTTAATTACTTCTGATCTTTACTTGTCATTAAAAGTTTAGTTAAGTACAGAAAATTGCACATTGCTTCACTTTAAGACTGTGCTCTGACATCTACATCAGAAGAAGAGTTAACATGTGTAGAGTTGAGTTTTGACCAAAAACCTTGCTTTTCTCTAATTCTGCCTTTAGATACTTTTGTCTTTAAGCTAGAGATCATGTTAAAAAGAATGAACCAATAACAATAAGTGACATTAATGAAGTTAAGCATGAAGCCTTCACATTCCAGATTATGAAATTGGTCATTTGATGTCAGTCTCTATCATGTTTGCACCCCATTCTACTAAGTGAGGTATCCCAAGAATGGAACAATAAGCACCACATGTACTCACCAGCAAATTGGTATTAACTGATCAACACCTAAGTAGACATATAGGAATAACATTTATCAGACATCAGGCAGATGGGAGGAGAGAGGAGGGGATGTGTATATACATACATAATGAGTGAGATGCACACCATCTGGGGGATGGACATACTTGAAGCTCTGACTCCGGGGGAGGATGGAGGGAAAGGCAACACATGTAACCTAAACATTTGTACCCCCATAATATGCTGAAATAAAAAAAATTAAGAAATTAAAAACTAAAAAAAAATAAATTTCAGATCTATATTTACAAAATATTTTTTAAGACTGAATTTGCTACTTTTTTGGTTAAGATCGGCACATGCATTTCTCAGGTTTATTAAATGTATGCCTTGAGACTGAAAAGTCATATTCAATTGCATTAATTTCTATACTTGTCCAAAACTTGTGATATGTGCAAGCTATTCTGGCAATCAATGGTTTAGGATATTTTGTATCCTTTCTGTAGTTACATAGAAAATGTTGATGAATGCATATTCCCTACAATAATGTTTCCCTGCATTGACCTTTCTTAATGGATCAGAAAATGTATCATCTCCAATGACAGGATCAAGAATATCATGAAAATGGCTGCATAGACTAAAGAAAGCCAGGAAGCGTGATACATATACTCAGACAAATACGGATTATGGGGTAGTGCACAAAGCAAAATTATATGAACTCACATACTGATTGTAATTGCTAGCCTTTCAACAATTAAAACATCATCTTCATATTTAGAAAAGTACAAAAATAGCAAAGTCAAACTTCCAAGCAAATGATAAGTCTTTCTTCCCTGTCCTTGAGTTATCTTTTCCATTGCCTTTGAAGTCCTAAGCAAAGCGACATTCCTATCCAATGTGCTAAGATCTTTTAAACATGGAATAGAAGATTTCAATTGTGATAAACTGCAGAAACACATAATACCAACTGTGATCCATACTATGACCACTTTAAATTAAATGACCTTAGGAAACCAAGGCATTGTCTATAAAAAGTCAAAGTAATTGCATATGAAGACATCATGTACCTATTGCCAGGAATAGAGATATGCAGAATACTCCAGCTGTTTACTACAAATGAACAAGCCTCTAACCTTGGATAACATACCCAAGCCACCAAAGGTGAATGCTCAAGCTGGAAGGACAGTGGAGCTTTGTGGAAGAACACAATAAACATAACATAAAAATGGGAAAACAAACAAACAAACAGGTTAGGGATGTTTTCTAAGGTTAGCTAAATAAAAAGAAATTGTTTCTTTTAAAGTGACAGAATCTGAAAATTATACATATAAATAATATATATAGCAATTTTGTAGGTACACATTTATATGCTTATTTGTTTAAATATTGTAATCATACAAATTGTACATAAACAATTTAGAGTTAATGTAGCACTAAAAAAGCTCAATAAAATAATAGAAGCATCTGCATTATAACACTGGAGAATTTAGTCAAAGTTTATACTATCTTCATGAAAATAGATTCATGTCCACCACTGGCTACGATCTGTTTGGGGATTTTTACATTTTCTATACCCATGTTACAAAAGCTTGCTAAAGTTAGAAATTTTAGTTTTAGAAAAAGCAACCAAAACTTAATATTTAATGTTGCTTCATTTTTAGCAAGATAAAAAGAAAAATTAGCCTTAAATCCACCAAGGATCAATACAAAGCCTAGTGTAAGATATAAGTTCATTGTAATGTTGAATTAACAATATTTTATGCTGATTTGAGTTGAATGTGGAGAATGTCTTTATGCTGAATCTTTCTTAATTTTAATTGCCCAATTAGCTGGGGCTGCCTTGTTTATGCTTAACAGTAGCAAGCTAGATTACTTTAGTTAGCAGCCCAATGTTTAGGTCTTGCAGTTTGCTCATGTGTAACTAGAAAGCAAATTACCATGCATTCTTCATAAGTAATATCATAGGAGAACCAATATCTAAAAACATAAAAATAATGAATAGAAAAAAGTGAAGTTAAGACTGCATTGCTGCCTTACTCATTAAATATTTTGTGTACTATTTTCTCAAAGAACATTATAAGAATACATTTCATCCCTTTGATTAGAAAGAAGAACCTATTTTTTAAAAAGAAAATTACTGCCTCCTATGGAAAATAGGTCAACTGAAAAGTATTTGACTATTTCTACAAACATGGAAAAGTAGGTATCTTAAAGTAAAACAGGTAGATATAATTGTTTGGGGCAAAAAATTAATTAATTAAACAAATGATGGCAATTCAATGTATAAGATGCTGACTTTTTTCTTTTCCCATTTGTGCTGTTATGACATATATATATATATATATATATATATGTATTGGTTTTTATCCACAGTTCCTGGCTCATGATTCCTGTATCCTTTGTTACAGTCTTTTGTTATAACATTGGGTGTGAGGCCTCAGGAGCAGCCTCACGAAACAGAATCTCTCTGACCTTCACCTGCCCCAATGCAGGACTCTAGTCTTCCCCCATCAGTCTGATGGTGGGTCAGGAGACCCTCATTCCAGAGAGGGCCCTGACCCCATACCCTGAAGGCTAATCCCATTTCCACATAGGTGTGCATAAAATCTCAAGAAGACGGGTTTCAGAGAGCTTCCTGATAGCTGAACACCTGGAGGTTCCTGGAAGGTGACACTCTCAGGGAGAGCATGGGATCTCCACACCCCTCCCCATACCTCACCCTGCGCATCTCTTCATCTGCATCCTTTGTAATATTTTAATAATGAACCATTAAACATGAGTAACAGTTTCCCTGAGTTCTGTGAGCCACTCTAACAAATTAATCAAACCAGAGAGGGGGTTGAGGAACCCAAACTTGAAGCTAATGGGTCAGAAGTTCCAAGGGCCTAGACCTGCCACTGGTGTCTGAAGGGAGGGCAGTTTTCAGGACCAGTGTCAAACTTGAATTAGAAGGCATAAAATGTCATGAATTTTCAGCTGGTGTCTGCTGCTTAGCATGTGGGGAAAAACCTACGTTTGGTCACTAAAGTCTTCTTTGGTGTTGATGATTGTTGTGCTGTGAGAACAGAGGAAACGTACAGGTTGGGAGTATTTTTCCCAGAACATCTTGTTATTATTCTTTTTTATAATATTTCTCATTGATGTAAACAACATATAAACCTACAAAAATGTGGTTGCTTTAGTAATTTTGAGGTATTTGTATGTATTTTTTCCTGGTGACTTTAAAAATGTTATGGCAAGTATTGTTTACTTTAAAAAGATAGAAAATAAATGATACAGTTTCAATATAAAAGTAATATATTTGTTTTGTAGTTAAGAATAAAATCATCGATCCAAGTTAAAGTGTTGAATTAGAATACTTTAATAAAGCAATAATAAGACTTTGAGACTTTGAAAGATAATAATAATAAAATACATACCCCATAGGGCCTGCAATAAAAACTTTCTAGAAATTAAAAATATCAGGAACATGTTATCCAAAACCAAGAAAAAAAGGTAGTCAATAGCAAAACAAACAAACAAAAAAACGCTGAAATAACCTAGGTGTTGGAATCAGCAGACACTACTTACTATTACTTTGTTTAATTACTAAAAAAAATGTGGTCTCAGTGATTGAACATACAGGAAATCTCAGAAAAAAGAAATAAAGTTTATAAAAAAGAAGATAATAGGAACTATAGAACTTAAAATCATACTACCTGTAATGAAATACTCATTGGATGGACTAGCAGATTACCGGTGACAGAAAAACGATATTTTTGAAGTTAGCACAAATCCATAGAAATCATCCAATCTAAAGAATGAAGATAAAAAACAACCGAAAGCCAGAGAACAGGGTCTCAGAGACAAAGAATCTAACATATGTGTATTTTGAGATGCATTATAAGAGAGAGATAATGTGGTAGAAAAAGATATATGATGAAGCAAGGTTTAAAAAGTTTTCCAAAAATTTATTGAGAAACAACCACTTATTTCTCAGTGAAACTAAAGCAAAATAAATACAAATCAACTTATATTATGGAACATCATAACAAAAATACTGAAAAAATAACCATTAAAGAAATTACATCATATGTTTCCAGAAAAAAAATAACACAATATATACAGAGAAATAATGATATCAATTATGGCCAACTTCTTGTCAAAAACAGAAGAGACCAAATGATAATAAAATATGATGATAAAACTCTGAAAAAAGTCCACTTAGAAATGTAAGTGCTGTGTAAATATACTTCAAAAAGTAAGTAAAATAGACATTTTTAGGGAAAAAAGCAGAAAATTTCTATTGCCAGAAACCTGCACTACAAGAGATACTGAAGTCCTAAATCTCAAGTAAATTTTTTATAATAATACCTGGGACATTTTAAGTGCCCAGTAAATATAAGGGGTTTTGTTCATATTTTTTGCATTTTGTTTTGTTTAAACAAAATTAAAGACACCTTTATTTGACTCTAAACTCATGGTTTGTTTATTTGGTCTTGATTCTCTACAAATATCATACTATATAAACATTTATTAAACATTATAAATTTCTGAGTTCTTACACCTCAGATAATTGAAGCTTTTCTGTATGTCTCCAAAGGGAATAGAAAACTTGGTCTTCCCTGGTCCTGCCTCAACTAGCACTGTACAAATGAACACATGTATGATCATATAGATGGTTATTGTAGAACACTTCTCATTGAAAAAAGTATTCCTTATATAAACAGATGGCATTGAGAAAAATTTTGGATGCTTTAAGAAACTATGCCATTTATCATTTTTGAAAATAATGTATTCCTGTATTAAAAGGACTAGAGTCTCACATAGAGACCTTTGCCTGGTGGGGGCTTAGATTTTGATGTATTCATAAGCTCTATATACATCCCAGAAGACTAAAACTGAAGGAAAAAAATTCAAAACCATTGTATCAAGAACCAAGAGAGGTATATACTTTTTCTTAAATTGAACTTAATTAAGACAAATTATAAACATTTTAAAGCACAGTAGGTATTTAGTATAAACTTGTTTAATGACTGATTAAGTGAATACTGTTTTTACTACTTCATTTTGAAAGTAAAGACAGAAATAAGGAAGAGCTAAAAGTAATTAAGCTTTTTACATTTATATTGAATCACCATAGTAAATGTCCTGCATAAGAACATACAGACACCAAGGCAATTTTCGCACTACCAACACCAAATGCAAAAAAGGAGTACTAGGGAAAGAAAATCTCATGCAAAATCTATGAATATATAAATGATTTTGAAGCTTGAAGTGTAAAAGTAAAATATGATAAGAAAAGGAAAGGTGACAAACAAAAAGAAGATTGCAGAAGACGTTAAGACAAATAATAAGACATTTTTCAAACATGGAAGGAACAAAAGGTCAGTGACAGAGAGAGTGGAGTTTCTTACAGATGGCCAGAGCAATTTACTGACTGAAAAGACAGGCATTGCTAAAACAAAAATCAAATGAGTTCATTGGCTTTCTATTCTCACAGAGGGCTTGAAGGATAGAATCAGAAATAGACATAAGACTTAGGGGAATAAGAAAAAAATACCAAAGAGGACTGTGCTGTGCTGGCTGAACAAGTGCCTAAAAATAAGATTCGTTATTTTTTTATAGATGAACTAAAAATTACTTATATCCTTAACAAATACATTATTTTATAATTTTTAAATGGAAGTATAGAAGGAGTTTTTAAAAGAAAAGTATACCAGAATCATACCAGCCCCTTTTCCCAATTTTGTGACATAAGTGACTGAAATTGGAACAGTCATGGGACAAATAGGCTCTCCACTTGGAATATATTTCCCAGTAAGAAAAATAGCGTTTGGTAACAGCCTCAGTAGAATTCCCAAAATCTCTATCAACCACATGAAGAGAAAGTTGTCAGGTGATGGGTCCTTTCCCTGAGGCTACCACTGCTTCCGTTAAACTGAAGAAAGTAGCACCAGGAAAAAGTCTGTTTTTATAGGCAAGCATAGAATGGAAAATAGACTTCAATAGATTTTTAAAAATCTATCTCACGGCATCACTGTCACAATAATGCTGGAATAAATGTATCTTGTTATGTCAGGATCCTTGTTCCCACTGCTCAGTTTCTTAGATCACTGAACTGAATATTTAAATGTGCAAGTAGTTCTTAATATGAAATACTGAGGAGTATTTTTGTGGTACATCCAGGTAGGGATTGAGCAAGACAAATAAAATTTCACTAATGCTATTTTGGGAACAACTAACACAAAATAAGTAAATAGAATGGGGGGAGGTCAGCCTTGCAAGAGGCTAATATAGATAATAAGGTTAAACAAACACTGTATATTTGTATAAATTTTAAATCCTTTTCAATAAACCTGGCCTCATGAACAGTTATATTCAGTTGTGAGCCACAATCATGGAGACTGTCTAGAGATGTCCTATCAGCATCTTTGCTCTAGAACCCATTCTAGTTATTGGTTAACCTGGGAATGAGATTTCCTCCAAAATCATAGCTCTTGAAGGCTATTTTTGCTGCTTTTGCTTTTGGAGTCTTAGTCATAAATCTTTGCCTAGGCCTATGTCCAGAAGCATTTTGCCTAGGGTTTTTTTCTTTTTTTTAGAATTTTTATGGTTCCAGGTATTACATTTAAGTCTTTAATCCATTTTGAGTTAATTATTATATATGGTAAGAGATAGAGATCCAGTGCCATTTCTCTGCATATGGCTATCTAATTTTCCCAGTAACATTTATTGAATAGGATGTCCTTTCCCCAGTATATGTTTTTGTCTGCTTTGTTGAGTATCAGTTGGTTTTAGGTATATGGCTTCATTTCTGGGTTCTCTATTCTATTCCATTGATCTATGTTTCTATTTTTATACCATTCACATGCTGTTCTGGTTACAATAGCCTTGTAGTAAAATTTAAAGTCACATTATATGATGCCTCTAGATTTGTTCTTTTTGCTTAGGGTTGTTGTGGCTATCCTAAGGCTCTTTTTTGGTTGCATACAAAGTTTAGGATTGTTTTTCTCTAGTTCTGTGAAAAATGATATTGGTATTTTGAGGGAATTGTGTTGAATTTGTAAATCACTTTGAGCAGTATAGATATTTTAACAGTGTTGATTCTTCCAAACCATAAGCATAGAATGTTTTTTCAATTGTTTGCATCATCTGCAATTTCTTTTTTCAGTGTTTTGTGCTTTTTCTTATAGAGATCTGTCACTTCCTTGCTTAAATATATTCCTAAGTATATTTTTTTGCAGCTATTGTAAATAAAATTGAGTTCTTGATTTGGTTCTAAGCTTAGAATTATTTGTGTAAAGAATTGCTACTGATTTGTGTAGTTTGATTTGGTAACCTGACACTTTACTGAATTCATTTATCCAATCTAGTAGTCTTTTGGAGGAACCTTTAGGGTTTTCTAGGTATAAGATCATATTATCAGCAAATAGAGATAAATTGGCTTCCTCTTCTCCAATATGGATGCCCTTTATTTATTTCTCTTACTCGATTGCTCTGGCTAGAACTTCCAGTACTATGTTGAATAGAAATGGTGAAGGACCACATCCTTGATTGTTTCAGTTCATATGGGGAATGATTTCAACTTTTCCCCATTCAGTTTGATATTGGCTGTGGGTTTGTCATATATAGATTTTATTATTTTAAGTATGTTTTTTCTATGCCTAATTTGTTGAGTGTTTTTATTATGAAGGTGGATTTTATCAAATGCTTTTTGTGCATCTATTGAGATAATCATGTTTTTTGTTTTTAATTATGTGTTGAATCACATTTATTTAATTGTGTATGTTGAACCATCCTTGCATCCTGGCATAAAAGCCACTTTATTGTGAAGAATTATCTGTTTATGTACTATGGAATTTGGTTTGCTAGTATTATGGCTGAGGATTTTTGTATCTCTGTTCTTCAGGGATATTGGTATGTAGTTTCCTCTTGATAAAAGTGCCAAGAACACTCATTGGGGAAGGGACAGCCTCTTCAAAAAATGGTGCTGGGAAAATTGCATATTTATATGCAGAAGAATGAATCTAGACTCCCACCTGTCACACTATGCAAAAATCAACTAAAAATGAATCAAATACCTAACTTTGTAAGACTTGAAATGATAAAAATTACTACAAAAAACATAAGGGGAACATGTCAGGATATTGGTCTGTGAAAATATTTCATGAATAAGACCTCAAAAATCACAGGCAACAAAAGCAAAAAGAAACAAATGGGATTGTGCCAAATTTAAAAGCTTCTGCATAGCAAAGGAAGCAATGAACAGAGTGAAAAGACAACATATAGAATGAGAGAAAATATTTTCAAACTACTCATCTGACAGTTGATTAATATCTAGAATATACAAAGAACTCAATCACCTCAATAGCAAAAAAAACATCTTATTTAAAAAATGTACAAATTATCTGAACAGACATTTCTCTAAAGAAGGCATACAAATGGCCAACAAATATACGAAAAAAATGCTCAACATCACTAATCATTAGGGAAATGCAAGTCAAAACACACAAGTACGTATCATCTCACTCCAATGAGAATGTCTATTATCAAAAAGACAAAAAATAACAAATGCAGGCAGGGATTTAAAGAAAACAAAATTCTCCAACACTATTGATGGTAATCTAAACTAGTACAGCCACTATGTAGAACAGTATCAAGGTTCTTTTAAAAACTACAAATAGAACTACCATACAACCTGGTAATCTCACTTCTGTGAATTTACCCAAAGGGGAAGAAATCATTATATCTATAAACATCTGTACACCCATGTTCATTGCAGCACTATTCACAGTAACCAAAATACGGTATCAATTTAGGTGTCCAATAACAGATGAATGGATAAAGAAAATCTGGCATATGTACACAATATAATACTACTCAGCCATTAAAAATAATGAAATCCTGTCATTTGCAGCAACATGATGCAAGTGGAGGACATTAAGTTAAATGAAATAATCTAGGGACACAAAGGTAAACATCTCATTTTCTCACTCATGTGAAAGCTATAAAATACGTTGATCTCATTGACGTAAAAAATAGAACAGAAGATACTAGAGGCCGTGAAAGGTAACGGTAAAGGAATTGAGAGAGATTTGTTAAAGGATACAAAATTTTAGCTAGATAGTAAGAATAAACTCTAGTGTTCTATACCATTGTAGGATGAGTATAGTTAACAATAATATATTATAGTATTTTGAATAGATAGAAAGAAGATATTGAACCTTCCCAATGCAAAGAAATGATAAATGTTTGAAATGATAGATATACTAATTACCTTGATCTGATCACCATGCATTATATATATGAAAATATGACTATGTACCCCATAAATATGTATAATTATTATTTGTCAGTTAAAGTTAAAACTAGAATGGGTTCCAGCTGTATCCAGGAGTATACAAGAGGTGCTATATCACCA
>VBSM01003176.1:55266266-55334641 GCA_008086735.1 Cheirogaleus medius
AATATTTGTACCCCCATAATATGCTGAAATAAAAAAAAGAAAAAATAAATAAATAAAGTTAAAACTAAAGTTAAAAATAAAAGAATTTAAAAATTTACAGAAGAAATACTGTAAAACCAAAATAGATTGCTCATGAATGCTATCAGGAGCTATACAATACCAAAACAGAATATTTTGGTTCCATAAAGTTTTATATATGAGATCTTTGTAAAATTTTCATGAATCTGATAATTCTTACATTATTAAAACCCTTCAAAAGAAAGTAAAAGCTATAAAGCTTCCAATAAATGTTATAAAGCTAGTATATGCAAAAATAGTACAGAAGAAAACACACTAGTCTTACTAATTTTACAAATATTCTAAATAAACTATAAGCAAATCCAGCCAAAATATGAAAACTGTAACCAATAGAATTTATATCAAGTGTTTAATTTTATTCTAGAAAATATAACACTATAATTCTCTATGCTAGTGAATCAAAGGTGGAAAAACCATATGGTCTTCTGCAGAAATGCCAAAACTACATTTGATAAATTGCAAAATCCATGATTTCTATTTAAAAGTACAACAAAAACAAATGGGTAGAAAATATTTTTAATTAATGATAGTAATTAGGTGTTATTACTTTAACAACAACAACAAAAACAAGAAGTAAGAAAGAAAACAGGGCAGAAGCTGAGAAGGAGCACTTCAGTTCAGTGTGAATGCTCATTTCCACTCAATTAATACCCCCTTTTTTATTTCAGCATATTATGGGGGTACAGATATTATGGTTACGTATATTGCCCATGCCCCCCTCCCCCTCGAGGCAGAGTTCAAGCGTGACCATCCTCCAAACGTTGCACATCTCACTCATTATGTTTGTATATACCCATCTCTTCCTCCCCACTCCCACCCGCCCGACACTTGATAAATGTTATTCCTATATGTCCACTTAGGTGTTGATCCGTTAATACCAATTTGCTGGTGAGTACATGTGGTGCTTGTTTTTCCATTCTTGAGATACTTCACTTAGTAGAATGGGTTCCAGCTGCATCCAGGAAAATACAAGCGGTGTTATATCACCATTGTTTCTTAAAGCTGAATAGTACTCCATGGTATACATATACCACATTTTATTAATCCACTCGTGAAGTAATACCCCCTGTCAATGGCCGTTCCTGAAACAATTTGTCTACTAGGAGATGGCAAGGTTCAGGTCCACCTAGAAATATTTTCTGTTTCTCCTGGACTTCTTTCCAATTTCTATTAGTTGAAGATTTTACAATAAATAAATAAACACATACATCTATAAATAATTGGCTAACATAGAGGAAAACAAAGTATGGCAAAATACCCGAAGCATATTTGAAATGTGTTACTATCTTTAACTTACAATAAATACTTGTAGGTCATTTCTAAAAAAATATAAAGTCCCAATAGATCATTGACAAAGAAATTGCTGATATGCATTTGTGCCCCTGTTAAACTTCACTCATGAGCAAAGACAAGCAAGTAAAAACAATGTTATTTACCTCTTTATCTGGGAGCACATCCCATTTATTATTAAATTTTATTTACACAGAAAAAGATAAATAAATAAATAAAATTGGCTTAAAATATTCACAAATTATATTCATCACAGCACTACTTATATGAGCACAATAATGAAATTCTTAATGATGAGCAATGGTTAAATGACAGAAATACAGTATAATCCTTTCAGAGAAATAGTGCAGAGATATTAAAAATTATTATTTTGGAATATTTTTAGTGCCCCAAAGAAAAGCTAATGCTAAAATGTTAAATGAAAAAGGTACAATATACAACTCTATGTAAAGTGTTAATATAATAGATACTTCAAATACATGTCCAAACACACACAGATTCAGAGAGAGAGACAGAGAGAGAGAAATAAGACTGAATACATCTATGCTAACAATTTAAGAGTAAAACTTTAACAAAATTCTGTTTATTGTAATTTGGAATGATCTTTATATTTGTGTTATGTATTTTTAATTGTATAAAATAACTTTAATTTTCTTATAATCAAGGATATAGTTTAAAGTCAATTTAGTAAAGTGTGTGAACTTCGAGTCAACAATTTCTTCCTTGAGATTTTACTCAATGAAATAATCCTTAAGGAAGGCAAAAATATATGCATAAAAGTGTTCATTTAAATATTAACTACAAATTAAAAACTTACAATAATTTTTCAGATATTTGGTATCAAAATTTTTTAAAATAATTTAAAAATCTTGACCCTAGAACTGCCAGCATAGTATATCATAGGCAAAAATAATTTTTCCATAGTATATTATGGGCAAAAGTGAGTGGTGGATATGTAGATGACTTGATTGTTTCTTTGAAGCCGAACAGTAATATGTTAATGCTGAAGTTTCCATACCAGGTCTAATGACTCCATTTGGACAACTACCTGTATACGGCAAGGTTTTTTCCACATTGTAGCATCTTTCTTATTTAGAACACTTTCATTTTGTCACTAAAAGTTCAGAGGCTTTATTAGAAAATGTGGACCAGGCACCATGGCTCCCACCTCTAATCCTAGCTCCTTGCAGGGGAGAGGCAGGAAGATTGCTTGAGGCCAGGAGTTTGAGACCAGCCTGAGCAACATAGCAAGGCCTCATCTCTACAAAATAAAAAATTTTTTTCAAGTTGCCAGCTGTGGTGGCATGCACCTGTATTCCTAACTTCTTGGGAGGCTGAAGAGGACAGATATCTTGAGCCTAGGAATTCAAGGCTGCAGTGAGCTATTATCACACCACTGCACTCCAGCCTGAGCAATAGAGTGAGATCTCATCTCTAAAAAAATACAAATAAAAATAAAAAAATGTGAAAGAAGTGAAAACTGAGCCCACATCCAAGCCTTGTATTCAGAGATTAAAAAAAATATATTTACATAGTGTATCTCTAACCATATGCTACCTAAAGACAGTGCAAAAGAGCCTGAAAGCTTGAAAGAAAAAGAAAAATGTTCCACCTTGTGGAAATATCCAAAATTATGAAAATGAACCATGTAATAATGCCATAAACTCAAGCCTGGTATTCCGAGTAGGAATTGAGGAGAGAAATCTTCCTCTTCACTTGCACTGAGCATTTCTTTCAAATTTTATGATTAGATTAATCCCCTTTAAAGTGCTCACCCTTTTATAATTTGCAATAATTAATTAAAAATTCATCTCTGGGTAAAAATGAAGGATAGAAACATTTTACATTACAGAAGACATGGGGTGAATTTGCAAAATCCTAGCCTAGATATCTTTATTCCTAGAATGGGACAACAGTAGTCTTCACAGTTTCAGTTTTCTGGAAATTAAAATGGATACCAGGCATGAAAGCCTAATACTGTGCCTACCAGGTAATTATTTTCACATTTTTTTTATTAATACTAATCTACTGCATAACCACCATCATAATTAGGGCCAGCTTCATGGGCACACAAACTGTGCAGTCACATAGGGAACCACGGTCAGAAATGTACCGTGCTTGATTTAATGTTTTATTGTCTCTGTCTTGAAATTCTTAATAATTTTTGAACAAAGGCTTTCAAGTTTTAATTTTGCATTTGGCCCCACCAATTATATAGCTAGTACAGGTCATTATGAGAAATCATTTGATTTTACGAATGCAGTTTGATTAGTTTTGAGTTGTCACAGTACTATTTTATGGACTCTCGCTTTTATGTAATCTAGGGCACATGATGTAGTCCTGTTAATGAAGTTTATGGCTGTCACTTTTCATGTTATCACCATAGGAGGAAAATATGTATATGTAGAGCATCTAATGGATTCAGTCTGATTTTAAAGGAGCACAGTCTTTACTTTTGTAAAAATGATTTGAAATCTTCCTGAAGATTTATAGTTGTTTTAGGAAATGACAATTTGCAGTTTATAAAATGAAAGGATGTATATGGAAAGCACTTTGCAATTCGTGAGGTATTTTGTTAAAAGTACTTTAATTAATTAACTAAGATGTAAAGGAAATTTTATGCAGTTTCTTATGGCAAAACAGAACAGTTGCATACTGGGCAGTATAGGAAGTCACAATTATGTAAGGTTCTACAACGTCATAAAATCAGATTTTAACACTAATAGAATAATTATTCATCTACTTTTATCACTTAAGAAATGTCTACTAATGCATGTATGTTTGTTTTTAAAAGACCTACTTTGTAAAAAGTAGAATTCAGTAAAGGCTAGAACTACTTATCTACCACATTCAAATCTTAAAGGATCAGGATAAGATTTTTTAATTGAATCAGACGAGAAATCGATGGCAAGTACAGAAGAGAGGCATGTTTAGTTCTGTAAGAAATCTATAGTGAATGATTTTTAAGGGGCTTCTTTTTAGGACAGAACTTTGCAAACAGTTTTTCAAAGTTCCAGTTAAAATGTGCTGCTAACATTAAAATAATAAATGGCATTAATCAAAACATCTTTCAAATATATTCCATGCTGCATAGCTATAAATTGATATCTATATCCGAAATCTTCTAAAAAAATTTATCGCTGTATACAAATTATGGATAAGATGTGATGATATTGAACAAATAACGTTGACAATGGTTGTTCTGGCAATTCCTAAAAATAACCTGTTGCAGAAATGAAGTAATAGATGTTTATTATTACTTTCATAAAAGGTACTACTTCCTTAAAAGCGGAAAATAATAGACAGATAAAAATACTGCCACATATATTGCAGAATTTGGGGGGGCCTGCCTGCCTCAGAAAAATGAAAGGAATGTTAAAATATTTACAAAGTGAACCTCCAAAGCATACCTATAGTAGCTATTTCAAAGGGCTAACCAGGGTGGAAAAATGAGATAAGAGGGGAGGAAGGGAGGAGTAGAATCAGCCTATAGTTTATACCTGACCACAAATTTGCAGTAGATCTTTATGTCCAAAAATTGGCAAATTTGTGAATTTAGAGGCAAAGAAAACAAAGATATGGACATTCATTCAATTTTTACATTTACCATACTGCTGTTGTACTCAAACTACAGTGAAATGAAGCATGGAAGATTAGAATGCTTCGAATAAAATATGACCTGTCAAAAATCCTGAAAGATTTTAAAAATGAAGGTAATATGAAAACAAAAATGAATTAAAATATATAGTACTTTCAAAAAGAATAATGTTTTTCATATAGGTCTTGTATCATTAGTTTTTATTTGAAAGATAAAATTGTATGCATTTACAATGTGAAATATACTGTTTTGAAGTAAATATATATTGTGGAATGACTAATTCTAGGTAATTCATTTATGCATATTTTTAATTTCTTCTCTGTTTTGACAAGGATATTGTTCTATTTCCATTGCTGCTTTTTGTTAACATAGATAAAACCTGATGTTTTTATATATTAATTTTATATCCAGTCATTTTACTAAAATTTTTTATTTGTTTCTACAGATTTTTAATTGTTATTGGATATTCTATGTATAAAACCATATCAACTCTGAGTAAAAACATTTTTCTTATTCAATATTTATACTTATTTAATTTTCATACCTTATACCATTGTTTGTAAGATCTAAGACATAAAATCTATTTTAAATTAGTTTCCATCAATTCCTATTTTCCTTTACTTTTTAATTAGTAGTACTTGCTAAAATATATCCATTTTTGGCTTCTGTTGATAAATCATATGGTATTTTTTATTTGAAAAATGTTGAGTTTCAGGGGATGGTAATGCCCTGAAAAAAATCTGACTCACTATATGTACAAGAAATTAAATTTGAATCCTTGATTTTCATTACAAACAGAAGAGCACTCTGGATTATTTAAGGTATTATTGTGAATGGTAATAATTTATAATGAAGAAAATATAGAATAATGTTTTTGTAATTTTAGAAAAAATATTACCTCAACAAAGCCCACATTTCTTTTAAAAAATTTAAATCTAATTGATATGAATGTAGCAAAATAAAGGATATCAGTTTAATGTAGTACATCATGAACAATGTTGACAAATAAGAAGATATTAGCAACATTAAAACCAACAAGATCTCTTTGTTATAGCTATTTTGGAAACAAGTTTGGTAATATTTAGCAAAATAATGTATACATTGCATCTTATAATTCTAGGATCCCAAACTTTGAAACTCTTACACAGATTACTAAGTGGATTTCATTACAAGCCTTTCTATGTCAATTAGAAATTAGAGGCAACTTAGTTGCCCCTCACTGGAAGAATGGATTAAAAATTATTTTAGATGCTTATAAGAGAATACACAGTAAGAGTTAAAAGCAGTTAACTGGCTAGACAACAATATGGCTAGAGCTTGAAATAGGTATTGAGTTTTAAAAAGACAGAAAATAAAAGGACTTACAGAAAAATACAATTAAAATATACACATTTAAAGTAACACTGCACATTTTATATCACATGGATCCAAGATACAAAGCAGATACAACATACAAAAGCATTGGTAGGATTATGGGGCATGAGCAGGAGGATCTGCTAACCTTGCGTTTAGGGATGGGAAACGGATCCTCTTCTTCAAAGTTTGGAAAGCATTTTTATAAAAATATTTGGGTACTATTTATTATTTTGTATATTTTGGGGGGAGTGCTTGTTTTAAAATGACTTCAGCCTTCTAGAAACATTTAAAGACTAGTACAAAGAACTCCCAGGTCTGCAATGCTGTATCATCCAGTTTATCCAGGATTTTACCATATTTGTCCTATTAATTCATTAGTCACAAGCTCATCAACCTTCTCTACTTCAGTATTTTTCCTAAGATGAGCACTTTCCCCAATAACCACAATACAACCATCAATATCAAGAAATTAATGTTGATTTAATCATTATCTACCTTAAAGAACTCATTGAAATTTTGCTGATTACCCCAACAATGTCCTCTACAGATCTAGAGACCAACACAGGATTGCTCAGTGCACATAGTTACCACAACTCTCTGTCCTCTTTAATCAAGAAGAGTTTTTCAGTCTCTTCTTATTTTTTATAGCATTGATATTTTTGAAGAACATAACTAAGTGGTTGTGAGAATGTACCTAGATTTGAGCTGCTATGCTCTTTCTATATGCACATATTCAAGATATGCAACTATAGTAAAAATACTACAGAAGTCGTGCTGTGGTCTTCTCAGTGTATTGTATCAAGAAGCATTCTAAGGAAATGTTACCTTATATCATTTGATTTAATGGTATATACCAGATTACTCCACTAATAAGTGATGATATCATTTGGCATTGTATTGAATTGGAGAGCTTATTATTCTATGCCATGGATTATTTATATATTTGTTCCTATCACTAAGTGTTACAGGGTGAATGTGTCCCATCCTCAGTCCTAACTCTCAGTACCTGAGAATGTGACCATATATGGAGACATGATCTTTATAGAGACAATTTAAAATGAGATAATTATGGTGGAACCTTATAAAATATGACCAGTATTCCTATTATATAAAGAGAAAATTTGCACACAGACATTTACAGAGGGAAGACACAGGAATAAGACAGCCATGGAGAGAGCCATGGAACAGGCATTTTCCTTAGGTATTTTCCTCACAGTCAATACCTTGATACCAGACTTTTAGCCTCTGGGAAATGTGAGAAAATAAGTTTATGTTTTTTTAAGCCATTCAGTCTGTGGTATTTTCTTAAGGCAGCCCTAGAAAACGAATGCACTCTGGACTCATGTATTAGGTTATAGTATTTTATCATTATTTATTTTAATGCTCAAATTATCTCAGCTTTGATTAGTCAAAGACTCTTAAATCTGGTTCCAGTGTCTCTTAAACATCTTCATTTATTGAATACTTTCTTAATTTGTGACACAATAATGTTTTTCAGAGGCATTTTACCTTTCTTACATTATCCTAGTTATCTCTAATGAAGAACATCATTCAGAAACCATGATCTAGATACTCTGTTATTGGGGTGTTGCTTCTTCCAGGACCACTTAGTGGAAAAAAGCTAGAGGAAAAAAATATATATGTGTGTGTAGTGTCCATCTGTATCTGTCTCTTTCTTCATATAAATACATAAAAATAAAAATACATATTAAAATAAGTCTCTATGTGCATACTCATATATATAATTTGTATGTATACATACACACAAATATATGTGTACACACACATATGATATAAAGTAATTCCCACTTATCCAGGCAAGATGCGTTCCAAGATCCCCAGTGGATGAAACTGAAGATAATACCAAATCCTGTGTATACTATGTTTTTTTCTATGCATATCTATGATAAAGTTTAATTTATAAATTAGGCACAATAAGAGATTAACAACAATAATAATAAAAAATTAAAACAATACACTGTAATAAAAGTTTTAAATACATGTGAATGTGGTCTCTCTCTCCCTCTCTCTCTCTCTTTCTCAAAACATCTTATGGTACTGCACTCATTCCTCTTCTACTTGTGATCTGTCCATCTGATAACCAAGATGGTTACTAAGTCTCTCACTCGTGGGTAGTGTACAGAGCTTGGAGACACTGGACAAAAAGATGAATCACATACTGGGCAGGAGGGAGCCAGACAGTGAGAGATCTCATCATACCATTCAGAACAGCACAGAATTTACAATTATGAATTGTTTATTTCTGGAATTTTTTATTTAATATTTTCTGACCACATTTGACCACCAGTTACTGGAAGAAACCAGAGAAAAAGAAACCGTTGATGGGGTGGGGGTGGGGTAACTACTATATATGTAAATATGTATATATACTTATTTTGATAAGTATTATTTTGAGAAAATAATGATAACATTTTTGATCAGCAGCCTCTAAGTCAATCCCCAGTGATCCCAACCTCAACTTGGGTACTCACTCCCACTCTCTTGGATCATTCACCCTGAAATAAGCAACTGACATGTCACCCAAAAGCCCTGTGCAGAGGCCCACATCTATGAGCTTGGATGTGGATTTTTTTTCCTACCCCCTAACGGAGTATTCAGATGAGAATTTAGCCTGAACCAATAGCTTGACTATAACCTCATGAGAGTCCTTGAACCAGAGGCACTAAGCTAAGCCATAATGTGGCAAAATGTGGAAATCACATTTCTGATCTCCAGGAACTGAGAGAGGGTAAGTGTTTGTTGTTTTCAATCAGAGTGTTGGGGTAAAGTAAGAGTTTTTTAATACAGTAATATTTAACTAACACATCATTAATGGTAGAGTCATGAGTTGCTTCTTAATTACAAAAATCTAGTGCATTCATAAGTATCTATATGTTTCACATATATTAAAGATTTCATATTTACCACTGTATTTTAGCTTTTGAGTAATCATATATTTGAAAAGCAGATTAATCTATCATGATATGTTCTTTCAAGTACCTGCATGTCCTTGGATCATCCATGGAACTTCACTGTGCTTCATTCAGCTTTGTCACCACTCAGATGGGTAATATAACTAACTGTCCTTACATCTCATGAGACTCTTGTGAGTGTAGAGAAGATTACTTATGAGAAGCAGCACTGGCAAGTTAAACAACTATAAAAAAATCAAAGTGTCTTCATTAGGTGATTTGTAAAAGTGTCTCATACATGACATTTGAACACTCATAGTTACCTAGCGTACATTACAAACAAATAATAATTAGTATAATCATTGCATGACATTAATTTCAGGTGACTTTTACCAAGGCGCCTTCTTTCTCTACCAGCTTAGCTCATCAAAGAGCTAGATTTACAATGCCACATGTAAAGACAATATTGATCTTCAGGTATCATTTAACTTTATTCAAGCTCAGTGCATATATGCAAATGAAATAGAAACTAAACTGGAAATGTACATAAAAATTCCCATCACTGTTCAATTTCAGTGTTATTAACCTATTCTAGAATATAAAATTATGGACAATAGAAGGCCATGAAGGCATCAATTTATTCAAGGTTAAATTTGTGAACATTCTTCCAAGCAAAAATAATGTTACTATTAGATAATGCTTCATGGCATCCACAATTGGTATATAATTTGGAGTGTATTCAGGTAGTCATGCTACCTAATTGATTTTATAAGCTATGTTCACCTTAGTAACAGTTGCACTGTGGACCTAGATTAACTTTGTTCCTCTCTCTGAAGTCACGTTCCTATTTAGAAGGAAGATTTGACTACAAATTAGCACCCTATGAAATACTTTTGAATTTATTCCATGAAATATGTAGTGACCTGTCTTTAAACATCATTCTAAATGGCATATTACCTGGTAACTTAATTCATTCTTCCTTCAACTTTGTTTAAAGCAAAAAGTAGGAAACCACTTGACTTACACAAAGGATTTGTTACTCATAGTTTGAATCATTGTTGTCTTAAGACTCTAGTATTTTTAACTGTATCATAATTCAGCCTGATATGGTTGGTATAAAAATTGCTATGTAAATATGGGGTATTATAAAACAAAAATTTAAAATATGCTTTATTTGCTTGGGACCTTGCTTAGGATGACAAGGAAATTGATGTAGAAATCTAGAAATAAAGTGATCCAGTGTATGTATGCAATGGTTAAATCATTATTCACATAATCCCCCATCATAACTTGTAAGACAGATAATGCTGATGTAGGGGAAGAGGTTGGAAAATAGAATCTTAGTAGTAGTGTGTGCTAGATGTCATTAGGGAAATTTGACAAGATCTTAAAAGAAAGATGATTTCAAGAAGAACTGAACACTTCCAAGTATAAAAGAAAATAGAGTATAAAATTCAGGAATTTGAAGTTTTAGAAAATGAAACTATATCTCAATATCAAATGGTCAACTATACAACTGAAAAATTTATAACCTCCTCTTGGAGGCAAGTACTAAAACAATGTCTGCCCTTTTACTCATTGCTAAAGCTCTGTGCATAGCTAAGGTAATACATAGCAAATCTTTCCATGTGGACAAAGTGGCTCTAGGAACAGAGACATAGGCTCTGCCTAGCCCAGCAAAGCTAAACAGGACAAAAGTACCCACAATTATTTTGAGAGCATGAGAGTGAGAGTTTGGGGGATGGTGTAGAAGAAAATGCAAGAAAATACAGCAAATTTATTAAGTAAATCCATAGAAGAACAGAATATAGCAATTGGTGCATAGAACTGACTTAAGTAGATAAGCAGTCAAGTGTTCTAGAGAGTCATTCTGTCAAAAGAAGCACTAGCTCACGCTAAAGATTGTGACTTTTTTGGAATAAAACAATAATTGGCAAACATTCAATAAACAAAAAAATGTTCGCTTCTCAGTGAGGGTACAGGCCACAATACTCAATTCAGTTGTAGTCAAGGAGGCTAAGGAGAGGAAGACCCTCCTAGAGCAATGAATTGAGAACCACCCTTCTCAGGGAGCAGAATTGGCCCTTGTCAAAACACATTCAGCTTCCCCAGGGTAGGGGGCCCTCACCAACATCTGCCTTGTAAGATATTAGAATTGGTATTGTTGTGTGTCCCATTCTTCTGTGTGTGAGTACTCATCGTGATTATTCTCTGTTTACCCATTGTAAGATAGAATACTTGTCTTTTTGCTTATAATTCTTAAGGGGACCTACAGAAGGGATGAATTTAGAGTAGAGACTATCATCCATCATCCCTGATTAAAGGATATATATTTACAGAGATCCTGACCATTAAGCTTGATTCCATGGCTAGTTGGGACTTCTGGTTTATCTTCCTAAGGTAAAAGTGAGGAAAATTCTATTTGTAAGAGACAGCATACTGAATATTTGGTGATAAGAAGAGAGAATTCTTATAGTCATTAATACTGCTCACAGGTACTCTACCTTCCTCTCCCGGCTGCACAGCACAGCTGGATTTCCAGTTGGTAAGAATAATCCTTCACAGAGATGAAATCAACTCCCATAAAAGATTACCTGGCTTTAATTTTTTTAAATATTGTTATATAATAATGCCTTCTTTAATAAATCCTTCTATCTTTAGTCATCTTTTTCCTGTCTTTTATTTTATTTATTTATTTATTTTTTTCCTGTCTTTTAAATGGTGATACTATTCAAGGATCATTTGTAGCTCTAATCTCATACTATTTGCTCCCTACTGACCTTTTTAATTTTATGGCTTCAGCTATCAACTGCACTTTAGATAAATATTAACTTTCAATCCAGATTCTCAAACTCAAATAGCCAATACGTAATAGGCACTTCAAACGTGTTATTTTACCTCATTGATTTGATTATTTTATCCCTGCAAATCTTCCTAAATTTCCCCTTACATTGATAATCCCTGGCAGACAAAAACCATGGAATTCACCTAGATTATTTTTTGTGTGTGTAATTTGCTCACCGAGTCATGCCAATTTTATTTATTAAGTATCTCTAGATTGCATCAAGTGTTCTCCGCACTCACTTTTACTTAACTCACAAACTCATGGCTTTGTCATCTATTGTAGTCCTTGGACCAAAGAACTCAAATTATTATTAGAGATAAAAAAAAAACATTGCAATTATAATAAAACTTAATAAATTCTATAACGGAGAATTGAGGGAGATAACATTGTGGAATAACATCTGAAATCTACTTCACTTTGGGAGATAGGCAACTCTTCAGGAGCATTATGCTTTTATTCATTTCATAGATATTTATGAAGTGAATTTTCTGCGACAGATCAACTTTTCCTTTATATCAGGCAACTACAATAGACTGGGATACAATGATAGATATGATTAGACAGCATCCCTCTTGATGAATAAAATGGTGGAAAACAATGGTGTGGAGTATAGTATCAGAAAAAATATCATTCTCTGGAAGTGTAATAAGACTGGAATGAAATGTACTTGAATGGAAACTATGAGACATGAGTCTGAAAATGTCAATGTTAGACTAGATTATGAAAGACCTTGTATACCTTGCAATACTTTTGGAATCTTATCCTTATAACAGCATAAAGCCTAAGAAAAATAATCAACTTCTGGAGAAAGCGTGATATGGGATGGTGACTTATGTTCCAGCCCTCAGAGGCAAACAAATTTATTTAGTTTGGTTTAAGGCAGAAGTGTCTTTACATTAAGATAACATTTTTATAAATTTAGTCAAAATAAAAATTGAAAAGTGAGATTAGCCTAAAAATTAAACGGAATAAGAATGAGACATACTTTACACAGATCAAAATGTACCTTATTCAGGAGAGTACTGAACATAGAAATAACTAAAAAATGATGACTATGAAGATCAAGAGAATAAAGCAATGAAACCTAAAATTTATCTGTTGGATTTTTTATAAGTGGAATGATCTTTTAATAATTTTTCACACTGTGCCAATTTTCCAAAATGCACATGTTTTCTTTTATAATCAGGAAAAATAAAGATATTAGTAACTGTTTTAGGACGCAAATGGACTTTCTAGGAAAACAAGTATTGGATGATATATAAATCACTTCCTACTATACTTGATTTATCTTAAGAAACAAATAGTCATATTAAAGGAAAATGTATGTGCTCATGGCTTCCCACCCTTTCTACTGAATTATGATCTACTAAATGAATTATGTCTCTTATTGTTCAGATATTCAAAAATATTAGGCGAGGTGGCATGTTTCTCTATTTTTATTAAGTTGAGGGACTTACAATTGTATACAAAGAATGGGTAGAGAAAGTTGGAAAGAAGGAACAAAACAAGAAAATGCTAATATTGAATCCACATGATCTTGAAAATATTGAGAATCTAATAATAAATTTCTGGTCAAGTTTCCATCTTTTAGGAAAAAAAAATCTATATTTTTTTGAAAAACCCTATGAGTTTATATATATGTTCTAAGTAAATAATCAACACTATTTGTCATTTGCCAATCATTTTCCTTGAGTAGACACTAATATGGAAAATTATAAAGGTTTAAATGTATAGATATTTTTAAGTCTATACAAATTTTTTAATTTTTTATTTTTAAGTCTATACAAATCTTTTGCTTGCTGTAATAAAACCAAACCATTTGGCTGATTATTTGAAATTTAAATTTTAACTGAAATATTTTCATATATTCTCATGTTATTAGCAAATATAAAATGCTGATAACATCTCAAGTCTTTATATTTTTAAAAATTTAATTTTGTATTACTTTCATTTGAGTATGAATAAAATGTGGATCACTCATTGTTGATAGTGATTTAAAATCCTAGACCTGAGAAAAGGACAAAAGAAACATAAAACTTGAACTATATTTTAACCATAAGTATAATAATTTAATGAGTATAAGACCATGGTAAGCTTCAAGGCATAGATCCCTGTGGAAGTACTGTGTATGTCCTAAACATCTAGAAGAATAAAACAAGATTCAACAGATCCACAGATTTCAAATTCAGCAGTGTGTTGAAGAATTATCTTTTTTGACACTAGACTGAGAAAACTAGGCAGAGAATATCTCCAAGGAACAGCCCTTATTTAGCGTGTGACAAGCAAGGAGAAAATATATTATATATGTATCTTTGTACGATACACACCATATCGTACAGATCTAATTCTACCTGATGTGCCCCATGATGAAAAGGAAAACAAACATGCACACACACACAAACACACACACAAGTGCATGCACACAGGCACACATAAAAATAAGAGAAAAAGAGTCAAAAGATAACATATCATGAAATCTTCTATAATATGATTATCCTTGGTATTTTTTGTTTTTACTTATACCCTGGTGTCTTTTCAATTTTTCAGATAACAAAATAAGCTTTTAAATTCTTCTTTTGTAAAATATAAATATTCTCTTTCTAATGCTTCTTTTCACCTCAATCTCAAAGGACAACCAGAGAGTTAGAAATGAGCTTTTCATCTTTTACTCTTTCCTCCTTCCAAAGAAGATTTACACAAAAATGTAAGGTAAAATTTATCTTCATCTACAATATCACCAAATGCTCATCTACCACTAAATTATTCTGAATATAATATGTTTAGTTATATTTTATCTATTTATGTAATAAATTTATGCATTTATATTTTATATGTTTATATGTGGTATTTTACATGTTATTATGGTTGGTGATATTTATGCAGACATTCAAAGTTGATCATATAAAGAATTATGAAACCAATATTCCTGTGAACACACAGACGCATACACACATGCACACATGATTGGTTGATTTGGAGCTTCAGCCATAAATACAGTGATTGCAATTCTTTATGGTCTGTGCCTTCTTGCCTATATTTGATTGATTGAAAAAGGAACAATTAGGCTTTGCCTAATTTGTTGTTATTTGTGGCATTTACAGGTGCTATCCTAGTTGTTAATGATGAAAAATTCAGTAAATTCAATATTTTGCTTCTGATTTTTTTTAACTTTTATTTTTTATTTAGTTGACCAATTTTTTGACTCAGTGATTTAATCAAATAAAAATGAAAGTCACTGTTTATATAGCCATGATCTTAACCAATAAAATTTGGAAAGTTGCTGAAAAATGCTAATAAATATTTTTAAATAATTTTCATTAAGGTGCTAGTATGTGTTGTTTTGCCATTGTAACCCTTGTCATTGGCTAGTCTTCACTTATTACTGCAGGGCACCAACTTTCTTGTCAAATCCTGTGTGTGATTTCTGAGATTCAACAGAGGTTTCAAATATGCTTCTAAGTACTTATCACCTGTTCAATAGATGCTTTCTATGATTAATACAAATGCATCCATACGGTTTCAAATTTGTACAAATTATTATGTTGAAGAAGGAGAACTAGTTTTATTTTTATGCTACCCTAAATTAGAGGATAATTAAAGCTATTCTGCCTTCCTCTCCACCGTTTTCGAATCCCAGTAACTGCTTTCTCAGATTTTACCCATGTCTTAGGATCCAGCCATGGGCTCAAAGACAAATTTGAATGCTAGATACACCAGGCTGTATTTAGAATCATTCCTTTTTGATGAGTGTATTTTTGTTGCTCTGCTAGCTTTTCTACCTAGCCTCCTTGTTTTAGGAATCTTTTTCTTTGAGGTGGAAAGGTGCAAAAGGACCACTGGGTAGCATATTCCATAAATCCTCAAGACATGAATAGGCACTTTGGATTTGCTTTGGTGGACACAGCTTGGATTCTCTACTACATATCGCTGAGGTGTTAGATTTCTTAAATAAATATGATGATCATTCTTTCAACTAAATATATGGCAATTTATCTCTCTTCAAATATTTATTCTTTTCACTGGGAAATACAGTCTCTCTCCTGAGTGTTACTAGAACTGACTGGCGTGGCCCTGTTATTTTCTACCTAACCTAATCTTTATCTAGGTTATCTCACTTATTTTTAACTTATTTTCTCTAGTAGTATTGTATGTAATTTTATAAGCATTAAGAATATAATTCAGTGAATAAATGGAAGAACTAATAAACACTTTTCCTTCAACAATTTAGATAAGTCACATAACAGCTCAATTTACAAATAGATAATATATTGTCACTAACAAGTAGACGTATTAATTAAAATAAGACAATATTATTTCTTGGGATTTAAACTTTAAAATATATATACATCTCTCCTGTTATGATTAGGTTTTACTATTGGCATGTTCATTAAATGTTTAACAACTGGCTTTCCATGGGGGAAAAGCCCTGATTTGTACTACTTGTCAATTTCCGTTATATAAATACTCCCACATTGACTGATTTCAAGCTACCAATATGATGTCACTGTGCATGTAGTTGGGAAGAAATGTGCAAAATCAGCTATTCTCTGCTGGTGCAAACCAGTGTGAGCCTATTGCAAAGGGCCATTGTTTGGTATTATATATATTACAACAAGTATTTGTAAAGTTTCCATTTTTAAGCTAATGTATTTTTAATTTTGAACTATAATTCCATATGTTTTAAGTGCTAGTGCTATGAAATAGCCTTAAAATGTCAATCACTAGCAGCCTGCAGCAGCAGATAAGAATCCTGTATCCTGAACATCAAAGATAAACATTTCTATAAGTATAATAAGCAAAAAATAATGGGACAAAACTCTATGAGAGTCATAATGTGTATCATGATGGTAACACATGGGGGTATGGGTATTTCTTATAAAATCAGTCCCAAGTGATTGTCTTAACATATGTAAAAATGGATTAAATAAAAATTACATTGCTTAGAAAATAATTTAATATTGAACTCAACTCATTTTTGCAAGAGGAAAGAAATTATACTGTGTTTAGTAAAACCTTAAAAAAGAAAATTTCACTGCTCATGAAATTCTGGCCCTGACTTTTACAATTTTTTTTTCAATTTTATGATTCAAGTACAATCTTTCAAATATTTCTGTTGGAAGACCTGTAATGCATGAGATATAGCAAATTAATAGACTAGAAACTTTTAGTTATAGCCCTGTCACATTTATTTCCTTCAATAAGTCTGTTGTATGATAAGATATAATTGTATAGGATTTAAGATATCATCGAAAGAACCCCCCAAAATTATGCTGATTTATGCAGTTTCGTGCTAATATTATAGTCTGTCAGGCTTAGAAAAGATCTTATGCTTAGTTTATTGCATCTATTCATTCCATATTTAAATAAACTCATTGAAAACATTTCTATATTTTCTAAGCCTCTATTCACCTTCAACTTTCATTCTATCTTGGACTGTTCTGAATGTCAGAAATGTCTTCCATGTAGTGAACTAACATACATGTAAATATGTGGTCTTTTTTCCAATGGGGCAACATAAAACAATGTTCTTAGCCTAAATTCTTCAAGTAGTTAGAACAGTTAATGTTATTTAGTCTTTCCTCACCTTCTTGTACCCACTTTCTTCAGACATTACTCTGAAAAAGTTTTATATTCATATAACATCCTTAATACTTTCCTCACAATGCTTTCTAATTTTTTATATTATTTTTAATGCTTTGTTTCCAGAACTGAAAATAACTTTCCAGAGATAGTCTCACCACTGAAGATTAGAAAATGACTTATATCTTATTTATTGTAGACAAATTCTAGCATTCTGCTTAAAAAAAACAAGTAGTCTACACAGTGTATTTTGATACTACATCTCACAAATACATTCATACACACACACAAACTGCACAGAGAAATTGATACTTGTACTTTTTAAATATCTAGGACAGCATCCAAACTATTCCTTTTTATCTTGCAATTAGGACTTTCTAACAATGAAAATGGGCAGAGAATTAAACCAAAGAAATAATGGAAGCTAGGTACAGCAAAATATAAAGAAGAAGAATGGGATGTTCTTTCCCTTAGATCATTATTTTTCAATGCTATCGTCTCAAATATGAATCTTCCATGCACCTTCTCAAAGAATGCCAAACACGTTTAAATGATTACAACTATGCCCATGATTTCCTTTAGCAAGAAAATAAACTGGTGATTTCACCTCCTCTATCCTAGCTAGCAATTTTGTCACTTACTGCTTATTTATATACATGAGGCCATTTGGATGGTTGTCTATAATTTAGCAGAGATTATAAAGCCGATTTATACAGAGTACTTGTCAATGTTCTTGTGTTACAAAATCTAAATATCATATTTCAAAAGTTCCCCCCAAAATTATTATCCTCTTTTCTTCTTTTATTTTCCCCTTTGGTTATGCTCCTGAGAAGTCAGATACATTATGTGTGATAAAGGGGCAATGTCCTGCTTTTCTCTCTTTCCTGTATTTCTTCCTTGGGATTCTTTACTCAAGTATGCTCTTATGATACATATTTCCCTATACTATTTTCCATTTAACCATGAATATCTAGCTTCTACATTGGCTCAACAGTATTTAAATCAGATAGGATACTATAATATTACTATAATATTCCCCTTGTATGTATGTGAGTGTATATAAAGAAAAATGGCAAACAAGTGTCTTTTTAATAAGGTTTTATGGAAGAAAATTCAAGAGCCATTAAAGATACGATTGAAAACATCCTATGTTCATTTTACATGAGGTTTTCTGTTTAATATATGGATAATATTAAGTGGACAATATTAAGAGCTTTCCATGAGCTAAATTAGTAATACATGTGTGAAATAAAAATTACAAGTTTTGCTAATCATTGCTAAAAGATCATAAATTCTTAATGCAAATTCCAGGAGTTTTGATTACATTACAAATCCAGGATTTCCAGACTGAAAGAGGTCATGGATCAAAATTTTACTCTGTTTCTGGCACATCCTGTAGAAGTTTGCTTGCTCTTTCTGCCAGTTCTGTCAAAATTCTATTAAAATATTTCTATTCAACGTATATCATGAATTAAATCATACAAGCAACAGCAGTGTATATCATGTAGTGATGCCATCCTAGGTAAAGATGAGAGTAAAGATGTAAAGATCAGAGTTTATCTTGCTGAACATTTCTGGTACTACTGTTGGTGCCAATTATTTTTAGTAGGTTTTTAAAATTTTAATTGTTTTCTTTTTATTCATGTTCTATTATTCTGTTACAGTTCCGGCAATCTAGTTCTCTGAACTGACCCTAGATGGATATCTTTTGAAAATTCAAAGTATCAAGGGGAGAGTTAGACACTAGAACTTCAACAAAACTTAAAAAAAAGCTGAGCTGTTAGTGTTGAATCTCATACCTACATTTGTCAAGACAGTTTCTTTATAGTAGTTTTTATTTCTTGAATTTTGATGCTCACACTCTCTTTCTGTTCTCTACTTCCTTCTTCATTGCTATCTTGCCATAGAGATTATAAGCACAAGTCCCAATCGGTTTATTTTCCACATTCCTGGTGTTGACATTCCTCACTCTGTTCCATGTTGAGCTTCCCACCGCCTAGATCCTCTGCCACAGACTTCTCTCCCCGCTTCGTACATCTACCAGTCATCTCTTCTGAATTAAGATGAGCCAAGAAAAAATAATTGGATGACTCCAGAAAAGAGTAGAAAATTATTGTGAGAATCCTGCCTATGATTGTGATACGTAGTTATAACATTCATTCTGTTAATGTTTTGACTTTGTTCCTGTGTCAACATTTTTTCAAAAATATTGGGCTTGACTAAAAGCAAGAGAGAAGTGAGACCATTAGGATGAAACCTATATGACAGCATTCGTACTTCAACTTTGAATTGTTTTATAGGTTTAAAAAATAGTCAAAGGAATAACTTGAATGTCTGTTGAGTGTTTTACTGTATTTTAATGCTTTGGAAGTTTATCCACAGTTTGTATATCAACTTTAAACAGCCTTTGGCAGGAAAAGAAATTAAGTGTGAGAAATTGCATTCGTAAACTGAAAGAAAAAAGTGAACACTCCTCTTTTTTATTTGTAGTAGAGCACTGATAAAAATGTGTACTTAATATTTACTCTGTGCCTTATATTTCTTCTAACATAATCTTTTAGTCTCAGTTATATTAATATGGTATTTTTTACTAAGACAATTCAACTGTTAGAATGTGTAATCTGGGTATTACTTATATTTATTTCAAAAGTTTAAATAATTCTATTTAGTTAATAGAATCACCTTTACCATCTCCTCACTAGTTTGAATGCTTAAAAAGGAATTTAAGCCATCATGGTAAAATGTGGTATAGAAAGCAATTAAAAAGGCCAACTAGGTTTTAGCATTTGCCAAAAATATATAATATTTGTTGTGCCAGTGCAACTCAAGTAGACCATAATAACCTGTTGGGGTTAGAAAGTTCATGCCAAAAGCAGATGATTTCCCTAGAGTCGATCAAAATGATGGAAACATTGGTGCAAGATCACAGCTGAGCAGGTTCAGTCCTCTCTTCACTAGCTACAGATGGCATGTAATTTAGGAATGCCCATTTGGTGAAATTTACCAGTTCCTCTAGAGATCACACATATGGGTTTGCATTTAAAAAGCAATTGCACCACGAATAGCTTTTTAAACAACAGATGTAAGTATTGACAGTAAAAGGATGTCCAAAAAGCAAAGTACGTCCACATAAGAAAAAAGAGAGCTTATGTTATGCTTTACGGCACTTTACATGATCTTTTAACTTAAAAAAATGGAAAATAATTATGAAATCAATGTGTCCAGTGTTTGCTAAGCTTTCCGAATTAGATATGAGAGTCTATCTTCGTACAATGTTACTTTCTGGTATTCTACTTCTTTTTCCACATTCATATATCACAACTGCACTCTTAAATCCCCAAAGTGTGCAGAAGTACTTACAGAGGCTTTTGATATCTGTGAGTCAGTCTGTGTTCTCTGCCTTTGACATCATTGGTTTTTCTTGCCAAAAAGTTCACAATGGATTTGTGAAAATCCCATTGTCATTTAAAAATTGAATGTACCTGTGTGTTTAACCGTACACAAAGGAGGATATTTGTGTTTGCAGATGAGTGCACTAGTTACTAAAGGATATTAGTTATAAGTTGTGAGATTTCCAATTGCCTGTCCTTTATTGCTTCCTTTAAAGAAGGAAATTAATCGTGTGAAATTGCCTTGCTGGTAAAGTGATACCAGATTGCAATGGCAGCATTGACCTAATCTAGCAGTAAAACAGGCAATCACATCCTCAGTGAACACTCATAGAAATATTTGATTTCAGGAGTGTGCAGGACCAAAGTTTCCCTGGAGAAACACACATAATTTCTATTCTTATATTCAACTGTAGTTTTGTTTTGTGGGTTTCTTCTGTATATTGCAAACTCTCCTTGTTTTTATTGAAGGATAAACCTTTGTACCTCACAATACAATCCTGTATGGAAGGAAATTATAATTAAAAGGTTAAGTTTGGACATCAGGCTTTTGACACTGATTGTTTCTTGATTGAATAAAGTACAGTGTTACTTTTTCTCCCATTCTCTGATGCAGTGATGTGCTGGAATACTAATAGCTATGCAAATGATGACATTAGCAGGAAAATCCCATTTTTCTGGCTGCTTATTACTAGCATCAGGTGAAAAATTGTGGGAGATTGGATTGCTTTTGTTTGGAGGTGCAAAGATGGGCAATTGGTGCTATCCCAGGAAGCAAAGGAAAATGAAATTGCTTGTACAAAGGGATGAACAGATTCAGATTAGTACTGAAATATTTATGACACCATTATATGGGTGTAGTGAGGATGCAGAATATGGAATGCCCATAAAGTACATATTCAAATAAGAGAAATGCTGTTATCTTGCATCTTTCATATTCGGTTTTATTTTTGTACTGGATATTTACACAGAAACTACAATATTGCTCAAGCTGTATTAAATTTGTGTATTAAATTAATTCAAGTGTTTTCTTGTTTCACAGAACAGACTATATTAGAAATATAAATGCTTGTGTATATTGCATATATAAACATAAATGCAATTGATTAGTGTATCCCACAGTGTGCTAACTGCTATTTGTACAGTCAGACAAATAGCTCTGAATTTATAAATTTACAATTTGAGAAAACAACGAAACTAAATAAAGCTTTCACTTTAGATGGAAAATTATCAATTGTTTTTATTAAGCATGGAATAATTTATGTGTAGTTTCCTGCATAGAGGAATGTGTATTACAACAAGTTTTGAAGGAAGAGAATGTCTGCAGAAAGGAAGACAAACCGAAATTTCAGGCATGCAGAAAACTCCAAAAGTAAAACATAGAAAATAACTGGATGAATAATCAGGGATGAGGGATGGAAGTAGCTTAGTAGAATAAAGTCACTTCGCAGTGCTCCCAGTGCTACAAGGGGCTGTTGTGGAGTATTTAAAGGTACAATTTTTCCCATACTTCTAATGACTCTGAGTTCTCTCTATTGCTTAGAGGCAGACTGTCAAATCAGACCCAGAAAGAAAATATATACATTTTTGGACTTTAGATTTTTAAAATGGCATTTCAGGTATAGAGAAAAACTTTGGTTTCAAAAGTGACATTTCAGGTATAGGAAAAGACTTGAGATTAATCAAACAGAACAAATATTTGCTTCCAATCCCCTTTTCTCTACCTGTTTTCCTCCTTCCCCAACACACACACAAGACATATAGAGACTGTATGAAAATCATTTGAAATAGAGAACTAAAGTGGAAGGTAAAATAGTCCAGCTAGGTGCTGGTTAGTTTCCCGAGAAGAGATCACATGCCCACCCACCCACGGCAGAGAAGTTGGCGGTGGCACAGCAGAGTGGCGTGGAGGCCGGTTGGGGGCAGCCTCGGGTAATCTGCTCCTGGATGGAGAACAAGAACAACCGTTTCTTTTTGCCTCTGAATGTTGCCTGAACTAGCAGCCCTAGATGTGCTTTCAGCTAAGATAAGGTAACCATGCGGTATTCAGACGTCTGCTCCCCAGGCCACATAAATATTCCACAACCTGGATGGCTTCCTAGGGAGAAGTTGGGAAAATGTGAAGCCACTATTGATCAAATTTGCCCTGGAACAACTGAAGAGACCCTCAAGCCACTGAGTTTATCGTGAACTAAAGACACTAAGTTTTTCATCACTGGATAAAATGGCTCATTATAAAAATTTAACTTCAGTTAGAAAAAATAAGTTATGTTTTTGCACATCAAACTGTATGAATGAAGAATTTATACTTCCTATGTAAATAAATCAGTAAATAAGCATTTTGGAACACAGCTGTGATTCCTGATTACGATTTAATTGTGGAGATGAAACTGGTGTACATAAGACAATGAGCGAACCATCAGTGTGGTATGTAAGTAAATACCAAAGTGCATAATACAGACAACTAATACTGTGGCCATTTGGAAAAGAGAAGATTAGTAAAGATTAGAGAGGTCACAAATGGATTACTGTAAATTCTGAAAATATGGCTATCACTTGTATAGTAACAACATTTGAGGATGGAAGAGGGACAGAAAAAAGTATAGCAGAGAGACTAGACTGTAATCACCATGAGAGGACTGCATGTTCAATACTCAGACTGAAACCTGGTAGGCAAATTATTGATGGACACTAAATGTGATCATTATAAATTCTAAATATAAAAGAATTAGCCTCGGTTTTCTCAAAATCTGCAGTACTGACATTTTGGACTGGACAATTATTTGTTGTATGCCACTGTTCTGTGCATTGGAGAATGTTTAGCAGCATCTCTGGCCTCTGCCCACTAGACACCAGTAGCAACTCCTTTCCCTCAAGTCATGGTAATCCAAAATGGCATTGCTAAATGTCCCCTGGAAGATAAAAATCAATCACCCTCTATTGAGAGCCTCTACATCAACCTGACAAGGAAATGAGAAAATGAGGCATGATAGGTAGAATAACTGGAGATATTTTTGTAGATCCCACATTGCATGCTTTATTTTACTGAGTCGTTGCTTTACTTCCTCAACGTGGCACCATTTGTTGAGTTCAAAATCTGATCTGGGCATTGTTTAAAGTGTTTTGTAGTAATTATTTAATCTCTAAAACAGGTATTACTATCATTATTCTGTAGACAATGAATTCCCAGAAGTCACACAGCTAAGATTTGAACTCAGTTTTGCCTGACTCAAAAGCCATATTCTGTAGTAGTCAATACTGCTTGTCTACAGTATTATAGGTTTATAGTATAGTAAGATTTTTAGATAATATATTTATACATACATGTATGTATATCTGTAGAGTGATAATAGATAAATCAGATACACAATTGATAGGTAGACATGCATATTATTTGCTTCATGTCTTATGATATAGAATACATTGATTACCTTGAAGATGAGATTATCTGGAATGAGATGTGTCTTTCAATTACTACCTGAGCCATATTAATCTTGTTTTATTCAACTTGAGTACAGTGTTGACTAATACTTAAATTAGTTCCAGTTTGCTTGATTTCACACTCCATAAAAGTTAATGCTGGCTGTGTCTACACATACAAAGTGGAGATGAAGTGATTATTGCAAAATCGTAAATAGCTGACACACATTCTGCTGTTGAAGAAAGGTAGTCTGGTAAGCCTGAACTATTCAGCTTGGTTTTAAACATTCAGTTGTTTCAGATAATGCCTCCCTGTACTGTTTTAAAGCCATAATATTACAAGACAGAAAATGTTAATTGACCCTTGGTGAATCTTATTATGTGTTATGTTTATCTCAGAGAAAGAAAGGAGGATAAAGTGAAGAGAAGAGCATTTCTGACACTACTTTACAGCTAATCTTAAAGTAACACAACACCAAATCTCATTTGCATATGGGAAAAAAAAGAGGTTGTGAAAAATAAAAATTGGTGGAAGGCTCCTCTGAAGTGTGGATCCTGTTTTACCCCTGCTGCTGCCTTAACCAAGATGAGTACTGACTCCTTCAGTTACTTTAAGGATGGCCTTCAAGGTGCTCAGCTCTCCAAGGGTAGAAAATTTAACCCTTTGATGTGGAATGACACAATATACTTTTTAATGTAGGTGACACAGGTTATTCACATCACAAGGCAGCACAATGGTACTAGACTCTGAAACTATCCCCCTTGAGCTCAGAGGCTGTGCCATGCTGTTCTTCAATAGCTTTGCTTTAATTCCCCAGTTTCATCTCTATTCAACTTGTCCCTTCAAGCAAGGAATCTGATAGAAATCTCTTCCAAATTCCAAAAAGCATCCATATTATATATCATTTCTCCTTTTATTTGCCTGTTAGTCTAAAATAGTTATTACGAAGTGAATCTTATATTGCCTCTCCTTCCATAAAAGTGGGGACTATGCAGTGGTTAAGAGCATGATCTCCACAGTTTCATTGAGTAGATGCGAATTGTGGTTCCATCTTCGTCGTTTGTATATCCTTGAGCAAGTTATTGGACCTCTGAACTTCAGTATCCCCATCTGCATAATTAAAATAACACTAATACAAAAACTACATTGGAATATTGTGAGGCACAAATAGGTGAGTAGTGAAAAAATATTTATAACAATGCCTATAGTAAGCCTTTCTTAACATTTTCTATTTTATACCATAATACTGAAGAAACAGAAGGTCCAGGGCAGAGATACATAGACAGCTAGAGGGTTTGTGAGGACAAGCAGTTTATATTATAATATTACTAGGCTTTATGCATATAAATCATATGTCTGTTCTTTCTTATTCCAACAAATATGCATGTAGAAAACCATTTATAAACTTTAAATGCTATGAAAGTTTTTTTTAAAAAAAAATACCAATTATTCTCAATACCCTAGAAAGCATTAACACCTAATGTTCATTTTTAAATCACCACTTTAGTGGCATAAATATACATCTTTTATATTATTCCAAATACTTTAGAAAATTTACTTTTAGAGAAAGTAAATAATATAGGTATTTTGTTAAATAATAAACTGTTTATATTTACCAAGTTATTTTCTTATTCAACTCACTGTTTCTCTAAAATCCATTTGTAAAGCAAAAATTACAGCCTTTTTTGTCTTTGTATAAAAGTTCCCAAGGTTGGTGGTTTCTGTATAGAAGAAGGAGAAAATTTTTCTTATTCATGAAATAAATATAAAAGAAGCTTTAATACATAAAAATTCAGGTAGTAAGTGAGAAACTCCAAGTCATGACTTGCATATATTGTTTGACTACCTTTATTTCTCATGTCTAGTTTTTATTTTTCAAATTTACTTATTTACTTTTAAAATTTACATATAAAATTATATGTGTTTATCATATATGGCATGATGCTGGCATAAAAACAGACACATAGACTAATGGAACAGAATAGAGAGCCCAGAAATAAGTCCACACATTTATAGCCAACCAACTGATTTTGACAAAGGTGCCAAGAACACACAAAGGGAGAAAGACAGTCTCTTCAATAAGTGGTGTGGGGACAACTGGATATCTACAAGCAGAAGAAAGAACTTAGATCCTTCTCTTTCCCCATATACAAAAATCAACTCAAAATGGATTAAAAAAACTTAAATGTAAGACCTAAAACTATGAAACTACTAGAAGAAAACATAGAGGAAAAGCTCCATAACATTGGTCTGAGCAATGATTTTCTATATATGACCTCAAAAGTACAGTCAGCAAAAGTAATAATAGACAAATGGGATCACATCAAACTGAAAAGCTTCTGCACAGCAAAGGAAATTATCAACTCAGTGAAGAGACAACCTATAGAATGGGAGACAATACTCTTATATCATCTTCAATTTTCTTACTGTCTACTCTTTTTCCTCCCACTTTTAATTTAAAAGTTTTTGAAGCTTAGAGAAAATTTCATATAATAGTATATTAAATACTCATATCCCTAGATACAGAAATTAACATTTTATCTTATTTTCCTAATTTCTATCTACCCACCTTCCTATCCATCCTTAACCATTTCAAATAAGTTGCAGACATCGTAGTATTTAACCCTATATACTCATCAAGTTCTAAAAATAATTGCATTACATTTGTTTATTTTGTCTCTTTGACCTCTTTTTGATGGAACAGTTTCACTATATTTTTTTATAAAAGGACATTGAATTTTAAAGAGAACAGGTCAGTTACCTTTAAATTTCACACAAGCTAGATTTATCTGATTGTTTCCTTATGGCTTTATTGAATTTATTCCTTAATCCCTAGCATTTTCTATGAAGTGAATATTAGCTCTATGCTTTTGATTTAAATTCAAATGAAACCTTTTTGTTAAGAATATATCATACATAATTCTGGGTCCTTTGTATTGTATGTATCAAGAGGCACATGATGCAAGGTTGAAATCTAAAATCCCCAAACTGAAAGCTAAATTTCCCAATTAATATGAAACAAATTAAAACAAAACAAAAGGATTCATCTACAGCCTTCTGCACCTCAGTTAATGCCAACTCTCTCCTTTCAGTTTCTCAGGCTCTAACCATGGCGGGCTGCATGAATTTTCTTTTTCTTTCAAAACCATATCCAATCTGTCAGGTAGCTGTTGGCACTTCTTTCAAAGTATCTATAAGTCATTCACTTCTTATGTCTTTCACTAAACTAATTGAATCCAAGACACCATTATTTTATTTTGTATATTGATTTTGTTTTTATTTGTTCCCTTCATTTTTTTCTTTTAGCTTTCATGACCTCTTAAAACACAAAGTTTTCATTTTCTCTTTTGAATTTTGTATGTTTAATTGATTATTTTCCTGATTGCATTTGATTGTACTTCTAATATAATTTTAAATAGGAGTGAACGAACTATGATTCTATTTTGTTCTTGACTTTGATAGGAACGGTTTAATAGTTTAAGTTTCAATGATATTAAGAAATATCCATCCATTATATTAACACTTTAAAAATCAGAAATAAGTACTAAATTTTGTTGAATGTATGTTCAATGTCCAAAGAGATGATGTGTTTTTTTCCTCCTGTATCTATTATTATAATGAATTACATTAATGGATCTCCTAATATTGAACCATCCTTGCATTTCTGGAATAAAAATCAGCTTAGCATGACATTAATTATTATTGTGCTATTTTTTAGTATTTTATTTACAATTACTCTTCATTGTTATGTACGAGTGATATTTATCAATAGCCTTCTTTTGTTGACAAGTATAGGCATCAATTTAAATTTGATCATTTTTCAATGCTTCAGAAAAGTATAAATAACTTTGAGAACTTTGAAGTTGTGTATAATTTAGATAGAATGAGAAGTTTGAAGTTTTGGTGCCATCTAAATTTGCTGCTTTTGGGGGTTGGGATGAGTAGCTCTTTGATAACATTCTCAATTTTTTTGATGGAAATTGGTTTGTTTAAAGTGCCTCTAGTGGGCTAAATTTGATAAACTCCATATGAGGTTCAAATATAACATGCTAAAATCTCTTACAAACCTTGATCAAATCCTTTCTCTATCCTTCTTTCCCTCACTGTAGTAAATAATACCACTATCTACCCAGTTATTCAACTAAAAACCTGAAATTATTTTTGAACATTTTTATCTTCTTTGCTTCATGCTTTTCCCTTCCCTCATCCAATTCTTGAATTAGTTTTATGCTGATATTGATTTCAAATCTGTCCAAATCTCTCAGTCTCCACCAAAACTACTCTAATCTCTTTGAAAGAGACATTCTTGACCTGCATAATCTCCCAACTTATTCTTTCTCTTCTTTCTTATTATAACTCAAATATTACCTTCTCCGAGAAAACTTCCTTGTTAAACTGTCTAATAAGGTAACCCCATCCCCAAAGTTATGCTCCATTACATTTTATCATCTTTATAGCATATATCAGTATCTGAAAATATTTTATCTATTTACTTGACTATTATCTGGACATACTAAAATTTTAGCTCCATGAGGGGATGGCCTCATCTTCTTGTTCACAGTTTTATTCCTAGGTCCTTGAACAGTGTCTGGCAATGAGTAGGCCCAACAGGAACAGTGACTAAATAAATGACAATCTTCTGAATGAAGGAGTATACACAATTGAACAGAGGAATGAAAAACTGCAATGGAAAAGAGCCAAAAGAGCCTTTCTTTCAAAGAAGAAAACTAGAGCATAGGAACTGTGGAAAATTTCTGACCAAATATTTTAATTCTGGGCAAGCAAATACTAAGGCTATCTATAAAACTATAGAAGAAGGCTCGTGGAGGATGACTTTACTTTTAAAAACTAAGGAAAACAATACTTATTATTTATTTAATTTATTATTAATTTTTTAAGTCTACTATGGATCAGAGTTAAGGATCACAAATTCTTAGTCTCACAGTTTTCAAGAAGCAAATATTTGTGATCCTTGCCTCTCTCTTATGCACCCGTCATCCAGTCCCTAGTTTTAGTGACCATGAAGACACTCATGACAAACTTTTCATCAAATTTCATTTGTCAATTTGTCTTCCCTTATGTCTCCTTAAACCCGACCTAATAATCAAATGAAGACATAATGAAGTCATAATTTCACCTAACATGATACAATTGTCATGCATACAAATGAAAATGCAGCAATCCCTTCCACACAAATGGAAATAAAGTCCTTGATTGGTGTTTACTCTTCTCCTGATATCCCATTAACTAAATTCTATGATTCTAAAATTAACAGCACTTAAATACGGATATAAAGGTAATTCATCTTATGTCACATGATAAGAGAATAAGAGAGGAAAGAAAATAAAGATATTTGCTAAATATATGCATATATACACATTATATTCATTACAAAATAAGAAACAAATATTCATGACAATTACAGTCCTGTACCCAGGACTTCAAAAAGACGTTCTATCAAGCCAGGTGCTTCAGGATGGTGGGGATATGATCAAATCAGTTAATTACATGAGTATGGGGCCATTGCCACACTTCTTGTGCTATGAAGTGAGTTCCTTAATTAGAAGCAATGTTATATGGAATACCATAATGATAAATAAAGCATTCTGCCCATCCATGGATGGTAGTATTGGCAGAAAAATTGTGTGCAGGGAAGGCAAATCCATATCCAGAATAATTATCTATTCCAGTGAGAACAAAATGTTGCACTTTCCATGATGGAAACTGTACAATGTAATCAAGCTGCCAACAGGTAGCTGGCTGATCACCCTGGGGAATGGTGCCATGTCTGAGACTCAGTTTTGGTGTCCGTGGCTGGCAGTTTGGGCAGTGAATGGTGGTCGAGCCACATCAGCCTCTGTAAGTGAAAACCTACATAACTTAGCCATGCAAAGCCTCCATCCCTGCCACCAAGACCACGTTATTCATTAGTTCATTGAACAATGACAGGTGTGACTGAGGAAAGAAGCTGACTGGTATTCATAAAATGGATTATTCTAATTATTTTATCCATTTAATTATTAAAATCCTTCCCTGACGAGGTCACCCTTTGGTAAGCATTCACATGTAAGACAAATATCTTCTCATTTCAGACAGCTGTCTCCACTTACTTCTTTCCCAAATTTCTTTGTCACTTTTCACCAATTTTCCAATCACATTCCTTCCAAATTCCCGATCATCCAGCCAAGCCATTGGCTACATCTCATGAATTGATATACACTTGCAAGTCTGGCCATTTCTCATTCTGAGTGAAGTGCAAAACCTGATGTTCTGCCTGCTGGGAGGATTTCTCTTTACCACATGATTATGGAGGCCAAGGAGTCCTGTGATCGGCATCTATGAGATGGAGCACCAAGAAAGCTGGTGATCCAGTTTAGTTTTGGTCTGAGGCCTGAGAATGGAGGATGCAGGGCACTGATGATGTAAGTCCTGGTCTGAGGCTAAAAGCTGGAGAACCAGGAGCACCAATGTCTAGGGCAGGAGAAGATGGATATCCCAACTCAAATAGAGAGTAAATTTGCTCTGCCCAGATCTTTTTGTTTTATTTAGGCCTCCAATGGCTTGGATGATATCCATTCCCTTTGTTAAGGGGGGCCTTCTTTATTCAGTCTGATTCAAATGTTAATATCAGCTGGAAACACCCTCACAGACACAACCAGAAATAATGGCTTTGCAGCTATCTGGGCATTCTTTAGCCCAGTCAAATTGACATCTAAATTAACCATTAGAATTGAGAATAAATTCTTGAAGGGAAAAACCCAGAAGCAGGAAGACATGTTAGAAGATTATAAGTAACCTATGCTAGAAACAGTGATGTCTTGGATTGGATTACCTTAGTGAAAACCATGAGAAATTAATGGTTTATGGATATTTTGAAAGAAGTGCCAACAGGTCAGATATGGTTTTGAAAGAAAAAGAAAATTCATGGAGGCCTCCATGGCTAAGGACTGAGAAACTGAAAGGAGAGAGTTGGCATCAACTGAGTTGCAGAAGGCTGTAGATGAATTCTTTTGCTTTGTTTTGATTTGTTTCATTTTAATTGGGGAGTTTAGAGTTCATTCTCTGAATGTGTTGAGTTTAAGATGTCAATTAGATATAACAAATGGGGATATGAAGAAAGGAGTTGACTATATATAATTGAAATTTAGAGAAAGAGGTCTAGGCTAGAGATATAAATTGGGAATCATTTGCACATTCATTAAAGCCACAAGGCCAAACAAGACCACTAAATGAATGTGTACAGGAAAGAGAAGTGATACAATGATTGAGCTCTGGGGTGTTCCAAATTAAGAGTTAATGGAGAAAAGTGGGAGTTAGCAAATTATACTAAAAGACCAATTAGTGTCACAAAGAAAACTAAGAAAGTCCTGTAAATCAAGTAAAGAAATGTATCAGTGAAAAAGTAGAGATCAACTACATAAAATGCTGCTGATGTAACTGACCATGGTAGTCAAAACTGGAAGTCAGCCTTGGGTTCAGCAACCTTGCAAAGAGCAGTGTAATGGGGATGGGAGAAGGAAGCAAAAGCTCAAATGGGTTGGACTTCAGAGATAATGAGAGGAGAAGATTTAGAAACTGAGTATAGACTATTTGATCAAGGATGTTTATTGTAAATAAGGGCAATAATAACAACAAAATTCAGAAATAGCTGGTGGGGGGAGTGGGATCAAGAGAATGGTATATGTGTGTGTGTGTGTGTGTGTGTGTGTGTGTACAAGAGCATGTTTATATATATATAAATAATAACACATTTGTTTGCTAATTGGATTGCTCAACAGAAGGCCAAGCATTGATAATTGAGAAGAGAGTGACAAGAATTGCACAAAGCGAAGTCCCTGAGAAGATGGGATATGGTGCACAAAGGGAGGAGTTGGTTTAAATGGGAGCACAGAGGGTTCATCCATGATAACAATGGAGGAGGCAGAGTATGTAGGTGCATATGCTATTTTCTTTTTTGATTGCTCCAATTTTCTCATGAAGTAGGATGCAACATCATAAGAGTTGTGAAAGTACTTTAGTAACTGTAACAAACTGTTAAGGTGATTGTAATTTCTTTTCAGAATGGTTGGCTTCATGAATTCAGCCTATTTGTTACACTGTCACACATTGTGTTTCTGATGGGCAGTTTCAAAAAACCTTTCATGATTACCACTGGTAAGAGGTACAAACTCAGAACATCCAAGGTCATCCAAGTCTAGTACACTTTGAACATTACATTCCAGTTTGTTTTCCCATGTATTATATATTTCAATTACAGGGGTACACTCCCCAATATCCAAATAATCTATGAAGTGTCAGGCATATATACCTTTGCTCTTGGTGTTCTTTTATTCTACAATTCTTTTCCATCTTCCTATCCATTTAATCTCATGAAAGTTTATTTTGAATTATGTATCCTTCAAAACATGAAATTGTTTCCCAGGCCCCTGGATGGAATTCACTGAGAAAAAGATAACATATTGGTGAGAAGACACATATTGCAAAAGTGAACCTTGGTTAGAATCTTGTGTGACCTTAAGCAAGTGTCTTGCATGAAGAAACATGTCTAGGCTTTATTTTTCTCATCCATTAAAAAAAAGATAGTGATAGTTAGATAAAACTTAAAGTATTTATTTTTAAAATTAAATGGATAGAAATATGCTAAAGTAACTGCAACAAAATATATGTCTTTTCTCACCTTGCTAAGTACTTCTGTATTCATGTATGATACATCTAAGATTAATCATATTTTTATTTTACCCAAGTTCTAGCATATTTTCTTAAAGCTCAATAAATGTTTTATGTTTTTAAGTAACTAGAATAATTAAGAGATTTCTTAATAATCAATATTACTATTTAAAAAGAAATTAATATGACCCAGGCACTGTATTGTTTGTATATTACATCATAAATAGTATCACTTTTATCTTCACAGTAACCTAATAAAATAGGCATAGTCATTTAGATAAAAATCCTGACCCAGGTAATTTAAATAAATGGCTGAATTTGGAAAAGTTTGAGGTAGATTTGCACATATAACCCCTTGATTCCAAAGCCTGTTCTTAATAAATGATTTCTAATTATATCTCTTATGTTTGAAACAGAAAAAGTTTTCAGTGAGAATAAAGGAAGAGAAGTGAATATTTTAGGACTTGTTATGTAATGAATCTCAAATGTGTTCTTTCTGCTTGTTTGCTATTAGCCCATATGATAGCCCTGGTGAAATAAATGTATATAGATATCTATGTTGTTCAAAATACATAAATAATGCTAACTCACTGTTTTTAAATTAATCTATAGAAGAAGAACAAAATTGAAAATGTGTCGGGCAAAAGGAGAACAAGGCAATGACTAGAATTCTATCTCACAAGTAAGATACAGGGGCACCAAGCCAAACACACAAAGGTTATAATTTTGATAGCATACAAATATTTAGTAGGAACTCTCATTGAATGTCACACAATACACTAGGTTGGTATAAATATTTTTTTTCTCTGAAATGTTCCCTTAGGGACGACAAGATCTGTTGTTCAAACACTGCCACCCACATCCATATGTATCGTCTTCTCTGCCAATGTTTTTTAGTTCGTTTTTTTTTATTTTATTTTGTTTTGTTTTGTTATTTTTCTTTTTGCCACTATGTAAACCTTAAATAGGCAATATACACACACACATATAGATCATAACATATATGGCACATATGACATAACTTTAGAAAAAGTACTTTCAATTCAAGTGTAATTGGGAATGCTTGCCATACTTCAGAACATTTGAATTCATTGCTAGCTACTAAGTTTCTTAGTAATATGTAACAGGACTTTCTAGAATCTGGATAATTAATATAAATAACACATTTGGAAAACATGCCAAATTATCACTTCCTTATGAAGGAAATCACTTATTTCCTTGGAAAAAATCTGTCTTCTTGGAATAACTGTTTCACTCTAGTTTTAGCACATTGTTTTGGCAGTTTATTAAAACTTCAAGTGGGATTAGTCTAAATATCTTATTTTGCTTTAACACTAGATTTCTGTTAAAACAGAACAGATCATTATATTCATTCATCATCATTTGACTATGAGGCTGTTGTAAGCCAAAAATAGTCAACACTTGTGGAAAAAACAGTAATTGAGAGGAACAGTAAATTACATTTTAAGGGCTTATCAATGTGAGAATGAGACACTTCAATGCCACTTCTTGCTTCCTTATTAGGGACTTTGTCAAGCTGAAGCAATTTAAAGATTTGTTAAGGAGTACCTTATCTCACTGGCCTTTCTTCCTTTAGAAGATTAATACTATTCCTAAACTCATTCTCATGTCATGAAGTTTCACTGGATGACACTGATTTACTTTTTCCAACTGAACTGTGGATAAGAGCATGAATTCCACTTACATTCATGAAATCAAATACAATCACTAAAGCCATATCATATATTTCATTATTCTATTGCCTCTCATAATTTCATTCTTCTAGTCTGTAGAAAAATTTATGAGGAACAGGATAAGGAGAACAGAAAGAAACTGGACTCAAAAATCTTGGGATAACAAAAATGATCATAATAAAAATTCTTTCTATAATAGTTTCTCCACATGTTCTCTGGGATATGCAGATACATCCTTGGCATTAAAATATTTTCTACTAGAACTTTTAAAATATAGGTTTTAATTTTTTACATAATGGAAAAATTTAGTTATTATGCTCAAACCTAACTAACACCGTGTTTATAGGCTAATGAGAAAAGAATATAGATAAAATTAATATGTAAATGATGCATTTATTCAAAAGACACCAGGGTATGTGTACTAATGAATGTTTTATAATAGTTCAAAAAGAGGTAAGTGGTAAGAGATTTGCATCATTATAAGATGCACAGTAGCTTAGCAATGCCAGACTTGAAACCACCTGCAGTCAGTCCCTAAACAGAGCATTGCTCCATATTCATGTTCACATTTCAAATAGCAATTTATAATAGTTTTAGCAAAACACAATCATTCATCATCTTAAATTAACTGTGGCTAATCTTAGTTTTCTTGGTTTTATATTCCTGCATATATATAACTTCTGAATTTTTTTGTTTTCTTTTCAGTTAAGAACTATCAATTTATGGAATTCATATTTAGTTTTATATTTATTGTTGTATAAGATTAACAATATAATTTGTGAACAAGACTTTTAGATGTATTTTCCTTTAAGAAAGTCAGGATCCTTCAAAGAGATATTGAGAAATCCTTCTCTGTAACATACTTTCCAAGAAATCATTCAATGGGCTTGACAGCAATTGACCATTCTATTGATAGTAGAAAGCTTCCTATTAATATAATTCTTCTAAACAAGTCACGATCTTTACGGCATTTTGGTCTGGTATGCACTGCTTCCACTTCCTAGAATTCCATTCTTTCCATGAATTTCTCCATCCTTTCTTTCATGTACAAACTTCTACTTATTATTTAAAACAGCTAAGTAGTTACTTCCTGTGTCAACTCTTTTGAAAAAGACGTTTAGGAGAATCAACTTATATGTGCTTTGGGTACAAAATTAATTCAGGTTACATTTCCCGACATGGTCCTAAGTAGTCCTACAACCAAAACTACAATTAAACAAATTAGCCCCAAGCACTGGCAATATTATAGTGCACCCTTGTAAGTCAGCGTTCTCCAGAGAAACAAAACCAATAGAAGATGGGAGGATTGACGATTTATTATAAGAAATGGACACGTAAAATTAATCACACCCCTTCATATAGAATTCAAAATAATGATATTACTAAAGGAGAACTTATTTGTGAGGAAGTTTGATAATTATTTTATTCCCCCTATATTCAATTTGGTCCTTTAAAAATATCAAATATGAAAATCATCTTTAAAAGCTTTGTCTTTATTTTCATGTCACTGCTTTATTTGTGTTCTTAACACAGGCATAGTCTACTTACTGAGATTCACCATTGTATATTCATACCATCTACACCCCCAACTGCTCTCCCAGTTGTGGATTCATTAAGTTCTCAAGTACTTAATACTCAGTTGTGAACTGCATGTCAACTTTAGCCATTATTTCTTAAGATCTCTGAAGTGAAACAGTCATGAGAATTGAATAGTCCCAGTTTCCTGAGAAAATCCTAAGCCAAAAAACTGAAATGAGATAAAGAAAAACAGCAAAAAAATCTAACTTTTCATAAGAGATAGTATATGGGTACTGTAGTAAATGAATTTCATGTTGTCCAAGTATTCAGTAGAGTCTACAGGTGCATATTTACATGTACAATAACATACAGGTCTGTTTTTGTTAGGTAACCATGTGAAGCTCTGACTTAACTTTGTAAAACAACTCTTTCCCTCCCCCAATATTCAATAGAGCTGAAATAATGTTTTTCAATAGTTATAAAATGAGAACATATGGAATTAAAGAACAATATTTGAAAGAATGTTTTCCCGTGGCCGTTATTCTTTTTTTTTTTTTTTTTAAATTCTGGAGTGGCCTTGCAGTAACACACACACACACATATATATATATATATATATATATATATATATAGAGAGAGAGAGAGAGAGAGAGAGAGAGACATATTTATTTTTAAGGCTGTTTTGGTCTTAACATAAATTAAGAGGATTACTTTTACTAAGTAAAACTCTTCCTAAAAATATGTATATCTCTTACATCTAAGTTATATTTAATATCTTTAGAAAGTTATTTTTATACCTAATATATTTTGTAAATTACTATTACAATTACTATTACTATTGCTATTACTATTACTTGACTGATTAGCAAGGTAGTGCACATGGTTTGATTTAGCCATTCCATGATGGTTACATATCTCAAAACATCTTGTTGCATACCACATATATATACAATTATTATATGTCAATTTAAAAAATAATAGTAAGTGCATAGTTATATCATCTTTTATATCTTTCATTCAATTTTTCATATTTAATTAAATTGAGTCACATATAAATTGTTCCAATGTGAGCTATTACCAAGACTTTTTGTGGAATTTAAAAGTTCAGGTGTGCTAAAAATACAATAAGTTTCTCATAAGAATTTGTTCTTTCTGAATAAGATTAAAGAATATTTTACTTTCCTTTTGAAAACATGATTGAATGGTTGTTAGGTTGTAGGATTTGGGGATAAATCAGAAATTAAATGCATTTTCCCAATTAGATAATTTTTTTAAATAATGCTGACTTTGCCTATGGAAATTTAACTTAATCCTATGCAATTATTTTATATAGGCATTTAAAGCTGTTTTAATGAGCTTCAGGAGAGAAGGAAACTAAAAACTTGCAATTTTTTTTCCTTGAATTTTCCCTCCCTTAGCATCTTTTATACTTATTTTAAAATAATTTTATTGACCTCCAGAAAAACTTACTAAGCTTCTTCTGTAGTGTTTTAAAAATTATTCAGAATAAAGAACTATTTATTTTTCTTCTATTAAATGGTCTGTTTCCTAACCCTTTCTCCCCTCCTCTCTTTTTAATTCTAAGCAAGTCTTTTCAAGTTCGTCTCACATTTCACTACCTCATTCATTTGTGATCCCTTTGTAATTTCCAGGTGCTTGGTTTCAAGGGTTGCATATGCTACACAAAGCTGAAATCATGTATAATCAAATGCCTAATGCAATACTTTCAGCGGAACACAATCGTAAATGCTTTTGAGCATAATCTGAGGAAAGGTCAATTCATTATTTTAGATCAAAAATAGTTGCAGCATTGATATATATTTTTCTAAAATGCCACTAAAACAATATTCCTTTCAGCCTGTTGATTTGACTTGGAAAAAAAATCTATAGTTTTAACAACTGCCTTACGTAACAAGACTCTATTATACCAGGTGGTATTGACTGATGTATTTAATAATGTAATAAAGATGTCAACCATGACAGAATTAGTTAGTTGAAAAATAGGGCAAAGTGCCATTTCTTCCACAAACTTGGCTAATAAGAAATATTGCTTACAATGTGATGAGACCTGTCAAGTGAATTTATGATATGCAAAATTCATTAAGCTTTCAAGTATTTCTTCGGAGTTTGGCAACATGGGCAGTCTGTAGTGTACTCTCTGTGTGAGGAATACACAAATTGAATGGGGTGAGCTGGCTCATAAGCAGTCCACATTACAATTGATTAATTGGAAATATTTCATGTTCTGTTTCCAACTTTTATCTAGAGTGTTCTTCTTTAGAGAGTTCCATCATTCACATTCAATTTTTATGTTCACATGCAAGTTTCTCTGGTCCCACAATTCAAAGAGATTCTGTTGAAGGAGAAATTAGAGGCTGTGATTCAGAATTCAGTGAGTCTAGTCCCTGCAGAAACTTGGCAGAGGATAGAATCAGTTCTTGGGATGCCAAATTTAGTGGCCCCGAGCCAGATGCTAATTTTGAATGCATGGCACACATCACTTTGTGTCTCGATTAAGCCATGTCTGTGAGTCTTATGCAAGCTGAGCAACAGATTTTATGCAACGTATGTATTAGCGTTTAGGGCATCATTGATTTATTTCTGGGGCTTTAACTTGTGACAAAAATTACTTCTTTGTATATTATAACTTCTACCTCTTTGAAAAGAAATAATTAAGAAATGATAATTGACTTTGTTTTGTCCATGCTTTTCCTAAATTTTCATATTAATTTTGTTGATTTCTTATAAAGGCATATTCAGGATGAAAAAACAAATCTTACCTAAATGTAAAAAGAAGGTAGGAAACATATAAGAAGATTATATTTTCTCCTTCATGTACTTGTGTCTTTAGTATACTAGAAATGTATTCATGAAATTGGATATGTTCATTAAGTTAATTCAGGTCTTTGAGAAGACTAATAAAAATTATGGAGCAGAGAAAACTAAATGTCAGTGTATAAAACTGGACTGAAATGTTTTATTTGATTACCAATATTTTTGCTTTATTTGAATCATACTGCTGTTTTCTCACCTGGGTACCTTCCCAGAATGTTTCCTTCTGCTTTTGGCATTGGGAGGCAAAAGCATTCAGCAGTACCTAAGCCTACAGAAACATGACCCCTTCCATAGAAGTACTTTTGACATTGTTCTTGTTTGGAAGTCATTTGTAAATATTTATATAATATATATATATTGCAAATAATATATATTTAACATTTAAAAAATAAGGCAGCTAATATAGAATTTTAAAATGGGAGGAGGAGCCACTGAATAATAGAGGACTGATGTACTCTCTTAATGTACTGACCTTGAACTATGCAAACTTGCTCAGTTTTCAGCCCAGATTAAAAAAACCAGGGTGAATCAGATACAGCTGGCTCTGTGAGTTACAACAAAGCACAGAATTCTTGTAAATCTATTGTCTGAAAGCTATACACAAGAGTCTTCTAGCTACACAAACAATTTTTTAAAAAATCAACCAATGTATAAGAAACCCTGACCTTTTGTTCAGAGAAAAAAAAAGTCCATTAGTTAAATGATTGATTTTGTGTTTAATTATTTTTTTTCTCTACGGCAATTTTTTTTCCTTTTTGTGTTCCTTTTTAGTGTGTTTTATGCAACTCTTGAGTATTTAGTCACCATTGGATACTAAAAGAGAAAAGAGGAAAAGGCAAGGACAAAATTAGAAACTCTTTTTGAATTGTTGGCTTTTATTCTAGCCAATCTTCTTTTGAGTCGGAAATAATGTTGCTTTTTTTGGAGTAAGGGGGAAGAAAGAATTCAGTGTAAATTATATCATTGTTTTATAACATGCTTGCATTAGCCTAAGGGAAACACAAATTGAAACAGGAGACACTTTTGAAGTAATAGTATGAAAAAATCATGTTTTCCTCTAACATTGGGTTGACGTTATATAGATCTGGTCTAAATTGTGGGTACCGTGGTCATATATAATGGAGATGAGATTGGGGTGGCCTGACATCTCTTAATTTATTTATTCTACCAGTGTAATGGTAGCCACCTCCTGTTTTTATTATACCAATTTAATGCCAGCCATTTCCTGTTTTCATTAGACCATTGTAATGCTAGCCTCCTACTGTTCTCATTAGTGCAGGACTGTGTAATGGCAGCCACCTCATGTTTTCATTATAACAGAGCTGTATGGTGCCAGCTGCCACTTGTTTAACTTTACTGAGAAGCATTTGACCATGGACTACATACTTCTACAGGCTAGTGGCAAACAGGGTAAAGGCCTCCAGGATTCTGGTGGAATAGTGGTAAATGCTTAAGTGACTTATTGGCTATTAATGTGCAAGGAATATAGTTGCTTGTAATGGTTGGGAAACTACAATAAACTGAGTAAATCCTTGAACTGTTTTGCTATTGTTATTGTTTTGTTGCGTTTTGTTTTAGAATAATTTGACAAAGACCTTTGACACAATTTTGAAGTTATTTACGGTAGTTGTGTGTGGATAGATTTATATTACCAAGAAGAGTCCATTTGCAAGAATGAATAATATTTATTGAGAGCTTACTATACGTCCAAGTGGTTCTAAGTTTTTCATGTATGACCTCATTTAATCCTTGCAATTACCTCAGGAGTTAGTTATCATACACAATTTATAGATGAAGAAACTAAAGTACATATTAGTTACATAATGCAGAGACTAGCAAATTTTCTCTGTAACGGGCCACATAGTATGTACTGGGACATATAGTTGTGTCCTAGCAACTCGACTCTTTAGCTGGAAAACAGCCAAAGACAATACATAAATAAATGAGTGTGGCTGGCTTCCAATAAATCTTTATTTACAAAAATAGGTTAGGGGCTGGATTTGGCCCAAAGGCTGTATTTTGCCCACTCTTGGTACAAGGTCACATAGCTAGAGAGTGGTAGGTAAGAGTTATGATTCTAACTGAGGCAGTTAAGCTACAAGAGCCTATGACTTTTCCTACCATCCTCTACTTCCTCTCTGTAACTTTGTAACTGGAAATACTTTCAATTCCCTTCATTTGGAAACCTTTAATTGTGCCATGATATAAGTTTTCAAAGAGAAAAATATATGCTTTGCTTAAATATATGCTTTAAGATTTTTTGGTTTAATTATTAATGTTTTTATAGTTTTGTCCCTAATGTTTTTATTTATGAAGCATCTAAGAGTTACGTTCAATAATAAATATAAAATTTATTATTTAAAATTCAAGGTGTTTTTGACTAAGAATTAAAAAATAAACTTTGAAATATGTTTTCACCTACATTTCTTTTCTGTACGCAAAATTTTTATGGAGTAATATTTTTTTAAAAGTCCAGCACTTTGTCACTTTCAGATTGCTGTATTATTAGCTTTCTCATATAGGGTATTTGACAGATGTGTATAAGTTTGTTGGAATGATTAAAAGCTGTTGAAAATTGTAACCTGTCATGTTCCCTGGGAAACAAAGTCTCATCCATCTGTTAGGGAACTCTCTAAATGACTGTAATGAGTCACCTTTAAAATGGCAGCTGTGACCCTAGAATTTGAACCTTGAAGCAGAAAAAAAATGTGTGTGTGCATATATATATATTTAAAATGATGCATATGCTTTAACAAAAAGGGAACATATATCCCCAAATTCCATGCTCTTGATAACAGGAGAAGGTAATAAAACAATGCTTTGTTATATTAAGCTGTGAACTACAGTTTGGACTCTTGTCTTTCTGAGGCCAATAAAAGTCAAGTAGGCAGAGTGATGTTAAAGGTTGGTAAGTCATTCTATGTCTGCATGTAACTTCTCGCTTGTCTTTAATTTTTCAAAATGAATACACTCTCGCAGTGAACTTAGTATGGCTTCGCATCACCTGTGGAAATTATCTTTATTGAACTACAACAGTAAAGGCAGAGAGAGAGAGAGATAAGATGGAAACGGAAAGCTGGTACACTTGTATGTGAGGGTAGGCATCAGGGCATGACATGCCCTATCCTGGGTACCAAGTTCAGTGTAGCCACATGGGGACGAGTGGATGAGATGTTTCTAACATTTATTCTAGTCTTCAATTGTTTCTCTTTTCTCCCTTGGTTTTGGTGTTCTATCTAAAATAGGGCAGCTGGAATCATAACATTTGCTGTAAAATAAAATGCAAATTCTATTATGCAAATAAACCATTAGGAAGTAAATTAGCTTGAACAGTAGTGGTATATCACAATTATAATGCTTTTTAATCTTAGAAGATACACCAAGTTTGTGTATGTGTTAGGGAGGTAACTGAGTATCCACTGGAAGGACACCTCCAAGGCTGAGGCTATGGTTTTCTCTTCTTCCTTTCTCTGTGAACACCTCTGCTTTTCAAAGTGTTCCTGGTCTGTTGGTAATACTAGTATTCACCACAGTGTATAATAACTTTATTTTTAACACACTTAATTCATACTTAGCCAAATCAAATCCAGTCTCTAATGTGGATATTGGCTATGGTAATTACTATTTATATTAATTGGCCTGTCAGTGTGCAGACTTTCAACTTTGCCACTGGAGTTCTTGTCACCCTTTTAGCACATTACCATTATTATTTTTAAAACTAGAGTCATTTCAAGTTCAAATTCATAAAATGTGCACTGGAACCGCCTACCCTGCCTTACAGATGGGTAAAACAGAATATGTGTCAAGAGAAATAAAACTTTTATGAAACCATTTGCACTCACCTTCCCCTCACCTTTTTCAGAAAGTCGATCAGACATTTTTGGCATTCCATGTATTACTTTGAAAGAATTAAAATCAGTGTTTATGCTTGGAAGATCCCTAAGAGACCAACAGAGATCTCTATTCATTACACAGCACCCAGGTATATATATGGTTACCTAGCTTCTGCTTAAACATCGTCATTTATTCATCTGCCACCTCCCTACCATCAACACCTTCCTAGTATTTGGCTTTTACAAACTCCTGATGTCATGGTAGATTTCACTACACACTAAGGACAAGTGACTTCAGCCTGGGGGATAAATTGGTCATTCCGATTGGCCTATAAGGCAAGAGAAGCCTAGATCTTTGAGACAGTACCAGAGGCAGATTATTTTCTTTTCCTTTACAGCTAAAGAATTCTGTTTTATTTGCCTTCCTTAGGGTATCAGCTTTAGATCTCTTCAAGTAGAGAAAATTCATCCCAAGAAATACCCTTCCCTTTCATTCCGTGGAGATTCTTCCAATATGTGTGCTATTGGTACTGAATAGAGCCCGAGATAATATTCTCAGCTGCAGGAAGACACTAGTCCTGCCAATCTCCAGAGAAGAACATACCCACAAGAAGGTGGAGAGAGGTACTTATTCCTAAGGAATTTAGAAGAATTTCTAGGACTTCTCTCTAAGCTCTGGAAGAAAACATGTCGACTATTTAATATTCAATATCCAATAACCAAAACCCAGTGTTGTTCACTCATGTTTTCTTACCTACATCTATTCTTTCTACAGGAGGATTTCTCAAGCTGGACATTATTTGGCATTTTGATAGGATAAATCTTTGTTGTGGGTGGCTGTCCTATGCATTAGTAGCACCCCTTGCCTTTGCCCACTAGATGCCAGTAGCAACAGCTTCTCTACCCCCATGTTTAACAACCTAACTTGTCTCTAGACCAGCAACCACAATCTTTTTGGCACCAGGAACCAGTTTCATGGAAGATAATTTTTCCACAAACCAGAGCAGGAGGAAGGATGGTTTCCAGATGATCCAAGCGCATTACCTTTATTGTGCAGTCCAGCCTCTTTGCTAATGATAATCTGTATTTGCAGCTTTCCCAGTGCTAGCCTCACCACCTCGGCTGCACCTCAGATGATCAGGCATTAGTTTCTCTTCAGGTGTGGGCAACCTAGATCCCTCGCATGCGCAGTTTACAGTAGGGTTTGCGCTCCTATGAGAATCTAATGCTGCTGCTGATCTGACAGGAGGTGGAGCTTATGTAATGATGCCAGTGATGGGGAGCAGCTGTAAATACAGATGAAGCTTCTGCTAGCTCAGCTCCTGCTGTGCAGCCGGTTCCTAACAGGCCAAGCCCATGAACTGATATCAACCCACTTCCCCTGGGGTTGGGGACCACAGCTCTAGACATTGCCAAATATTCCTGGAAGGAAAAATTACCCCCACTTGGGAATTACTAATCTAAGGTCATTATTCTATATTTTAGTGCCTAAATAATCAATAGTTATAAGCCCCTGTATGTATAGAATATTAAGATAGGACACCTCTGGCAGCTTGGGGGGTCTTGGAACAGTAGACACAAACAAACAATTTTTAAGAATAAAATTATTCTACCAAACAGAATTTGCACAGTAAATTTCAGGAGATGCTTAGAGAATCTGGGAATATTAAAAAGCCACTTTTCCAGGGATGAAAATCATTTCTGCCCTTGATCTTCACCTTTCTCTTCTCTTTGCCTCCCAAATCTTCAAACATGATTTTGGATTTCAAAGGAAGAATTATTTCTGGGAAGTTGGAAACATACACATAAATACTCTGCTGATGGCTTGAAGCTGAGAATTGCAAGATTCAGCAAAGTTGGCATTGCTTCTAGATAGTTGGACCTGACCCAAGAACAAGGTGCTATTAGGCAGCATCTTATAAAGAATGGATCACCAGGCAGCAGCAAGCTGTCCTAGTGTTATTTTCCTGAATTCACATTCAACTTGGCAAGCAGTCTGCAGAGCTCTCCAAGCTAGTGAGTCTAATTCAGGTGTCCTCAAGTCTCTGCTTCCTTAGGATAGACATTCATGCAGCATCCCTAAACCACACATTTGGAACAATCCCCAACCTGTTCTAACCCACCTTTCCAACCCTGTGTAACTTTCCAATCAGAGAATATTCTGACTTTATTTAAATGTCTTTGTACAGGCTGCCTCTCTTCTCTCTTCTTCCAGAATGCATTTCCTGTACATCTCTGCTGCCAAAATCCTGTCCTATCTTAAATGCTCAATTCAAATGCTGCTGTCTCCAAGACACTGTTACTAATTCCCTTCCCCATCTCTCATTTCCTACACTGAAAGTACCTGCTCTTTCTCTTTTTTTTTCTTTTTGCTCACTGCAACTTGCACTTCTCTTGTAGTACCAACCACAATGTGCATTTTGTAAATATCTTACTTCCCCAGTATATAGTAAATTCTATAGAGACTATATTTAGTTAATATCTGTATGTGCCATGGTGTCGAAATAGACAATACATGCTCCACAAATTAGTGTTGAATTGAGTTGGGATGCCACAGTCTCAGGAGGGAAAATCACCAGAGAAGCCACATTTGACCAATTTCCTTTCCTTCTCTGGATTAGGAACAGAGAGTAAACTTTTTAGTTGTGCAAAATGAAAGAAATGATGAAGTACATATCATATTTGAATTTTAGAGATATTTTAGGAAGAAACACAGGCTAAGAAATCATAAGCACATAATCTCAGAGGTTATCTTCTCTTATCTTCAATCAAAGGCAAACATTTCACATGATGAAATCTTAAGATGAGGATTTTTTAATATGTATAAATTGATGATAATAATACAGTAAGATGAGTTACTTTCTATCACTTTTTCAATCTTTCAATGAAATAGCTAAGCACTCTTGCATAAAGATTTTATCTAAGCTCCATCATCCTAAACTATTTCTCACTTTGTGTGCCTCTTGATAAAATTCATAATACATTTTGTCAATTTTAGCACTCCATAGAGTTTATATTTAAAAACTATTGTTAGTTTTCTTATAGGTTTACAAAAGTAGTTTGGACATTTTCCACCTAATGTAATTATGGTGTAAATCATGGCTACCTCCATAACTGATTTAGAACATGTAGATATATGGGGGTTATTTTAATGGAGAAATAAATAGATGAGAAAGACAACATAATATTTAGTTATTATTGAGAGAAAGTTATGAAATGAAGATGAAAACAAGAGAATAATCACATGGAGGATAATAGATAAACATTATAGGGTATTTCATTAATACTATGAACAAAGAGCTATAGACAGAAATTTGATTTTCAAAGGGAAAGGATAAAAAGTAAAAAGTTTTATCTCAAAGAAGATTATTAGATTTAAGACATAGTCTTTAAATTGCAGTAGCAAGGGAGAATAATATCAAAATATGATTTAATATTGTTAAAGAGGTAATATTCAGATATTTAGCAGATCAATAAAATTAATGACTGAATATCACATCCCATCTATTTTAATTTAGATTTCCAAAATATAAAAGAATTAATTAGTGTTAAAGGGACATTGAAATTTATTACTGGATCTCTTGAGAGTGAGGTAGAATTCTGTGCACTGTAGGGAGAAATATTAAACAATTTTTTAGTATGTTAAATTCAGGCACAGTCAGACCAACTTCACTTTTGATTAACCACCTTGAAAATGAGTTTGCTAGCAATTGCAATCTCTCCTTTTCATCTGATCATTGAAGAAGCCAATAATATAATATTTATTCAATATGAATGAGGCAAGTCAGAAATTTAAAATGCATTATTTATCCCTTACCCATATTACTGTTGCTTAAATTCCTCCTACTCTTTATTTTGTGATACTGGCTTTTGGAATCGTTAGACACTCATGCCTTTATATGTGTATATTAATCCACGTGTATAGATGTAATAGTTAAATATCTTTTTTAATATTACTACAATTTATGTAATCATTTCCAAGAAGCCAATTGTTAATCCTATTGTTAATAGTTTAGCATATGCAAAACTTCATGATATAAAAGAATTCAATACAGTCTACATGATTATTTTCAGTTGCAAATAGATCAAGCTCACTGAAAACTCTAATGTTCCATAATATATTTTAGAGAGCATATCACAAATGTTGTGAAACATTTTCATAGATGGCAATGAAAAACTGAAGGCAATCTTAAGAAAGACACAATTTTTATAATGTCTTTTCATTATCTGGGGGGACGAGTGCAAGCCCTCTTCTCTGGTTCTCAAATTCTTTAATGCTAAATTATGAACCATTAACATAGAGATGATCTCTAAAGTATATTATGTGACTGTCAATTTAAAAGAGAAATCATATTAATGGCATAATTTAAAAATTGTTTTTAGATGATAAATTGAAAATACTAGAGAGGTAAGATAATAACTATGGCACAATTGTGGAATTCACAAAATCTAGAACAATCAGAGGAATTGAACTTTTAGTTCAAGTCTGGGTATAAAGCTTCCTAACTAGTTGTTCTTGAATAAGTTCAATTATTTCTTTGAGCTTCAGAGTCCTTAATTCTGTAATGTCTTGTAAATTCGAGAGAGTTCTCTAAAAGCAGAAACTATTAGTATTAATTTATGTTGTAAAATTATTCTGTTAGTTGGGCAAAATGACACTGTAAACCCTTAAGTAAGTAAACGCAAGTTTCATATGAGCAGCCCTGGATGTCAATTTTTTAAACAAAATACAATGATAATCTATACAAGGTAAATAAAAATGCATTCAAAACTTGGTTCTTTTTTTTCATGATCTTTGAATAATATTATGAGATAATTTGATCAAATTATGTAACTTCAGGAAGCTAGATTTTTAAATATGTTAAAATCAAAATTTAGTTTATTAGAATGTTATAAATGATTTTTGTGTGTATAAGAAAGAAGAGTGGAGCAAATGACAAATTGTTCCTCTCAAAGTAAATGTTTCATTTGCAAGAGGAAAAATAAAGTATCTATTTTGAGCTAATGGGCCAGAAGTCAACCTGTGTGATAGACAATTTGTAAAAGCTCACTGATATCTTCTCTCCCTTACTTAATTCTTGCATGTAAAGTACTTAATTGCCACTTAAAATAGTTTCACAAAACTAAGTTATTTTTTGATACTCTCTGAAATACTTAAAAGGAGGAAGATTAAAATAAGCTGCACCCTCCTTTAAGAATACTGAGTATTTAATACCTAATGTAGAAGAGAATGTCCAGTATTATTAGTTCCCAAAATGAATAGAAAATAAGATATTTCCTTAGTGAACCATGTGCAACCATCTCCAAAACCAAGTAATAAGGAGTTTGAAAATGGTCCATTAACTGGTCCATCTATTTTTACTTGCCATATTGATGCTGTAGTGACCTTTAATAATTAATTCTTTTTGTATTCTACGAAGAACTATAATATTGTCCAAAAATTGTATATTGTGGGCATACCTAGTTAAGAAAACATTATTTGGGGGACTTTAACATTTCATTGACATGGAGTTAGTCCGTAATTAAGGTATGTTCCATTCATGAATTCCTGCTAGTTGCAGTATAGCCAGATAAGGCTCTTCGTTTGAATGACTCAGTGCTCCCTCAACTTTGGTTCAGGCAATTCAATTAAAAGTTTGGCCCAGCCTCACACTTGAAAGCAGTGAATGGGACGGTAGGCATATATTTTTAGCCATTTTTAAAAATGAAATTATTTTCATTATGCAAAGGTAATAGTGTCCAGGTAGGATGAGGTAAATTCCTATGTTAGTAGATATCAAGGTAAAAACTATAAGTATTCTGAGGGGAAAATGTAATTGGCTTAGCCATATAAGTTATTTAGTCTATCCAATAAGTCTAACCTATAAAGATCTTCTTAAATATGGAAAAGCAATGAACTCTTCTTGATAATGCTATGCTTTCAGAAAAAAAGTAAAATTTTAAAAAATTAAACAGGCAGAATATTATGTTGGTTTGGAATTTAGAAGATGTCACCCACTGTTATTGAGATGGCAGAAATATAAGATGTGTACATTAACTGAGGAAAAACCCAAGCCACCAAGCCCAATTTATAAAGAATAATGTGTGCTAGAATTATGTAATTGGTTCTCCCACCAGATTGTAACCCAGGCACCATTGTTTGTTTAGTGTTTACTTCTGGGGCATAATAGTCCAAAGCAAAAACACACAGTAGGAATTCCATAGATGCTTGTTGAATGGGTAGAAAGAAAGGCTTATTATTTTAAAATGTCATGATAAATATGTGTTTACTTTAAAATATCATTTATAAATATTGTATATAGGGTTCAGTACTTTCTGAGGTTTTGGGTAGCCACTAAAGGTCTTGGAACACATCCCTCAAGGGTAAGGAGGGACTACTGCTTGTGCTTTTATCCATCATGTAAGATTCTGAGGGGGCTTATAAACTGACTTTTCTGAAATCTTTTGGGATCTTGTACCAAATTGCCTTTACACCAACTGTAAATATTAAACACCACAAGTATCATTAGGGTGTCACCCATTGGTAATTATTTGATTAGCCATTTTTGTAAGCTATCTGAAAGATTGTTAATCCACTCCTGTTGAAAAACTAGTGACACTATTGTTAAGTAAAATTTTTTAAAAATCTTATTTTACTGGCAAACAAATAACTAGCAAAATGAGTTGCAATGCCACAGTTGGTTTTCCAAAATAATTATGATCAGGGTCCCTGTGGTATGCAGTGTGTAACTCATCCCTTCGTGTTAATGAATTCAAGGGAAGGCAACACCACTATTAGTAATAGCTTTTTATTCGGAGTCCTCATTTTCCATATAGGTCACATTAAACACAGCCATTAAACAATAGCGTTGAGATAAATCCATACAATGTATTCTGTTTTTGTTGCTGTTGTCCTTGTTCACCAATCGCTTGGTGCAACTAAGAACCTTATGGAGTGATGGGGCTGATAAATGGGAATAGCCAACTTGCAAACACTGGGGCCAGGAAAGTCAGACTTTAATCAGGTCTCATTCAATTACGTTTCAAATCAACACTTCTTGATAGCCAAAACTCTTATTTGAATTAATACTCTGATAAATGCTGTCTGTTGTCAAAAGAATATAATTAGACAATAATGAGTGAGCATATATTATGCCAGACTTGTCTATTTGTTGACCTTAGTAACTTATACTCCATTAGACAACAAACAGCTTTTAACCTGGTTTTATAAAAGCATACTGCTCTATTACTACATGACTTTTTTTTTAATGGTGTCATATTTTAAATTGAGCAGTGTCTAGATCCTTTAAAGGGAAGTCATGTTTTAGAAGATCTCAGCTAATTTTGGAAAATAAAACAAGTTAATTTCCCAAGCAGGAATTCAATTAATTTATGGAGTAGTGAGCCAATCTTTGTACATTTGCTGCAATAAGAATGTCAGGTTAAGAAATGACATGAAAGCATTCTTTGAAATTGCATGATATGTCTCTTTAATGTTTACTTTGGTATAGGTATAACTAACACTGATTCTCACTACTTTTAACTTTGATGAAAAGATTTTTCACCATTAACATCTGATGAAAAGATTATTTTGTTACTGATTTTTAATTTGTAGTTCATCGGTAAGCAAATTTTACAACTTTGGGTTTCTTACTAAAATTTTCATAAACTGATTTTTTTTTTCTGTGCTTGATTCAGTTATTTAAGGACCTAAAAGACAATGTGATATCACATTATTTATTTTGAATGTGTGGGACTTTTTCTAGGGGTTAGTATTGGAAAGATGTGAATTAAGACATTTTTTCACATTCTAAATTATGCTGAAACCCCTTCAAATCTCACAGTTTGATAATACATCACCTATTAGAGCAAGTTGTTCCCTAAAGGTGCAATTTTGGCATCTCATAGGCTTCTTTGGAAGCCAAGCACCCGAGGTCTGTGATAAAGGCAGTTGCCAGCCAAATGAATAATAGTGAGATTCCTTCAATTCAACTATAGAAGCTTAGAGTCCTGACTGCTGAATTACCACCAACTTGTAAATAAATAATCACTACTAAATACAGATAATGTGTTAAACAGCTAACACTAGTAAATCACTGGTGACAGAGAGCCTAAAGATAAATCCCTCACACGTTGGCACAACCAATTCTTAAAATCTAAGGTGTCTTAATGTCTTCAGACACATATAATAAATTGAACTGGTTACTTAACGTTAATAATGTTTAAAAAATAAACCTTACTCTCTTTGTTGATTTCATTTACATACTGCTTTAGATTGTACTAAGTGTTATCTGTCTAGTAAGAGAGAGGCAACGTTTGGTAAGACTAAATGGAAATCAGTTTTTTATCAAATTTCAGCTATCAAGCTAAATCAACCTGTAGTCTCCTGGCGAAAATAACATCATGTAACAGAGACAGCACATTTCAGATACATAAATTGTCCAAAATATTAGGTTTAACATGTACAAGATCCCTTCTTTTCTAATTTAAACATTTACGAATAATAAAAACCAAGAGTAGAGCTTTGGAAAGGCTGTTACTAGGAACCAAAATATAGTTCTCAAGAGAATAAGGCTGATGGGAGTTGTCCACTCTTCCCTCTCAAAGCAGTTTTTCAAACTAGGTACAGTCTAAAATCTTGACAGCATTTGATGGAAATATTTTCAGTAGAATTTTTTGAGATTTAAAATTACAAAACTTAATTTAGGTAATGTTTGTTTTTGCTTTTGTTTTTATTTTTAATATAAGAATTTTATGATATTTATGCTGTTTCTACACTGGCGTGGTGGCCAGAAAAGAAGGCACAGAATTCTCCACCAGTTTGCAAATAATGCATTTTTCTGCTCCAGTGCACAAACAGCCTTTATTTAACTCAGCACCACATTTTCTAAGGTATGGGCACAAAATTGTTTGTCATGAAGCTGTAAAATGCCAAAAATTTTAAATGCTGAAGGAAAATGTCAATCAAGGCATTTTCCCATCTGCTGCTACTTCTGCAAGTGCTAATTTTATTTTTCCCAATTCCTGAAATTTGAGGTTTCTTAGCCTCATAAGGAAGTAAATTTGAAACTTGCTAAATGTCACAAGAAAAGGTGTAAGCAAACGAAGGAATAGAAGGTGTGTTGTTCTCAAAGGACGCCAATAAAAAGAGGCAGAGGAGCATTGAGATAAAGGAAAAACATTTTGTTAAGACTCAGACCTCTTGAAAAACACTACACAATGCAAGTAACCAGAGCTGGTACCATACATGCATTAAAGCATTTTTCATGTATTTGAAATATAATGGGAACACACATCTAGACCACTTAAAATACTTTTGAGAACCAACCAATGGTATGATATCTACATAGGCAGAAGCTGTATGTTATTGAAAAAATCATGAAGAAGTTTCAGGTATTGGTACAAATGTAACTCTTGTGATTTAGCATGACTTTAATAAAAGCTTCTACAAGGACTTGCACATAACCATGAGTGACGGATGTATTTTTTTTTTCTTTTTTGACCTTTCAGTTAGCTCCATCAGCTCACTCAAACACATTTTGAACAGATTATGTACTGTAGTACTTGGTAGACTATACATTAAACAAGAGACTTTGCTCTGAGGCACTGCTTCCCACACTCCATGGGGAAAAGGAAGCAGGAAAAAACAAAACTCATAGAGTTCGACAGCTACCGAGGCAACACTTGCCATTTACAATATAAGCCCAAATATTTTTGCAACACAACTATATATTAATTTAATAAAATACACAATATAGCTCTTATACACTCAACAATTTGGCTCATATGCACTGAATCTGCAATAAATCAATAAAAATATGTCATTTGATGTAAACACATTGAATCTTCTTACATTTGCACATTTAAATGGTCATGTGATTTGTATATGTCTAAGACATTTTCACTTTCCTGAGCTATTTTAGTGTCCACCGATGAATAAAACATATTAATCTTATTAATTTTCTTTGAATATTACAACTCAATGGTAACTATTTTTCAAAACTTTTCTATGTCAAATTTAAAACATACTAATCATTATTTATATCTTTTTGGACACTAAAATGCTAAGTAGGCATTTTAAATCTTTAAATTTTCTTCTCCTTTAATGAAGTGAATCAGTCTACGTGTGTGCTGAACAAAATGGACTATATCTTTTTACATTTAACTTGTATACGACATGAGGTGTCTTACAAATGACCAAGGTTTTTTTTTTGTTTGTTTTTTTCGTTTTTGTTTTTGACTAATGATATGCAATGTTCTTTGTGTTTATATGTGTGTCAGGTAACTTTATACAGAAATGTTTACCACAAATATATGTTAATGTTTGGTGTAGCTTGGACTACTGCAAGGTCTTTTCGGGACTTTCAGTAGAAGCCTGTGATGACTGCTAGAAATCCACCACAGATCACAAATTATGACCCTGCTTGGTATGGGGTTTATAGGTAAACAGTTAAGTCAGCATAAATCACGGAGGACAGTCTTAGAGTGATCAGAAATACTTCAATTCTCACACTGCATACCTTCTTAACAGATTGTCAAAAGGTAACTCGCCTCCTCATTTTCCTTTTTTTCTCTCCATTTTCTTCTCCCCCCTTTTTTTTTCTTTTCTCTTTAAGCATTGATAATTCTGTCCTAATGTAAGTTTGTTCAAAACAAAACCATTGTTATCTCTGAAAAAGAAACAGCAGTGAAAAGAACATACTCGTGGGCACTTCAGATGTTCACTAAAAGCCTTAAAGCAGCATTGGTCTTTCTTCATCCCTGTGAAATGGGTTGTCACCAGGAGGGATAATTTTTAAATCAACAGAAGAGACAAGAAAATGCCAATGCCTTTTTCTTTCTTTCTTTTTTTTTTTTCACTTTCTCACAGCCACAGGGTCATTTCCCCTGCAGTCCTGCAAAAGCTTATCAATTTCTCTCACAACTTCCTCTGCATCCACGGACTCTCTGCCCAGATCCCTGTTAGGGTGGTCAAGCTGCTCCAGAACAGCTCCCATCTCACTGGAATCCCGGCTGCCTCTGGAATGCACATCCGCGAAGACCCTTGCCATCTGATCGGACGCCATGAAGGGAGGGTCTCTTGGTTGCTTACTGGGCGACAGATACTGAGTGTCAGTGGGCAAGTACTGATTGCTTGCTTCAGCCAGGGCTCCTGGTTTTGCCTCACAACCATCCAGGGAACTTTTTGTTGAGGTGCAAGGCTCGACGCATGCCTTGGTTGGGCTGCTTGATGCTGAGGGGACCTCTTGGAGGAGAGGGCTCAGGGCACGTTTGGCTTTTAAATAAGGTTTAACATTGGCAATGAGAATAGTGTGCTCTCTCTTGTCTTTTCCAAATGTACAAAAAGTCTTTTTCCCAGTGGGATTCACAGTTTCGTAAGTCTCAGTCTCAACATTAGCTTCAACTGTGGGTACAAAGAGATTTGTGCGGTAATCTGCGTTTTCAGCCTGATTGGCTGCAGGGAACTGTGGCATCCAACACCTGTCAGAATGACCAAGCACTCGGCATTCATCTGTGCAATTAACACACTCTTCTGGTTCTGCAAAACAAAAGAGAAAACAGCAAATCCAATCGTTAGGGTTTCCTTTAAATTTCTACAGAGGCTATGATCAGCTCTCAGTGGGCTTGCTTGACCTCTGGTCTCTTAATTAAAAAGGAAAAGAAAACAATAATTAAAACATTTCAGAATGGTTGCATAAACCTGCTGGTTGAGACAATGGTCTAATTTAAGTCTATTCTCTAGGTATTAACGAATTCCCATAGCCTGGGAAGAAGTAAGACATGGCCATTGGAGAATCATTCTCAGCAGACTAGAGCATCACCGTAAACTAAACTCCTGGGGATATCAGTTAGTCTTTGTTCTGTATAACCCATCCTGGGGACAGTGAACTTCAAAAAAGATTATTGGGACTAATTTTCCAAATCAAATAACAGGACAAAAACTGGATTGCAAACTTCCATAACAAGTTCTAAGCTGCTTTTTAAAAAAATGTCTTATCCCTATTTTGCTTGTAATTGTTATGTTGGTGACAGTCATGAAATAAAAGGCTTCCTTTAAAAGCTTACTTTTCCTACATAGAGTGGCAAATAGAATTTTCTATCAGAATGTATTATGAATAAGGTTGTCAAAAGTGCGTATTCCTATTTTATTAGCTTATGTGTATGGATCATGTAATCAGTTTTCTTCACTTCAGCTTTTTGTTTTTGGTGTAAGTATGTGAAAATGGATTTACTCAACAGATATAGTTCAGGATGAATGACAAATCGTGATTTCCTATTTTAAATAAGAATGCGTTCTGTGAGAAATTTTACTTTTCTCCTTTGCCAACAGACATATAGAGAATCTAAGTAAAGCATTCTTTAATGATCCCTGTTTCAACATGAACATGCAAATATAAAAGAAAATTCCTTCATTATGATAATAGCTGCATAATTCCAATGACTCCAATATTTTATTGCATCTTTCGAGTTGTTCCTTTTCTCTATAAGTGGTTGCTCCCCTTATGCTTAATGATCCTTCATAAATTAGGAACTTTTACTTTCAGAAGAGGATATTTACAATTTACCTCTATGTGATGGGAATAGAATTCCCTACACATTTGGGAGCCCTAGGGATTGCCTTTTAATTGATGCTAGATTATCCCTATTTCTAGTGTCCCGTGCAAGGAAAAGAAGTCCACATGAAATATATTCAAAATAAAAAGCCTCAAATTTAATAGCATCAATAAATTTGTATGGTTACTTTATAAAATCATATATAAAACTGAATTTATATTTAAAATATGTAAATAATTCTTTATTAAAAACCCACAACCTGTTTTATGGTCAAAGTTTTTAGGTTAAAATAATTTCCTATGGGACTAAAATTTTTTTAAGAAGGAATCAAAATGGTGTCTTGATGGAATAAAAATACTGTGATTTCATAGCATGTATCATCCATGCTGGAGCAAAGTTAAAAAAATATTTAGGTATCTTGCTTCTATTTTAATTTCATCATTTTTAAAGAAATATTTTCTTATGAGTGAATTAAATAGTCACTGTTAAGTTTATTATGTAATGCGTGAAAGAATGGTGAAAAGTAGTCTCAAACTGAACTATGCACCCACAGACTCAAATACTATCTACAAATTGAAAAGTTGGCACAAACATCAGCAGCAGAAGCTAGATATATCGCATCTTCTAGGAAATCTTTATTTATGTATTTAAATTAGAGACAAGATTAAAAAAAACAAAAGGATGTCAGAAAAGTTCATTGTCAGGTATTTATTTTCTTCACGTACTCTAAATGGGAATCATAAATATTACCTCTATCCATATCTGTCAGTAAGTGTTAGAAAACATAACATCATTTCATTCAAAAAGTTTTATCTTTCAAAAAGTAGAAAACTTTACAATCTATCTTACTTGGTAACACTCTTGCATCTTTTAGAGCCATGATTTTTTAAAAAATTCATTTACAACTCATGCACTCTCTTTAAAATATGCTAACATAGTTTTATATTCTGATATTGACTGGCCTTCCATTTAAGCTATTTGGATAGCCAACATTGAATGAATTCAATATGAATTTGAGAGTGAGAAAGAGACAGAATAATGCAGATGTATGAAAGTGTAAATCGACCTTGAATCTGAAACCACCAACATAAAGTGATTGTTTGCACTTCACTGCTCAAAATCTGCAGCATTTTACTTGACTCTTTTATGTCACATCCTGGGGAGCAAATTTTGAGTATTGATTATGATACATTATAAGCAGTTCACCTTGTGATTAGACTGTAATTTTGACAGCAGCAGTTCACAGACAGTGAAGAAAATCGAATGGACACTCTTGTATAAACAGCAGAAACCATGAGCACAAAGGGAACTACAACCGCCAAGGGTCAAGTTAGAATGTACGAGAGAGAGGAATCATTTCTAAAGAAACATAAATAGATGAATAGGTAGGTACCAAAAAGAGATATAAGTAATATACAACAAATGACTAGCTAGTCACAAAGAATTAGACAAAAAGGGTGGCGGGGTGGGGGGAGAATGAAGAGAGGGAAGGAATAAAGCAAAGTAAAAGGAGGGAGGGAGGAGACATGAAGGGGGAATGGAATAAGGATGGACAGAGAGGGAAGGCTGCCTCGGAAACACGGGATTAAGACAAGAGGAGTTGAATTGGGAGGATTTCTGCCATGTACACCTTCTATTATATATTTAAAAATACCCTCAATAAGCTAAATGTGTATAATAAAGAACAAGAGTATGGAGTGTTTTCTTAAGCCCCACAGCAATAAAGGTAGATAATCAAACTGCTCTCTTTGTACCTTAGGGAGAATGGATCCCAGAATAGATATATTGAATTATAAACTAGAGAAATGCAAAAAGAAGCAAATTACCTAGACAGCCACTATGTGCATAGATTCAATATTTATATGAGAAAACAGCGTTAGAGATCCTGGACAGAAGGAATCAAAACAAAAGTAATTGATCCAATATTCACTTTTTTCTTCAGGTCCAATCTGGGATTTCCAAGAGATTATTTACTTTTATTTTCATCCTTTCCCTCAATACAACATGATCACCCTTTCCAAGAAATATGGCATAATCTAAATAGTATGCAGATGAGAGAAACTGAGAGAAAAACTTTTTTATATTATAAAAATAAAATAATTCTGAAGTCCAACAGTTGGAACTCTGGGCAGTTCTGCCTAGAGGGAAAGTTTACAGTGTCTTATCTTTTAAATGTATGATTCCCTGAAGTATCGTGTGACAATCAAATAGCGTTAAACACTCGTTTAGTATTAAAAATCATTTTCTATACCTCCATAGCTACATCTATAAATATTATACAAGCTCTCGAAGAGAAGTATCTAACGCAATAACCTTAATTAGTTCAATTTTGCATCTTAATTTATGATACTTTTGCAAAACATATAAAGTAACTCAAATGACTACAGTACTTGCAGTTTATGGTGCACATAAACCACACGTGTACACACACGCACACACATTGTGTATAGACCTTTATTTGTATGTTTGTAATAAAACTGAGCTTTCTCCAGGACACAATCTAAAAATTTATTTTAAAAAATCTCCAATTCATAACCAAAGTATTCCTGAACATTATTAGCAATTGCCATAAGGAAAATACAGGTGAATAACAGGAAAGTTCAGTCATCATAATATAAGGGATAATATAAGTAAGACAACATTTTATTATTGTTAATAAAATGACAATAGTTTATACATTAACAAAATTTATATGTAAATGTACATATATGTATAAATCTTTTGAATGAAGAGCACCAACATAAAGATACCTGAAATCTTATATTCATATTGCCTGATATATCTGAAAGCTCTCTTCTCTCTTCTCTCTCTCTCTCTAACCTAATCAGTTTAATAACTTAATCTTAAGGATATCAGGCAAGCAATCATTTTGTGCCAAAAAATACCTTCAAGGGAATTATATCATTGTGAAATTATACTAAGAGGAAAAATATATTTAGATAAAACACAAAATTATCTGCTTTTAAATCATTGAGTTTTAGCAGTTTTCCACAAAGGTCACCATAATTTAATTTTTAAAATGTGATTTTAATTTTGTAATGTCACTTTATCATCAAGACTGCATAGCCATTTCAATGATAGGTGAAAGGTGCCAACAATTGCCATGTATAAGATTAAAATTTGAAACCAAAATGTTATTTAAGTCATCAAGGATTAAAAAAGAGTAAGTGGGCCTCTGTCAAATATAGTTACCTTGGAAAACATAGGGGAAATTCTTATGTGTTATGATTTGTAGTGAACACTGAAAAAAAAAACGTTGTCTAAGAACCAGCCAAAACATTTCTTACTTAGGAGAGAATTTACTTCTTTATTCTATTCTGTCTTGCTCTCAATCAGAAATTTATCACAAATCAGAATTTTCAACTTATTTTCACTGTCTTCAAAGCTCTATACAATAATTTGTGCCCACTTAGGGAAATTTTTGAGAACATAAAAGGATTTCATCCTCTGAGGTTTAAACTTAGCTGCTATCTTGAGAGGTCACATATTTGTACATCTGAAAACACACTTAAGTTTGCATCATGAGGACTTCATATATGAATTCAATATCTACCTCTGATTTATGTTTTTATAATGACAAAATAAATGTCCATGTCATAGAAGTTTGAAAATCACAGTCTGTAAACCAGGGCATCAGTGAGGAAGTTCTAAATTGCCGTGGCCACGGAAGCAGGATATTTAAGAGAGAGGTATCTGTGTTTTATGACTATCTACAAAATGGTGTTATTTCTGTTTTGTAAACAGATTTAAATAGGAATTGTGCTCTTCTATTACTGTGGTGCTTGGTACTGTTTCTAACAGCTTCTTAAAATTAGAGTTGTTTCCAAGTAGACAACTCTATAAATGGAAGTCCATTTTTTATTTGTTCTCATTATTCTTTTTTATTTCTAATTTACCTTCTTTCACTAACGCAAGCTTTCATAACACCAAATTAGCTGTCTGGAAAAGCAGGGAGCGGGCACCCTTCTCTATTTATGGCCTGCAAAAGTGTTCTGTAGATTAATTCTACAGAATCTAAGTTAAGCGCCCATCACAAATTATTTATCTACTTGCAAACCATGACAAGCCAAGACCTTTGACTGGCAGTTGATATGTAGTAATAGTTTTCTACTGAGAGGTTTTAATGGTGGAATAGCAGTTTGCCTTTACTGTCTTTTTCCTTCTTAAGCATACACACACTATTATACACTTGCATGCGTACACACTTTCCTATGATCATAACAAATTAATATATTCTAACATTTCAGAGACAAACATCAATACTAAAACAGAAATCTCATCAGAATACAGTCCAAAAAACCTCTAATAAAATGGATTTTTCTTTCAGTAAGTTGACATAATTTGCAACATCCTGTGAACTGACACTTCTCTAACATAAACAAATTTTCCTTTTTTTTGGCTATGGTTATTATTATTTACCTATTTTCCTTTACCATCCTGTAAAATCTTTATGCTTGTTATGATGATAGGGTGAGGCATTCCATATAAATGGTACTTTAACCATCTATATTCATACACATTATTTCCACTTAAGACTTCTGTGTCCCATTTACCAGTATATTAGTTAAAAATAAACCTTCTGCTTTCACTGCATCTCACTATGAAAGGAGTAAAAATTTCACTTGCAATAATATTTCTCGAGACAGTTCTGGAAAGTTAAATTGTCTCAGAACAATTTTTCCTGTGTCAGCATATAAAAAGGTAAACTAATATTATAATTTTTCATATTTTTTTCTACTTATAAGCTTTATTTTAGCACTATTTTAGTAGGATTGTTTTATCCCTTGTGCAGGGAAGAACAAAGATGGGTTAGAAAAATATGAATAGGAGAATCAATGACTTTATTTAGCTAAATGATCTTTGTTCTATTGTATTGTATATCCTGTGTTTCTCACTTACGAACACAGATCTATATTGTTTTACTAATCAAGTAACTAATAGACAAATACATAGCTGTGGAATGTCTTTTTGGTTCTTTTTTATTAATTTAAGAGGAAAATGTATCTTGTTACAATATGCTCATTTCATGGAGATGCCTGTTTATATGTTGTCAATGACATAACAAAGAAACACTAGACTTAGGACACCAGGAACTTAAATTATTTCCTAATAATTGGCCATAAAGAATAGAAATTTTAAAATATAATTCATATAATAAAAATACTATGAAAAAATGTATACATTTTTAGGTGAATGAACTGCCAAACTGGCTTCCAGATTTTACTTTAGTTGTGAAATGACAGTCTATCTGCTTTTGATAGGCAGAGAGCACATTTTGAAGAGGAAGTTATTATAATACTATCAAATAGGCAAACCGTGGCAGCTTTGAAGTACCAATCCTCTAGCGTGCACCTGCATCACACAATGTTCCTGAATGCATTGCTGTGACTGCATTCAGACACCAGAAACCACTGTTCTATATCATATTCAAGTGAATCCAATCACAGCTGGGTATTTGGAGCTGCTTGGAGCATTTGCACTTACTATTCAATGCACCTGCACACCTTCAGGGATGGTTTTAAGTGTTTGTGACCCTTTGGACATAGTAAAATGCCTTCAAGAGTGGAATTTTCTGACATAAATATTGACAACACACAGATAGTGTCCTGAGATAAAGACAACTTCAATCAAATTGAAATAAAATTTATGCTAAGGAATAAAAGCAAAACAGTATAAGGAAGTTTGATACGGAAGCACTTGTGATACAAAACAATGAGAATCTAAACCATGTGTTGGAAATTTACGGCACAAATATAATTTGTGTCCCTTGGCACACTGCTCTGACATTAACATTTAAAATTCGGTTGCCCCCTCGCCCAATCTCATTCTGTAGGCACAGCCATCACCTGGGGCAGCAGCAGATGCTTGGAAGTGAAGGCAGGGCTAAATGGCGGCATCTCTTTCCTAACAGGTATCCTGAAGAGAATTGGCTCTGAATTTCAATACTATATACTACTGGAACAAGGTTTGTATTTTCTTTGAGAAAAGGACTCTGACAGAACCTCTCAAGGAAAAATAATACAACTCAAATGTCCCCCCAGAGTAAAGACAGCTCAAATTCTGTGGGAGCATTAGATGTGTGTAGTTTAGCAGTTAAATACATTGTACTCAATAATTTATAAGGTAAAAATGCATTAAACACCTACTTTGTGACCAAAGGTTTCAAGCACAAGCATCTTGAATAAAATGTTGTAGAACAGGTGTTGTGTCAGGTAGAGATTATTTGTAAAGGAACCTAGGTCTACCCACCATTTAAAATTCTCAAGTTTGTAAAATAATATCTTCACGAACAAGTTTAAACATTGATTGGAAACTAGGAAGTAGATTTGAAACCAGCATAGGGGAAATAATTCATGATCAATTACATTTTGAACTATGTCATATGAATGTCAGGCATTAGAAATACAGAGAAATGTGTAGGTTGTAATGTTGTGAAAGGCTTTATGTAATTGGTGCTTGATTTGTGATTCATAGACTGATCAGAGTTTCAACAGATAGTGGAGAGCAGGGAGAGGGCGCTCCAGGTAAAGGGATCAGAAAGAGAAACATTCCTCATGTAGGAATGTGCACTTCACAGGGCAGAAAGAAACTAGCTTTATAGGTCAAAGAACTTATGTTGCAATGCCAAAAATTGACATAATAATGTAGGGAAAATTGGCTAGCATCTGAAAAAAGAATGGAAACGTTCTGAGTAAAAGACCAAATTATATGCAGCAGGCAACGGAGTACTGATACAGTTATTTGAGTAGTTTATCAAAAGATTCTTGAATTATTTGGGTGCTTGATTGGAAAGGTAATGGACAACATTTACGAAACTACAGAACTGGGATGAACTATAGGGTAAATAGTATCCAAATCAGCATTATTTCTGGAAACAGATATCTAGAGCTTGGGCCCCAACCAGAATGTCTTCAACAAACACAATAGGACCCAGCATGATTCATTGGCATAGTAATGCCAGACCCAACTTGCCTTTCAGCTTGCGTCTCATCCCATTCAGGGGTAGGGAACCTGTGGCCCCAGGGCCACATTTGGCCCTCCAGATCCCCAAATATATTTATTCTGTAAAATTTGGATTTAGTCAAAAGACTGCACTCAAGGATGTTGTTGATTAAACTAGTATTTTATATCACTAGTATAAATCCTGAATTTTATAATTCTACATTCGAAAAATATTTCTTCTCCCTGCATCTACTTTATCTTTCTTCCCTTTTTCTATTATTATTTACCAACATAAAATTCCATATCATCACATATTTGAAATATTAAAGGATCCTTTTAGAAGATCAGAAGAGAGAGAGTCTGGAACAAAAGAGATCCTTTAGGTATTTAGGAGAAAGGTAAAAAATAATTCAACAAAGCAAAGAGAATGACAACAAATGTTGAATCTCAGCAACCTTTCAAATTTGATACTCTACATCAAGAAGAATAAACAATTAAAGGAAATTTCTGAAAAATTTTTTCCCAAATAAGCATTTCTATTTTGAATGAAGATAATGTCATATTTTCCCATTGAATTATATATTCTAGCATTGCTTCCCAACTCTTATTATTTTTTTATTAATTTGTCTCATTGAAGCTCTAATGTCCCTTGAAAATCAAGGTACTATAGTGTACTCTTTTGTGTTCCATTCCTTGAATACACAGGACACACTTTCAAATTTGAACAAAAGGCTATAATTGCTGTAAAGGAAGATTAAATGTAAATGTTTCGAATACTATGAATAATCTACAATGAATAACTATATTCCTTGCAAATTACTCATTTCAGTTCCATTCATTTGTGAGCCTATACTGTCAGTGTTTAGAATCATCACAGGACTAAAATGAAGTTGTACATAATAGCTCTCTATTGCTATAAGATACACATTGTTTACAGTAACATTGGGTATGTCTGTTAAATACAATATTTACATAAAAAATCCCAAGTTCTCTATTTACTATTGAGGATATCACTTTAAATGACGATATAAATAAATCCTGCCTTACATACATTCCACTCAAACATGGAAGTCAGAATATTTTCCTCTTAAGGAATCTTTTAAACCAATGACACTGTTATTGAAATCAAAGCCTATATTTAAATGATTTCCCTTTATAATTTTAAATTATGGAAAACAGTAAGTATCCTGAAAACCTACACCTCAGCATCTATAGGTATCATTCTTCTCTAGGTTTCTCCTTTTGTCCTTTCCTTTTCTTCTGCTGCATTGCTGTATCAAATGAGCTAGTTTTTCACTTTTGCTTTAAGTTAGCTGTTCTCTGTATCTTACATTCTCTCTGACAGCTATCATCAACATTTGCATTAATTAATAAGTCCTTGTAATTTTAGAGCCTTGGAAGGGTTAATGCAACTTTCAAAAGAACCTGATTTATATGCAGTGAGAAACCTATGCTCTGGCATGCAATAGTTAGCAAAAGCTGTTTGGTTTACAAGGACAAATTTAAAATTCTGGCAACTTAAATAATACTGTGAATTTCAGACCCAAGACTATTTAAGTATGCTACTATTCTTCATTTTTTTAGAGAGGATGTTTTTCTTATGCTTTTATTGCCTCTGTAAGCTAACTCCATCTCTGATAATGACACCATTTTTGATGACTTGGATGAATACATCTAAGATTCAAGTCATCCTCCTCACAAAGTGGTAATTCTGTAAGGAACGTCAATGAAAACATGCCTATTAAGCCAAACTCTTTGTAAAAAGCGAGGAAGGTAGTCTTATTAGTGTTTTTCTCTGCCTACTGATTTCTATTAGGATATATATCTATTTACCAGTTTAAATCCCATTGTTCATCTTGTTTCTAGCACTTCTTGTTTTCAATTGCTAGAAACAAACAGAATCAGGTGTTATTTGCAGCATTCTCAGAAAACAGAGTTAATTCAGATGCAGCTAATCTTCTCCTGCTTATTATTTAGTAATCAATGCCTGCCAATAGGATGTGGGAGTCCCAGAAGATGAATTTCTTAAGAAAGATTTTAATGTTTTAATGTTTTAATGACATCCTAAGCTCCAAAAGCTGTTTATTAAACTCACAGAACTCTAGAGATAAATCTAAAGTTTCAATTGTTACCTTAAATTAGATGGACACGTGCAAATGAACAGATGGGTGCAGGTCAGGATTTTTAAAAGTATTTTTAGAGAAAGAAGTAATATAAAAGATTTAAAAATTTTAAATGAGTGGTAAATATATATGAAACTATACTTCTCCATAAATGATTCCTGCAAAACTCACTTATATTAGAAAAATTTAAAAATAAACCAAAGCCAAATGTCTTCTATATGTATGTGCTCAAGTGTGCATGGGTGTGCATACACATACACAAGCACAAATGATAATAAATATGTACTTTTAATAAAAATGCCTCTTATGAAATAAAATCTTTCTGAGACAACTGTTAAAATTGATAATGTCCAAAGGTAACCTTATAATACAGATTGTTTCAACCTAAACAGTTTGGTCTTGACCTTACTAAAACAAGAACCCCTACCACCAAGCTTCTGAAATCACCACTATTACTACCAATACTATTATTATAAATAGTTGAAAATATGTACAAAGAATAGGAAAAGAAAGATAACTAGCATTTCAAATAAAGCTGTTTTTGGAATTACCTCTCTAAAACTACTCTGTTCTTATAACCTGTAAATGTGCTATAAGTTTATTGGAAGCTGATGTTTTTATCCTGTATCATTAGGTCATTCCAAGAATGAAAATTCAAACAAAATCAATGCACTCAATATTCATGTTTTAGAGTAAATATACAGAAATGTCTCTTGTAATGGGTTTTACTGGCAATGACAAGCCATTTTTCTAGTAACAGCTTTGAGATTTTTATAATCATTAAAACACATTGAAGCAATGAAGAAATAAATTGGTAAAAGAGGGCAGAAAACTTACATATTAAAAGATAGGAGATGTGGCCCTCTAGATAGTCCTGCTATGTAATGAAACTGAGGATCAAAAAAACTACTAGAGAAGGCCTTCTCTGAATAACAGTAAAGATAAAAATGTATTTTTAAAGAAAATGGTTGCATACATAATGCAGTCAAAAGTTGTCTATAGTAGTCTTTTAAATACTTTATCTTGGAGAGTATTTTATGTGATTCAATTGATAATCAACCATACCTGGAGCAAAGAACAGATGATAAAATTGAAATGTATTCCCCAAGAGTAACAGTAACAGGGAAATAAAAATAAATATATAAGCAAGTATTTTATTTTCTGACTATTATCAGAATCTAATCTAAAAAGAAATTATTGATATCATAGGAAGAATTCATTAAGATAATCTCTCTTAATTCAAACATGCTATACTTGAGTTTTTCCCTTTAAAAATATTTTGCTCAAGCTTAGTGAGAAGTGATTCCTTGTTGCTGCCAAAGCTATTTTCAATTAGCTGTTTAACAATTTTCATGATCATTGCTGAAAAAAGGATGTAACATAAACTATTCAGATTGGTGTTCAAAGCCCTTCATAATCTGGCCCAAATAAATTCTTTGAGCAATTTTATCATTAAAGAAAAAAAATAAACTTAAATTCTAAGAAGTCAAATTTTTGTATTTGCTTTCACAGAAATTTGTTTATAATGGTTAGGAAAATGTTAGCGATACTCTAACTGAACCCTAAAATTCCTTTAATAATTAATAAGTCAATTGGAAAATATGGACACTTCTATGAGACATAACTGGGATCACAAAGTCTCTGCTCAAAGGAGAGAGCAACTTGAATTTGAGTATCACTCTAACCTTGAATTTGTAGGAGAATTAATTTTTCAGGTCCAGATGAATTTATTCCCTGACCTAAAAGTATCTGGTTTTAAAATGCAAGGTCTACATAGAAATGGAATAAAATTTAACTATTTGATATTCCAGGAAAATATTTATTTTATTTGAATGTTCATTTATTGAATGATAAAAATACTTATGATCAGAAAAGAAACTTATTCACCTATTTCTGGTTAGGGATTATTGCAAAATGGAAAAATGATTAGATTAGCAGTCCTTGGCAAATAGAAATTTTCTATTTAGGCTTCTTACTGAGTATAGTTGTTTTAATACTAAAAATAAATATATGTGTGCATAGTTTTGTATGAAATCCCAACTATAAATGATGATTGTTAGAATAATATTTTATTCTAAGATATATAACCCATTGATCTATTTATTATTCATAAAACACAAGAATTGTATCTACATGAACCATCTATTTGGGAGATAATAGTGATTTAAACAAAAATAAAAACATGTTTTTTTCTGATTACCTTATAACAAACACACAAAATGATTATATTATATATAATAATTCTATCATAACAATAAAAGAAATACATATATGTAAAAATAGAAAAAGATTACATTCATTAGGCCTCAATACTTGCATTCTAAATTGAAGAGCTTTATTATAGCATATATGTTAATAGAAAATATTTGCAAGCTTAACTATCTTGATTATCTTGATACTTTAAATGAGAAAATGTAAGTTTTGAAATGACAAGATAACTTCAGATATGTCACATAAATACCACCAAGAAATGCAACTAAAAATTAAGCATTCATATACTTCTGCATGCACTCTTTGTATACATGATGAAAAAAATACATTCGTGTACCAGATGGAAATGAATAGAAGGGGTCTTGCCTAAAGGCAAAAATTTCTGAGAACCATTTAGTGACTATGAGGCTTAATCTACCTAACAACAGCTTCTGGTTTTCCTGGTGCTCAATCACAACATCCAGCTAGCTCAGTGTTTCATGTGGATAAATGGCCATGGGTATGCACAGGTGCGAATGAGTGTACATGCATCAGTGAGCATTCACAGCATTCACATACATTTGAGCAGAAAATGGATGTCAAATCAAGGCAGAAATATATGTAAGAGCATATGAAATAATGTGTAGAAATTTACTTTCTAAAATCTAAAATGACTTAGGGCATACATTTTACCCTTGAATTTAATTTTTACAGAATAAAAAATAAAACTCATCTTCCCACCTAATTAAAATTTAATCAATGTGAATCATAGCTATTTAAGGGTAACAAGGAAGATTTTATATATATTGTATGTGTGTGCACACATTTGTGTGTTTTCAGATTACCTACTTTATCACCCCCAAAATCAGAGACAAGTATAATTTTCCTAACTAATTAATATAACACTATCTGTTTAAGACTTTTGCATATATTTACTCTCCAATTTCCATTCATTTCCATATAAGAAATAAGGCAATTTTTCCTCTTTTTATGGCATGAGTAAAGCAACACAAATAAATATAACAGTGATTCTTAGATTGCTGTAATACACATGTTTATTTTTCAAGCACAGTAACAACCTGATATAATTGTTTTGTCCAATAGCTTGTGCTTCTCTTATGCAGTGATTAAACTACTCAGAAACCAATCAAATCTCTCAAAAGCATTCAAGTGATTCAGAAACCTGGACTATATACAATCCAGACATAGATTAATATGGTATGGTAAGTTAAAATTTCACCTGAGATAGATATAATCTTTCCTGTTTTTCACTTAATCATCCAGTTATTACAAACGTTAACATGTTTTACCAGATTGTGTGAGTCGCATATAGAGCATACTTAGAGATTTGAATATATTGGCATAATTTATTGAGTTCAGGGGATTTTAATATTGAGCTTCATCAGTTATTGCAATTTATATGAATTTAGTTCTTCCTTATCCTTAGAAAACTATATGGGGGTAATTTGTAAAGATTTTAAAAAGTAATGTATAAGTTGTGGAAACAACCCAGGTATCCATCAATACATGAGTGGATCAACAAAATGTGGTATATGTATACCATGGAGTA
>VBSM01003176.1:55334741-55387455 GCA_008086735.1 Cheirogaleus medius
TATACATAACTGTAATATTTGTACCCCCATAATATGCTGAAATAAAAAAAATTTTTAAAAGAAGCCTTTAATACGTTTTCACAAAATAACACTTAGCTAATATGATGCATAACTGACTATCCAAAAGGAAAGAAGAATTTAGGCAACCAGTTTCTCAGGTGAAACACGTTCTTCTTCAGACCGTAACAGTGAAGCAGCTTGCTCTACACTCACAACTTAAAGGAAAATAGTCAAGTCCCACTTTCCTGTAACAGCCCAGTTTCCATTCCATTAATTTCTTGTTTAGCATTTCCTACACTATCTCCAAAGTGAAATTAGTAAAAGTAGTAGACATTTTTATATGAAATAATCAAGAATTGGCCCATTTAAACTCACTTAACAATAATAAATAAGAAAATCCCAATAAAAATGAATATTTAGATTCTCATTTCATCCCTTAACACAGTTTTTCCTGAAATACTAATAACATCAATGCAGAAATAATAAATTACTTACTATGCTATTTTCCTTTAAAGAAATAAAGTCTACAAGGTCTGCCTGGAAAATGTATAGTTTTATGATGTTATCATCTAACAAGTAAAATTCGGATCACAGAGAAGAAAGCTAGCAGATGAAGAAATTGCTCACCTGGAGGAAGCAGATCAACAGACTGAAGTCTACTTGTGATGGTGTGTAGGGTGAGGATAGCAAAGGAAAGCAAAGTCGGGAATGCTTGAAAAATAAAATATTTTTAGTTAACAAGTAGAAAAACCAAGTGGGAAAAAGGGCCAATTGAATTATGAATCCTCTTTATTGCTTTTAAGTTTTATATTAAAATTCTTAAGGTTGAGCAATCCCAAAAAATATAGTCATTAGTATTTCCAGAGACATAAGACATAGTCATACTGGAAGAAAATTACTTCGGGGTGGGGGTGATATTTAAGTTTGGATGAGATGAAAACAGTACAAAGTATGAATCTCTAGGGCAATGGGAAAAATATTCTCATGATGGTGATGGATTAATTTAAATAAAATAAATAATTTTTCTGTAATAATGGGTATAAGATGTAAACAAGCAGGCCACCAAAATTAAAGTCTCAAACTATTTATTCTATAATATCCCTAGATATTACGGTTTTAATAAAAATGTTTACTGCATCTTAATACTAGTTACACAATATATGTTATCTGGAACTCAAAACAACAGACTGTTTATAATTTAGCTCTTTATTCAGTCATCTAGTTTTTTAAGAGTATACTTTAGAAATTGTTTTTATATATGTATATATTTCTGTAGTAACTTCCATTTTTTTACCTGACATGAAACATTTATGCAATATAAAATTAAGGAAATGCAATGGTATATTTTCTTTTTGGTTTGCTTTTTATGGCCTCTAATTTAGGTATATTATGGACATGTATAATTGATCTACTTCTTAGACTACAAAAAAAGAGCATTCTGTTTTGCAATAATGTTATTGAAATGCACAGTAAACATGAGAAATCAATTGCTGCCTCAATGTCCTGCCAAAAAAATGCCTGTTGGTGAGCAAGAGTAACTTTATTTTTAATGTAGTCTCATTTTCTGAGTTTGAATCTTTATTCAACACCTGTTGTTTGCCCCTCCCCTGAAATGTAATTATGCAGGATTCCAATGTAAAACAGGTTGAGTAGTTAATAACAGGTAGCTCAAACATTTTTTCTCACTGTTGCCCTGGGAATATTGCTTTCATTTTTCCTCCTCTGGCTTTGTGTTTAATTTGTGTATGTTTCTCTTCTATTCTTAAAGTATACTCCCACAACAGATGGAAACACCTGGAAATAAGTCTGCTTCATGCACATGTTTAAATTAGCCTATTGTAATATTTAACTCAGTAAAGAGAATACAGAATATACAGAATCTTTGTTTAGGGGAAGAAAAAATAAGCTATAAATTACCCTGTTACTGTCTTCAACTTAAAATTTTGAAAGGACATCAGTTCTTGCCAAAGACATTAAGAGGAAAAGTGTATAGTCTATCACTTTCATTTATTCTCATTTTGTTACTAGACTTATTTGTCTTTTTTTTATATGACACAATTCTCTTAAATTTTCAATCTTACCAGCAACTGGACTTTTTTATATCCATTGACTATTTTACTATGTAAAAGGCACTTAACATTCACTTGATAAGAATCCAAACTCATTAGTCAATATCTAATGTATTTTAGACATATATGAAAATGTCTTATATTTTTATATAATATCAACAGTCACATAGAGTTAGAACTTCTTTAAATTAGAAAAATATATCTCCTCCAAGTTAGAGAAAAAATAGCTATAGGCTGTGCACTTGATTGGATATTGTCTTCCAAATTTATGTCAACACAGAACGTCAGAATATGGCCTTATTTGGAAATAGGGTCTTTGCACATGTAATTACATAAAATGAGATCATACTGGATTAGAGTTGGCCCTAATCCAAAGGCTAATGTCCTTGTAAGAAGAAAAAACAGAGACACAGAGATAGTCATGCAGGCAGAATACCATGGGATCATAGACACAGAGACTGGAGTCTATGTCTAGTATTGATGGCAACCATCAAAACATAAGAAAGGCAAGAAAAAGGGTCCTCCCCTAGTGCCATCAGAGAGAACGTGACCCTGCTGATACTTTGATTTTGGACTTCTCTCCAGAACTCTGAGAAAATAAATATCTGTTATTTTAAGTCACACAATCTGTAGTACTTCGTTACAGCAATCCTAGAAAACCAGTTTTAATTTTGGTACTGTGAAGTGAGGTGTTACTGTAACAAATTTCTGAAAATGTGGAAGTGGCTTTGGAATTGTGTAAGGGGTAGAAGCTGAAAGAGCTTTGAGGTGCTTGATAGAAACAGTTCTTCTTGAAGATACTATTAGAAGAAATATGGACATTAAAGGTGATTCTTCTGAGGGCTCAGAAAGAAGCAAAGAAAGCTATAGAGAAAGATTTATCATTTTAGAGGATATATATATATATATATATGGTCATATCATCATGAACAGACTGCAGGTAAAAATTGAACATTCTGGTGAGGTCTCAGGTGAAAATGTTATTGGTTACTGGAAGAAAGGCAATCCTTGTTATAAAGTGGCAGAAAATGTGGCCAAATTATGTTCTACTTAGTGGGTAGAAAGTAGAACACATAAAGAAATACTTGGATGTTTATCTGAAATTTACAAGTAAAGTGTGATATGTGTGGTATGGTTTCTCCTTGCTGCTTATAGTATAATGAGCAAAGGAAATTAACTGAGAAAATTAAGAGGAAAGAGATTAATTGAAAGATACTGAGCAAAAAGGAACAAGCAATGTGTTTAGAAAATTCTTAGCCACCAATCCAGATAGCATGCTCTGGGAACAGAGCCAAGGGTGTGGCTAAACAACCATTTGCTAAAGAGATTAAGAGTGTGACTTATGGATCCAATTCATCATCTCAACAAAAGTCATGGTTGGAGATGGAGTTATCTAGGAAGGATCTGTAGAGAACTATGTTGACTAATGGTATGGGTTCTCTTGACACTGACGACCAACAAAGGTTTTGAGGGTTTTATACTAGCAGAAGCTGCCAACTTGGACTGAAAGGGACAGAAATGTGACAAAATGAAGGAAGAGTCATCAGAACAAGCATGGTCATGCTGAAGCCATGATTTTGGATTTCTTTTCAACTGTGAGAGAATAAATTTCTGTTGTTTTAAGCCACCCCGTTAGCAGTATTTTGTTACAGTGGCCCTAGGAAACTAACACAGGGCATTGAAAAAGAAATTTCAAAATACAAAATATCTAGATAGCACAAAAAATAAAAATGCTGTTGAAAATGTCAATGGGGCAAATTAAAAAGTAGAGTCTGGAAAGGTAAAACAAGATTAAAATGGCAAAATTAAAATGATTTTTATAGTATGATTCATAAACAATTTGGCAAAAGAAATAAATACATATGCCAGTAAAATTGATTCTACTGACTATAAGACTCAACTGAAATCACTCAAGAAACATATGTAATTGCTCCAAATCATACCAAATACCTTGAAGTAAAATATTTCCATAAAATGCTTGCAAATTAATTGCTCTTTTTTTTCTTATTTTCTAAGACTGCTGAGGCTTCTTTTTTCAGTTCATAGTCTGGTTTGATTTTTATGTATAGTATATCACATTTTTGGTACTATGTTCATAGGCAAATTTCTGTAAAATTTCCATATGTACTAGGTGGGTTATTAAACAAAATGTGTAACAAAACAAGTGCAAAAACTGTGCATATATGTACATAGGTATTTGGATTAATAATCAATAAAGTTTCATGTAAGGAAAATATATAACTTTATGTTTGTGAATATAGCTTTATCCATATGCATATTCTTAGTCATAAACTGAATATGGTTAGTATAGATAGATGATGCCAATAGGTGTTCCTCATTATTATATCAAAGCATATATGAATAACTTTCCTACGTTTTTGGGAAATGAAAACATAAACATTAAAAATATTCCATATTTATATATTTATTGAGAGGCATTTGATTGTGTTTTTCATGTAGATGGAAAAACAAAGTAGAACTATATTTCCCTTAAGAAACATGATTTCACCAAAATATAGTACATATTAGAGATAGTTATATGCATTATTGCCAAAGACATTTATTAAGTTAATTTAGTACACATATACTGTGTTTCTTTTGGATTTTATATCTACATATAAAATAAAATATCTGTATATTAAGTTATATTTTTTCTCTAAGACACTTTACTTCATGAAGGAAAATAAATGTAGTGAGAAGGGAGAAGACTATCAAATAACTTTAAAAACAAATTGAGTAAAATCCCACAACTGATCTGCTGTGGACTGATTTTAAAAATGCTACATTATTTTATTTATATATGTATCACAAACACACACATGCACACACACACAAATACATAAAATATTCACAAGTCCTTAGTAAATACAAAGCCTAAGAATCAATCCATCCATGTTATATAATATACCTCAAAGTGATAAAACCTAATGGTGTGTAAAATCTGACAACAGTATCTTACACACAAATGCAAGAAAATATCTCTTATTGTTTTTTGATATGGTTCACAGTAGAATGTTTCCACAATGTTATTTCAGTTTCTTTAAATGAAAAATCAATGCATGTTTTATTGTAGCATAGCAAATTACCCCCTGTCACTTTGTTTCAAATAATGCCTTCCAATTACTGTGCCCACATCTTAGGTTTCAGTGGTTTTTTGGATAGGGATTTGAGTCACCAAGCTAGGCTTTACAATAGGGAATAGCTATTAAATTAAAATTATTCCTAATATTAATCTATCAATCATTATGATGACCCAGAAATATAATGCAAAATTAGATTTTAAAAAAACAGTTTATATTATCAGAACTACAAAGGGAAACATGCTCGATAGATTTTCGGTTTTCTACAAAATTTCTGCTGCCTACTAGACTGCCTCAGCAAGCAGATTTTGTTATTTGTAATGCCTACCAAAAAGTCATGAAGACATAATAAGCCATGTAATCATCATTATCCTTGACAATGGCTACAAAGAAGAGAGAAATCATTTAAACCATTTCACTTTGATGTCAAAACAAAATGGCACACTGACAGGTACAGGCTGAGTTGTGATTAAATTTCAGAGACTACAAACTTATATAGCTGGATTCTCATTCATTTTAGTCTTGAAATCAGAAGACAGGTATCTAAGAGTATAAAAATACCCAACTAAGTCAGAAATAAATCTGATCTGAAAATTTCTCTGTGACTTTCTCTAACTCAACAACAATAGCAATGACAGTAAAAAGAAAAGGATAAGTCAAAATTCTTATTATGACAAAAAGCAAACATCACTCGTGGGTTATGCAATGAAAAATACTGAGCTTATATGTTTTTCCGCAATTACAAATGAGTTACTTTCTAAAAGTTTATTTATTTTTCTGACTTCTGAAATTCAAATTGAAATTTTGCTATGTTGAGGTCACAGTTAAATAGAACCTTAGTTTAGTTTTAAAAAATGCTAAATTTATAGGGTGGCTGAACTACAGGACTAAGTACAGTTCTAAATATACCAGCTCTGAGTATTAGAAATTCACTCGCTTAGTGATATTGACATGTATAGTACTCAATTATTAGCTATATTCAGCATGCTGTGCAATTGATCTCAAAAAAAAAAAAAAAAAAAAAAGAAAAGAAAAAGGAATACTAGCTCAGGCTACTTAACTTGAAGTTCTAGCAATTAATTTGAAGCCTTTGAAAAGAAGAATAAAACATAATAGGAAGTGCAGGAGGGAAAAAGCTTGTTCCCCAATTCCCAGACATAGATGTGATTTTATGAAAATGCATTAAATAAGAGTTTGTTTTACTCCAGTTTCCTTTGTTATCCTTTCTTTATCTTTCCTTCACTTATCATTTTCTCTCATTCCTAAATTTATTAGACTTTATTTATTATTCCAATTAAGAAATATCACCTTGGCTTATTTACTGCCCATAGAAGTTCCCTGTGTCCCCCAAATTACTTATAGACTTTTCCTATTTCAAGAAAAAAATTTTTAACTCCAAGCAGTTCATACTTGGTTTATGTTGGACTCAAAGGAAGCTGATTAAATTATATCCGAAGTCCTGTGACCTAAAAACATCTGTAACACTGTCAAATTTTAGAGAGAAAAAAAGACACCTTTTATGCACTTTTTAACTCACTTGTTGACAAAAAGAGCATATGTCTTTTTAAAAAAAGAAGCATTTTCAAAAACCAGGAAACTCTCTCACTTGTGAAATTTTAATAAAAGTAATCTGGTGATAATGAAAACAAGGTGGAATACACATGCACATGTTCACATGCAACACACCTCATACCCCCTCACCCCCCCACACACTTATACTTTTGCAGAGAGATAGACAGAAAGGACAGAGTACATGGGAACCTGCCAACATCCCTAACTGTGCCTGCTTCTAATAACTATTTTCTCCTTTCCACTTTTTGAACTAACCATCAGCAGCAAGGGTTCAGAATGCAGCAAAGACAACAAGAGCAGAGAAGTGCTCTTCTTCTGTGGGTCCATGTGGATCATTTATAAGACAGTCTATGTGGGTCATTTATAGGTCAGAGAATGCCTGTCTTGCCACACGTGACTGTGCATTATACCGCTGAGCTCTTCAGTACTTGGAAAGCACAAGGGAGGTAATGAGAGAGTATATTATCCCTTGACTCTAACTACCTGCTCTGTTTGAGTAGCTGAAAATTTCAACCCAGAGATCTGGATTATTACAAATATAAATAATATTTGGCAGTTAGAACATTTGGCAAGAGCAGAGGTTGAATTTGCCAAACCCCAGCCGCTGGATCTAATGTTTCACTACATGTGTCCTACGTCAAATCTCTTATGTTTTATATTCTCTCACTTCCTCTTCTGTAAAATGGGGATACACTCATAGGGTTGTGGGGATGAAGTAAATACGCGCCTGCAAAGCACTCAGACCTGTCCATAAAAAGCACTCAGTGAATGCCACTGTTAGGTTATAATGCTAGAGCAGGAGTGGCAAGTCAAGGAAAGTACAATATAATTCGGGCACAAACTCCATTTGAACAAGAGCCTCTTGCAAGCAGCATCTATTTCAAAACTATGTTTTAGGATCACAAAGCAAAACATATAGTTACTGTTGGGAGTATTTTTAATACATTTAATATAAAGATTCCACTCAAAATTTAAGCATATAATGAGCAGTATACATAATCTTTTGGAGGTAGTGTTAGTTTGCAATTGAAGCGAAAAGTTCATAAACATACAATTCTTTACCTTTATGTCATTTTTATAATGAATGGAATCAGAATTTCAGAGCCATTGATCATCAGAGCCATCTTCTCTAAAACGGGACTGTGTTCAGAATACACAAGACCAAAAATAAACATGGCACATTTTCCTGATGAACAAAATTACTAGATGGAAAATAATTTAAAACATTACTTCTCTATTAAAACAAATATTAAAATTGTAAAACAGAAAGCAAAATCATGGTTGTTTTAAATAGAAAACATGAGAATCAAATACTTCTGGCAGTTGTTGGAATGCCTAGAATTATGCTTTGCCTTTAAGGATCCGTTAGTCAAAAATTCTGAGAAATATCAGAAAGGTAAAGGGATTTGACTGGAGCCTCACACAAATTAGAAGCAGCGAGGAGTTTAGAATGAATGTTTGATGTCTACCATATGGGTTCTTTTTCCACCACCCTCCATTTCTACAATTTATGTATCAAAAAACAAGGAGGAGGGAAGACATAAAACAACACCATGACAAGGTAGTTTGATAAACTGAAAGGTGATGCTAAATTTTGTCTTTCTTTGATTTTTTTTTAGTAAACTAAATTTCATTTTTAAAAATTCTTTACAAGATCTTAATACTGGAAGAAAATAATAAGGAAGGTTTATTTTGAGTCCAACCTTCTAGTCGTTATTTATATATTATTTATTGGCACTCAAGAATAACACAAAAATATTAAATTACATATCATCATTAACAATTAATTATTAATTAAGCAAATTGATTAACTAAATATCATTTTTAATATTAAAATATATATTATTGTTATTTTTTTTTTGAGATGGGGTCTAATTATATTGCCCAAGCTGGTCTGGAACTCCTGGGCCTCTCCAGTAGCGGGGATTACAAGCATGAGGCACCACATCCAGTGTAAAGCACATCTTATTTGCCTCTCAACTGAACATTGTTGAACCCTACTTGTTCTGAATTTTTGTACTCTAGTCTAGTTCAGGTTTCCATATGCATGCATGACTGCTCACCTATAGAATGACAGTCATATTAATACATTTATTTTATATTTTTGCAAAGGCATCTATTTGGACAATATCAAAATAACTCCAAATAAAAGAAAGAAAATATTTAGTCCCACAATTTGACTTTGCTAATCCCTTAGAACAAATATATCCTCTAAGTTTCTTCCCTTGAAGCAATTGTTCTTATGTATACACAATCTTGGCATAGTTTAAATCTCAAGGGAGATATAATTATGTGTGATATTAGTGGTTTACATTTCAGGCATGAGAGAAATTTTAGGTATCATGCAATAAAATAATATCTTTATTTCTTAGATAAGAAAATCAAGTCCAGAACAGTTAGTGGCAAAATAAAAATTATTCTCCTGATGCCAAGTCTAATCTTTTTCTAAATTTCATATATCTATATATTTTCACTTTTTATGTTGCTTTGTTTTGGTCACCCATAACAGATTTGACCACATAATGCATTGTCCAAACCATGGCAATTTTGAAAGTGATAGGGGCTACTATTAATAATTGTGCCTGAACAGGTATAAACAGAGATTTTTCTGAGTAAACCTTGACATAAGATAACCCTACTCATACAGCAAAAAAAGATCAAGTTTAGTATCCTTTGTTTTGTTCTCAAAAGGTTACTTTAAAAAGTGAAATGAATAAAATCTTCATTTGAGTTCAATAATCTTATCATTTTTGTTACTGGAAAATAATATAAAATTTTAGACTTTTAAAATTGAAAAACAATTGTATATTTTTTGGCTGACTAAAAAGTAGTTTCCATCTATGTACATAAAAAATGTGGTAGAAACTCTTTATCATTTTTGTGAGAAACAAGAGGTACCACCATGAACAAAAATAGGGAAATAATAAGGAAAACTATATAAAATATTAAGCTAATCAAAAATGTTTAAACCAAATTAAGAATTATAAAAAGCAGCAATAAAAAAAACTTATAAAAATCCAATAGATAAAACAGCTGCAATAGTAAAGAACATAATGTAAAAATAAAAGAAGAATAAGAAGGCATGAGATCCAGAATGAAAATGCAAGTATGCAAAGATATTTGTAAATTAATCATACAAAACAGAAGGAAGAATTGTAATGTGCAAATTTGATGAAGGGATTCTGTTGGCACTCACTTGAGTAATCAAAGAATGACTGATCAATAATTAAAATTATAAAGATATCTGAGAGAATAGTTTCTTAAGAATCCAGGAGATTAAAAGAAAATTTCACCTTTTTTTTTTAATTTGGAGAAGAAAAAACAGAGTTGTAAATTATTTCACATACACACAAACTGTAAAGACACAAATCTATGAAACAGGACTAAGTGTAAACTTTCTAATATCTCTTTTGACAAAACAGCAATGCCTGCAAGGGAATGCATGCACATTACAATAATACAAACTGAAACCATTCACATGTATCATGGCTAGTAATTATCTAGGACACTAAAAGATCCTGGCAAAAGTTAATCTAATAAATCTGCCATTATCTCTAATACTTCAAATCTGTGCCTTGAGCTAAACAGTTGTCAAAATTGAGCTCTATTTACATATAACTGAATCAGAGTGGGGAAAAAAGAGATGTCAAGGCTCTTTTAATTCCTTTGTTTTTTCTTTTCAATCTTTGACATGAAATAATCAGCTGGCATTTTATTCTGATTTTCTACAAGTTGCCAAAGATCACTTCCTTTTTTTTTTCTATTAATATATGCTACATAATGTGAAGGTGACTGCTCATTTGAGTTGTTTATCTGTGAAAGCCTGTCTTTAGCAGTGTTAAAGGCCATACATAGTACCACCTCTGATCATTATATTAATACCTATATGAGCCGAATAAACCAACTTCAGAGTGAGATACAACATGTTGGAATATTTTTTGAGTGGGTCACATTATTCAGTGATTTCTATGTCATAGGTAAATTCATTTCACTGTATCTATTGCCCAAAATTAGTAATGGGAATAGTGAAAAACACAACATGTTATTTGCTGTTTCATGAGCAGGAATAACTATCTGCCCAGACTCTATAAGCATCCTCTGTTTCCCAGGAATATCAAGAGAAAGCAGCATGATTTTTATCAATCTTTGAAAACTAATATTTGAACTCTAATTTTACTTCAAAGTATGAATTTGTGTGTGGATAAGCTCTCTAGCCTCAATTTCCCTATCAGGTCAACAAGGAAAGTTTGTTCCCATGAATATCTTCCAGAAACAGAATCGATTCATTCAATTCAGAAAGTTTAGAAATCTATGACACCACAAAATACAGCAGATCAAAGTAAAAATCTTACTTCGTGAAATGTCTGTGTACAATGTTACACAGACATTCCACTGTTTTATCAGGGCTATGAATGTTCACTGTCACTGAATTCAGATGCTCCACTACTGTGACGTGGTTGTCTATGAAAGCAACTGAAGAATATTTGGGATACAAAAATATATTTTAATCAAAAGTAAAATTATGATCATTTCATTTCATACAATAAAGATAATTTAAATTTATTTAATGTAAAGTACCCCTGGACTAGGAGTTTTGGTTCTGTGTTTTGTTTCTGACCCCCTTTTCCAACTTCCTTTGTATTCTAAAAAAAGCAGTTTTGTTTCGAGCTGTAAGATGAGCATGTTAAATACATAAACTGTGTTTTATTTCATCATTCATATAGAAATAAATGATCATTTTAATTTTAAAAATATCCTGGAATATATGACTTTTTATTTTATATACAGAGTATATAAAGATAGCCATTTTTATCAGGCAATATGATCTGATAACAGGTGGCTCACAGTTAACTTTTGGTGGAAAAAGTGTTATTAAAAGCCTAAATAGTAGATAACATGGTAACATAGCTATTCATGCTGGGTCTAACAGCTTCTTAACATCATTCAGCCTATTTGGCAAGATCATTGCCTTTTTTTACATGTGAGTTGTATATATTAGATATTAAACATATTAATGCAATTTAAAAGGATAACATTTTTAAAACTCTAATATTTCTTCAAGAAAAAAGAAAGTCATCTTTAATTTCTTTTTTTTTTCATCTTTAATTTCTAACAGAGAACACTCATAAAAAATTTGCTAAATCACTGTTCTGCAACATGGCTAATCTGCCTAAAAACCATTTATTTTATGAATAAATAAGAACTACTCTGTATAGTCATGAAATATCAGAAATAACAGAAAACCAGTCTGAATCCATGGGGATTTCACTTATGAAAGAGGGCAGTGCCTGAAAACTTAAGCAGGTGTTCAAATGGATAGAAGATTGCTCCATAAAAGATGGATTCCTAACCTTAATAAAAGTAAATGATCACACTTGATGCAAGTATTTCCTAATGATTTCTTTAAGTCCACTCAAAAATAAAAAAAAATTAAGAAGTATTTAAAACAAACCAAGTGGGCAATTATCAGTTTGTTGAGACTATCAATCAACTGTGGATGTGGAAGGAATTTAAATAGATGAAAGCAGTGCCAACCTTTATATTGGATTTCTTCCTTCTACCAATGCAGACAAAAACTTTAGCAGTTTCACTACCATTTAAAAACAAGGCTTTTTGCTCATTGTGAATTTCAATTTATAATTATTTTCTGATTTTTATTGTTAATACTCAAAATGTATAAAATCTTATATTTTTCCTGAGAAAGAGAATCATTAACTTCCTTTATTTAGTATAAATGATAAAAACAAATTTTAATCTCACTACTAATGCTTTCAAATATGTAATATAGTTTGTTGGATACTGTTTAAGATATGCTTCAAATAATTAATTCTAAGACATTTAAAAACAGTCCAGTTATTTTCTTCAATTTTTTGTTTGTAAAATGTATGTAACTGTATTTTTCTTTGTTTAAATAATGTATTTGAAGTAACATTGATATTTTCTTTCATTATTGTATTTTATTATGTTTCTCTACTCATTAATATGGTTTTCTTAAAATATTAGGGATAAAATACAAGTAATTTACATGAAATTGTAAATTCACTTTTTTGAACATTTATAAAATAAGAAGAATGTGCCTGTCTAATAATAAAGATTTAAATAATTTTATACCATCTATAGTTTTTGCTCTGTATTGTAGAATCAAGATAATATTTTCATCAAATGGTGTCTATTGAAAGTTAAAAGTAACTGATTTTGAAACCATGGTAGTAGTTATAAATAAAACATAAAGATCAACCATTTATTCCTATTTATTGCCAAGAACAACTGTTACAATAATATCAGTTGTATAGAGTTATAGAGTTTACACATTGTATTCACATGTATTAATACACTGGAAATTCACCTCTAAAGAAGAAGGAGCAGTTGCTATTAGTTCTGGATTTCAAATGAGAATCCTGAATCCAAAGAGTTAAAGGGACTCCTTCTACATCAGCGACTAACAGAACTAAACCAGAACCCAGGTTTTCTGCTTCATTGCCTGCTTCTACATGAACCAACAAGATATTGTTTAAAGCAGAGACTTTAAATTACAAGAATGCTTGCTGAGCCACAATTTCTTTTTTAGTAACTTGAGAACAACATCTAAATTACAATGATTTTTATCTGTGAGGACAGAAGTGATATATGTAAACAGTTAGATAAAAAGGACAGACATAGTAAATGGAGGTAAGTAGTCCAATACATTGGTCCCTAACACTTAAATTTGGCCCAATATTTTATTCCAAAATTAATGTTTTTTTTTCAGAAAAGCTTAGTTTTTTTAGGGGAAAATGATAATTGCCAGATTATAAGTTAAAAAATAGTTGATTTGCATTTAAATAGTTGGAGTAAATACATTTGTTTCACCTGAAGCAATAATTTGCCTTTAGAAATCAATCCTTTTTCTCTTTCCCTCTCTCTTCCCCTCCCTTCTTTTTCCTTCCTTCCTTCCTTCCTTCCTTCCTTCCTTCCTTCCTTCCTTCCTTCCTTCCTTCCTTCCTTCCTTCCTTCCTTCCTCCTCTCTCTTTCATTCTCTCATTTTATCTGCAATCTCAAATTACCTTGTGTGTCTTTATGAAAACCTCGATTTGGCAGCATCTCAAAACCAAGAAGTTAAGCTTGAATTGCTAAATGAGAGACAAGAATTTATAGACAGACTAAACATGATCATGTCCCTCCTTTTTGACAATTACTTAATTTTTGAAAAATGTAAATTTTCAATATACTTTAAGCTATTGTTTTATACCAGATACTATACGATAGAGAGAAGGTAATTCAATCTTCCCTTTTTCTTTATACATTTGACTTTAAATTTTTTAGAAAAGGAAAACATAATTGATTTCATTTCTTTCAGGCAGTGGGAAACTTTTCTAAAAATTCTATTTGATTGGATAATTGAGATTTTCACTTACTGGAACAAAAGTGTGTCCTACTTAACAGGTACCCTAAGCAGCAATCAAGTGGTTAATAAAATACAAAACACTAAAGTCTATATAGCACAAAAGGGCAATATCTTTCTACTCCACATCAGGGAATTACAGAAACATCCTGACCCAGCTCTTTAGACACACAGGAGTTGCTATCCCGATTCAGATCCTTGATTAATATACACTAGAATGATACATCTGGCAATGGCCTACATAGGATTTCTCTGAGGACTGGGGGAAAAATAGACTATTAAAATGGAACAATTACACTATCATATAGTATAACAGGTTTTTCTTTTTGAATTTGCTGCCAAATTTTTTAAAAAATGGTTAAAAATTGTAAAATAATCAAATGCTAACCTTAAGAGAAGGGACTTCACTTTAGGAGAGTTGGTTGGGGAGACGGGCAGGGGAGGAAACAGAAAAAAGTTACCATTTTATCACTTTAAGTTTGTTTAGAAAATAAAAGTAGTGTGTCAAGTGTGTTTATTCAACAATAAATGAATTTTCACAGAATATGTTTTGAAAGTTAAAGTTACTCTTTAATTTCTGAATTAACTAATGTTTCCTAAAACATTCTAGACACGCATTTTTTTCACAGGAGGAACTCCTGTATATAAGAATGCACAGGGATAGGAATGGAAGAAAGGAAAGAAAGAGAGTCCTTCATTCTCATCAAAATATTGTCATATTCTTTGCTCATTGAATTCTAACAACTGCTCTCTAAGGTAAGTATGGAAAGCATTGCTGACATAATTTTACAAGCAAGAAGGTAGCTATTATAATATAGCAATTATATTGTGCTCCAAAATTATTGTAGAGAGAACCCATCTCAATCGGGCATTTTTATTAATAACAACAAACACTGTTAAATGAGAAAATGTAGCATAAGACTCATACACTTGGACTGATTTACCTATTTCTAGCTTTCACATGTTGACAACTGAGTCAATATTCAACTTTTGCACATTAAGATAGGATTGATTTCATTTTGCATCTAACTTGATCTAGAGAGAGATATAAAATTTGGCAAGTAAATATCCAAGACCTGTTGCCTATACTTCTTTTGTATGCCATTCTTTACGTAGTTTGCTTAAAAAAAGAAAAACTGCTTCACTGAATGATGCAGTATGGTCTCTAAGATTTCTGTATCTACAATTTATAAGTTGGAAGTATTCTTGCAACTTACTTTGACTTTAATTTGTCTTTGAAGACATAACTTCAGTTGTTATACAGAAAAAATGAAACTTTAAACACTTAATAGTTTGGGAAATTTAAGAAAATCAGGAGTTTATAAAATTGTGGGTTTTTTTAAAACAATACATACACTTCAAGAGACAGCAAGAGATTATAAAATGTGAAAAAATAACACAAAAGGCTTATATAATTAGGAAAATAGTTATTTAACCGGAGTAAAATGCTGTATAATAATTTACTATCCCTTATAAAAGATATTTCTGTGTAACTGAGTGTTAAAAAATAGCACAATCACCATTTTTTAATTATTGTGTCCCTCCCACCATACTATTAATATTTTAAATAATAAGATCTAAATGATTTTACGCAATTTGATTTCATTCACCATTGCCAAATAAAGTATACAGGATTCACATCTACTCTAACCTCTCTGCAATTCCCCTAATACGCTGAAATCTTAGAATATAAAATATGAAAGAGCAACATAAAATTTTTAAAATAGATATGAATCTCAAAATTTGAGTATTATTTTAGTGAAGATATTGTGTGTTCTAACTCCTTCATATACCTATGAATGTGAGTGAATATATCAAATTTCTTTTTTAAAAAAAAAAGAAAAACTTTTTTCTTTAAATACTATTTTAATTCACAATGAGTTATCATATTGAAATGGAAGAAAATGTTGGTTTGCATTCAGGTGTTCACCTTTACTTCTTCCATGAACACTAGGCTTTATTGATATTTGAAAACCGTGGAAATAAATGTAAGGAGAAGTACTGGCAATAGGCACATCCCTTGAGATTAGTAGTCATGAACTGTAACTGCCAATCCAGTCTGTGTCATGGATTTCTTTTTGATTATGGAAAAGCTGAGAAATTCCAGTGTCTCTATTTCTTCAATTGAAGAAATTCTTTAGCCTCTTTCAAGTATATCTGTGTATTTATGAGAGATATGGACATAAAATGATTACAAGATAATTTCTAATAAAAATTCAGAGATTTTACCATATAGCTCACCTGACTACTCAATATATGCATATTTATGCATTTATATAATATATAAAATGTACAATTTGTTTTTTATTAATACTTGAAATGGTAATTTGCAAAATGAGATTTACTTTTTTATGCTGAGAAGGAAAAACTAACCAGTTTTTTCTCCCTTGTGAATGTGAAGGCTTGAAAAAGAGACTAAAAATGAAAATAGTGTGGAGGAAAGAAAAGTAATAATCAAAAATAAGTGAATGTTAAATTACAAGTTAATTTGTATTCTTTCCTTCTGTTCTAGATTCTACTACTTCACCTGATATTGCTTCTTTTCATATTGCCACTTTTAGAGATGTGTTCCAATGAAAGGACATGAAATACACATAGCATTTAAAAATCCCCAGATGTAGCTCTTAAATATTGAATAAAACATTTAAATTACTATAAAAGTAGCTGAATTAGTTTATGGCACATCTTAACTCATTTTAATACAAAGGCTTTAAAAGTCTTATTTCAATGTGAATAAGATCACTAAATGTCAGTCTAGTTAACCTCAAACATATTACAATATTAAAATAAGCAAAAATTTAAAATAAATTAATATAGATATAATTACCTGTTGATAAACCAAGAGAGCAGTAAGTTAAAATAACATTCAATTGATGTATGGAAATAAAAACTGCCAGTATGCATCCTGGGCATTGCTGAGAAATTGAAGATCTCTCATTTATTTATCTATAAAATTGCAGACAATTTAATAATGAACATAGAACTGTTATTCAAGGCATGAAAATGCTAAATATCAATGTCTGGATACCAGAAAATAGAGGATGATAAGAAATAGTAAGAGAAAATGTTATCAGCCTGTACCATGAAACATTATCAAGTTGAAATTATCTTCCTGAATTTTATAAGCCTTTTAACTTCCTGTTCTCACTGGCATTTATTAAACCATAAGTCACCTTAAATTGGTTTACTTGTATTAAAATTTAATAAGCTCTAGTATACTTTCAAAATAGTAAGATATAATCTGATATGCTTTCAAATATAGGTTTGCTTTCAATTCAAAAATAAAGTACCTTTATCAGTTGGCATAACATTAATATGTTTATTAATTAGGCAAAAGCAAAATATGTAAGGACAATGTAGTTTCATATTGGTAGCAACTAAAATTATTCCAGACAGTCTGCTTTATCTATGAATTAAAATTTAAATAACTTTCTTTCTCATGGATTCCCTTTCAACTTACCCATTTTTACTTCTAAATACACAAGGGAGATATGTAAAGCTATTTGTAAAGCTTTTAAACTTTTAAATGATGAGTACACATACTAACTACATCTATGAGTAACAAAAATAGCTTACATTCTTTTTAAAAAACACCACATGTGCTCACTATTACATTGGAACTAACCGATCAGCATTCATGTGCACAGATGGAAATAAAACTCAACGGAAATCATGCAGGTGGGAGGAGGGAGCAGGGGTTGGGTGAAATCATACCTAATGGATACAATGTACACTATCTGGGTGATGGGCACACTTACAACTTTGACTCAGGTAATACAAAAACAATTCATTTTACCAAAACATTTGTACCCCCATAATATTCTGAAATAAAAAATATAAATAAATGTAAATGTTAAAAGTTTTAACATTCAAAAATAATCACAAGAGAGAAAAATAGAATAATAGTTTACTTCTCACTTTTTATCTCTCCATACTTATATTTTGATTTTACTGCATAATCACTTTTTATCCCATTATCTAAAAAAAAAAAGAAAAAAAAAACCTCTTCATATTAGGCTAACCTTAAGTTCAGATTTGCCCTGAAAAATCTGTCCCAGTGAAATAATTAAGTATCCCCCTCACCCTCAAAAATTAGCCATTTTGAATAATAAATTACATGATCATCCTACCTAATACTCTCACTAGCTGATATAAAAATAGTTAATGAGTGAATGAACTCATTATGTTCATTTTAAATGAACAAAAAGTTGGCTTCATTATTGCTCTGTATTTTTTTCACTTACTAATAGAATTTTGGCTGAAACAGTTTAATATATTTGTCCATAATTACTTCATATTTAACTTTGAAAACATTTTTAACTACTGATTTGGCAGTCACCAAAGAATTATTAATTTATTATACTTCCAATGAGCAAGAGTAAAAGAAAAACAAATATATAGAGAGCAGAAATTTTGTCTGAGGATATCATTTTTAAATTAAATACATATAACCTAAATGTCTTCAAAATGATTCAGCCAAAATGTTGATACTGCATTTATAAACCACGAGGGATACCATTTTCAAAGGTTATACAGTTATATTGTCAAATGAAGGGCATAAAATATAGCTAATTAGAGTAATGCAATTAGTGAACATGCTGTGGTTAGATTATTATGAAAATTATACCTGGCACAACATAAAGACTCTGTGATTTATATCACACATAAATGATATTATAAAAAACTTGCATTTATGGATTATGTATTGTATCATTTTTCCTACCCTTGAAAATTTTCAGTTTTATTCAGAAGTCATATTCTCTGACAATAGATACACATTAAATATATTATTACATCTAATAAAATTTACTGATTTTGCTCATTTTCACCTTCCCCTTTAGTTTCAGTTGCATAATTTGATAAAACAAGGTATATTTATTTGTGACTATTATGCTTATAATTTTAGGGTTTCTAAACTGCTCTGTCTAAAAACTGAACACACTTACACATCATTAAATAATCTCTTTAAGTTCTAATTGGATAAAGAACCTTTGAACACAATCTCCTGCACTCTTTATTACATTAAAATTATATTACAGTAACTCTTAAAACTAATTTGTGAAAACACTTTTGCCCAAATAATACCAACAATATAATAAAAACTCAGCATGAATATGGTTAGGATGCTGGTCTAAAAATTAAAATAATTATTTTTTCATCCATGATTTCTGAAACCTAATTAAATATGAAATATGAAAATCTAATTATATTTCCTTTCTAAGAATATTTCCTTTTTGGAACCTTGCCTGGTTTTGTGTGTAAAAATTTTGAGCAATCTATAGCCTATTAATTTTATTATAATTTCTTAGTTTTCATCAAGAACCTTTAAAAATATTCATATTCTTTGAAACAATAATTTTGCTCCTAGTATCCTTTCTTAAGAAAATAATTAGAGATATTATTGTAAGAGATATTTTTAACAGTATATCTGCAAGTGTAATTAGAATAGCCCATTATTTATAAAAGTAATTATAAAATGTGAGTATATATATTATTTTTTCCCAAAATAGAGGCATGCTTTGATAAAGAATTGTTCAACCATAGTTTTGAATACTGAATTGAAAAAGATTAATAATTTTGAAGAAATTTAGGGATCAGGAATTTGCTCAAGATATAATTGAGAGAAAGGCACAAATTATATATGTGGAATAAATCCAATTGCATTATGCATATATATATATAAATACATTCAAAGACACATATTGTGAGAATATGCAAATATATTTACAAATGTGTGGGTAAATTTGATTATAATATATAATTCCCATAAAAATTGGTATATTATCATAAAAGAAACTCATCTAGATGATTCTTTTTAAAAACAGATTACAAACATCATCAGTAAGACAGTTAACCAGGAATTGTGTCCTTTCCGTTTTTTAATAGTGTCTGATACAGTCTGTCTTCCACCTTCTCCTTTCCCTATCTCTAAGCTCCTCTGAAATCCGACTCATTCCCTCTGCCCCAATCATGCTGGACTTTGCGCTTTTGATTCAATATGTCAGACAAGTGGGAAATACATTGTTCATTCTCTCTGTTTGGAATTCTCATCCCCCTGAAGCTACTGCTTATATTTCCTCAGTACCTTCGTGGCTGTCATCCCTTACTAACTTCATGTGTTGACTAGAATGACATTCTCCATAAGGACTCTCATTTACCCTTTCTACAATGTATCTGACTGATTGCAGATACTCAGTAAAAAAGGTGTTAAATGAATGAACTTTATTGTTCCGAAATATTTTTAATTATTAACACATTATCATCATCTTTTCATCAGCAACAGCAGGATTGCTAAAAATTTGGGAAAGCACAAGTGAATTTCCTGTCTAATGAATTCTTTGTTATTAACAGTATCCACGTGGAATTAATCATGGCCTTTTCTATACCAAGAAAATGGTGGAATCCAATTAAAGGTTGCCAATGCTACAATGGTGGAATTTGAGTAGAGGCTGCTACAATAGCAAAACTTTTAGGTTTTTGCTGAGTATCTGCAATAAGTCAGATAGTATTTCTTCAAATGCTCATGCAAACCTAATTGACACTTTAATGTGGACATTTGAAACACACACACAAACACAAAACACAAAACAAAATCTGAATTAAGGCGAAAAATCATTCTTAATGAAAATAGCCACTGACTTTGTTTTTTTTCTGACAATAAAAATTTTAATTTAATTTAATTGCACTAGTATGTGTTGATTAGTACCAAAGGGGAAATTTTATTATACTTGATACATACAAACACAATTTTCCCCCACTTTTTTTTTTGGAGACAGGGTCTTGCTATGTTGCCTAGGCTAGAGTGCAGTGGTACCATCATAGCTCATTGCAACCTCTAACTTCTGAGCTCAAGGGATTCTCCTGCCTCAGCCTCTAGAGTAGCTGGGATGTGTGTGTCACCACATCCTGCTACCAAAGATTCTTTAAATGTCTTAACTATCTAAACTATCCAAAGAGAGAAGCCCATGCATGACCTCTAAAGACTTGAGAAAATGAGGTGGAGGTGGAGAAATGATTGGATTATGCTTTCACTGGAGAGAAAATTTCCAAAGATGTTTTTATTTCATTGCACTGTGAGTGACATAAATTAACAGTCTCTATCTACACAGTTTATCTTGACTAAATACTCTCACAGGATTCCAACCATCCTGAAAATGTTTGCACCTGACAGCAGTGGGGGATAATCTGTCATGTGTGATGACTTAGCTCCACTGAGGGACCTTCCTCCACAGCTTCAGCCTTGGACAACAATGGTAGTGTGAAACGAGAGGACACTTAATCATAGGAGAGCTTGTGATATTCATCCTCTTGTATGGACAAAAATTCCATTATTCTTTTCAGGTACTCATGGTAAAATTGGGAGTCTGATATATACCTCTTTTGTCTATTTGAATCATAATATTATAAATTATACTTTACTGAAAAGCATCATACAGCTCAGTGATGAATGTAAGTTCTTTTAAAAAAATTCCTTCATAGCTACAATTTTGATAACACAATTTTAGATTTTTTTTTTAAATACAGAGTTGTCTTCTTTAATAACAATGGTCCTGAAGAGTCAGTCAAGTTTATAAAATGCAAATTTAAAACTAATTGAGATTGTGTTTAATCTAATAGCTACTTCTAATTTGAACACGTCAAATCACCTACAAAAATATTCTGGAGCCTCCATTGGCATCAGGGGGATTGTTCCACACATTTGGGAATAGATTTTAGCTCTTTCACTCTCGAGTCATTACTGGTGTTTTGTGGGTCACTTTTAAATTCAACCATTTATTATTCTTTTAAACTTTTAGAAGTAATTTATTTTCCACTTATGAAATACAGAACATAAACTTGTTTTTAGTAATGAAAAGTAGAAATGCAAATAAGAATAAAATAGTAAACTACCTAAAATTTCATTTTATCAAATGAAATTGGAATTGCAACAATTTGCCATTTTCAGACTTGTATGATAGCCATTATTTACTATTCTGAATACATATTAGAGGTTACTGATTAAATGAAAGCCTTGCAGCTGGAAAATTTTCTGTTTTACTCCTAACCCTTAGTTTATGCATCAGGAGGATATGGCTCACTATGTGCTTATAAGAAAAAGTTAATATTTCAAATAAAAACAAAATCACCATAACAAAACAATGGTGAAATAGACTACAATGACATTCTTGGCTCAAAAATTTCAAGCATTCCTTCTTCACTGTTCAAGAGGTTTTAAATTTTTTAATCATAGAATAGTTTTGGAGGAAATGATTAGAATCATTTAGCCTTGGGAATTGAAGTATGTCTTCCTTTACCCTATCTACTTTTATACCATCAGCAACTATAGTTAATTCTAAACTTTATATTATTTTCCCAATCCAAATCCAGTTCATTATATTATAAATATAAATCTCTTTTGTAAATTACTCAGACTTTTTTCTCCTATAGACTTCATCTAACTGCCAAATATTATTCATTTGCAAGCTATCTCAAATCTTTATCTTTCTATTCACACTAATTACATGAATTCTGGCCTTTATTACTTTACATAGGAATTAGATTCAGATTGGCCTCTTTAATATCACATTTTCCCTCCAACAAATGGCCTGTGGAGTCACTGAAAAAGTTTTCTTAAATGATTTTATTAATTGTCCTATGTTCCTTCTTGCATATTTTCAACGGAAAATATTTCATTAAAAATGCCCAGATTCTCAGCTTAACAGCCAAGGTCCTGACATTTTGGTCTCAACATTTTTCTGCTAAAGTTAGTAATGTTTTAAATAAACTTTGGATTTTAGAATAGTTTTAGATGTAAAGAAAAATTGAGAAGGTACTACAGAAAGTCCCAGCTACCTCACATCTAGTTTTGTCACAAATATGAATGAATATTGATTCATTTATATTAACTAAAGTCCATACTTTATTCAGATTTCCTTAGTTATTACCTTATGTCCTTTTTGTGTTCAAGAATCCCATCCAGGATCTCACTCCTCAATATTTTAGTCTATATGAAAGTGATAAAAATTCCATCCTACAACCACACACACCTACAGATAAGATAAATTTTCACCCCACCCAATTTCTATAGTAAACTCTCAAGCATTCATTGATGGTCCCGTCATAAATCAAAAGTGTTTTTTTATACTGGTGTGTCACTAGCACAACATCAAACCAGATATTGTTCCAAAAGCTTTGAATAACATAAACATCTACTGGGGAAAAGTAAGCTACAGGAATTAGATTTTCTTTGTGCATAATTTCATCCCTTACTGTATACAGTGTCTGGCACAAATAATTGTTGAATCACTTACCATAAACTATATTTGAGAAAATAGAGGAGAATATATGTCACTTTGAAGAATCAGTAATGCTTTATACATCAGCATAATTAATACTAGATTTTTACCTTGTCCAATATTTTTAATAGATATTGTGTATTAAGAGAATACATGTAATTATAAGGGGATGCTTATTCTACTAAGGGAGCAAATTACCTTTTGTTTTCCTTAAATAAATCAGAAGCAAAAGATACATAATATACTAATTACAATCCATCATATCTATTAATCTTTCAAGATTTTAATAAGGATTTATATGGCAAAACATATTGACTCTAAGGATTTATAAGGCAGCACACTATTGGCTTAACTTGAATTTCAGTGAGATAAGGAATCAAAGCAAACAAAAATCTGACTTCTTTTTAAAATAGTTCATAATGCAGATAGATACCCCTCCAAGGTAGAATTAATGACTATGCTGTTTTATCAAAGTGAATTTGAGTGGTTTGACATTATTGAACTAATCTCAGAGAAAAACGGTTACATCTGAAGAAACTGACAGCATATTACTCAAACATTAAATGGTACTAACAAATGTATCAAGAGTGTTCAAATGAACTGGTGATATATAAATAACAAATATAGTGAAATGGATGTGCATATTTATATTCACACCGTAGTTCTAAAACCAATTAGCAAAATACTTATCCTCTATTCATAAAAGCATAATGCTCATAACATAAAATTAATAACTTGCCCTATGGCTTTTAAAAAGTTGTTTTTTTTCCACTCTTTTAAACATTCAAACTTTTAAAAATGATGGTTAATGAAATATTGTCATGTGAACATGGAAATAATTAGGTTGATAAATAATGAGTCTTGAATTCTTGTGTGCTAATAAGTCTATGTGAAAATGCTTTATTATCTATTTTTTCTTTTTTTAATTTTTAATTATTATGGGTTCATACATTTTGGAATTTCAAGGACAAGTCCCTAGCAACCTGGTATAATTTCCAGGCACAACTGCAGTACATTTGAGAAGTCATGATATTCTAGTGGATGTAGGCTAAGTATAATTTAAAATCTTTTAAAAAGCTTTTGCCATTTCAGCTTTGAATATAAATATATGTGTAGACATAAAATCATGTATATTTCCATATATATGTGTGTATGTGGTTATAAAGCAGAAAATATATTTAGTAATCAAACATAGAAAGTCAAAGTTATATCTTAAAGGAACAAATCTAGGAGGAGATTTATTTCCTAACCTCTGGGGTTCTATGTAGCCTAGTTTTTAAAAATCTCAATATATTACAGAAGGAAAAAATGAGTAGAAACGTAGTGCTGTTTTCTTCAGTAAAAATGCCAGGAAGAAACCTGGAAAACTCTGGCCTCTGAAGAGTTGTTCCTTTAACATTTATTATTTGAAATGTTAATACATGTTCTCCTTAAAGTTTAAACTCAAGGGGATCCCACATCATACTCTAAGGAGGTACACTCATCCCCTCTTTAGAAACTATTCAGTAAGTGAGTACTTTCCTGCTATTCCTTTTCTTAGTAATGTCTTATTATTCCTTTTAGTAAACCTTTTATTTTTACCATTATTTTCACCACATCTCAATTGCTCTAGATGGACTTACATAAATTGATGGTTTTAAAATCAGTACACATATATGGCTATTGTCAAAAACTCATGGTAATTCTTAATACTGAAAAATATGACAGCCCTTTCTGATTCCTACTAAGATGTTAAGGTCCTTGTTCTCCAAATATAATCATACCCATAACTTCTTCCTATCTTAACCATCACCTACACTGGTTAGAACTTCGTTATTTCTCACATGGGTTATTACTACTGTGAAATAAGAAAAGACCCATAAAACTGAATTAGATACCTTAAATTTTAGATACCTTAAATTTTAGATACTAAAATTTTGCCCCAGCCACATAAAAGCTTAGTGACCTTACAATGGTTATTTCCTCTATTCAAAATGGAAAAGGCAATGCCTATCTTATGAAACTATTAAAAACTGTGTATGTTAAGTAGGATAATTTAGATAAATAATTTATACATAGCTTAGTTCTGTTTTTATAATTTGTACATAATTTAGTTCTTTGAAAAGTCCTTAAATATTGTATTTGCTTTTGACTGCAACAGAAATGCCCTAAAGCTTAAAAATCAATTATTATGTCACTTACTAGATGAAGATCCTTTAACATTTACCCAATGTCTTCAAGTTCTCTAAAATTTTCTTAACCCACTGTTTTAATCCTCGATGCATTCTGATTTTTTCTTTTAAACTAAGCATTGGGAATAAAATGGAGAATAATGGAAGTATCTCCTTCCCACATGGAGTGTGCAAACTACTGGGGGAGACAAATTGGTGCAAAAAATGTCTCAGCAGTAGAAGTCTGTTTCTTAAAAAAGAAAAGAAATTGAAAGACTTCCAGGATGGCATAGAGTGAACTAGCAGGTTTGACACTAAGGGTTTGTAGGCCAAGGTTAAAAGTTCATATTTTCTCCCCAAGTGTTGTATGTTTTAATTTGAGGAGTGAAATGACCTAATTTACATCTCAAAGAGATCATCTTTGTGGAAATCGTTGGTGATTAAATAATGGGGCAACAATGGAAACAGGTGACCTGAGAGGATATTGTGACAAAGAGAGGTAGCCTAGGTGGGGAGACACAGTGGAGATAAGTGAACTGAAGACAGTTCAAGTCAAATTGGGTGGTGGTAAAAACAGGACTTAATGACAGATGTTACCATGAGAAAGAGAAAGAACAAAAGAGAAGTTTCTTTGTTTCTGACTGGAGTGACTAAGTAAATCCTAGGACTATAAGAAGGAAGCTGGCTGGGAAATGCTTGGAGTGAAGTGCAGATAAAGTATTGGCAGGTTTGGGATACAGAAAAAAATCAGTTAAATGAAATTTAACTAAGTGGTGTCTTTGCTCCACTTTATAATAGCTGTGCAAAAACTTGGATCAAATAGTTAGAGAAATGTGAAATGTCTTTAGAATACAGATGGACTAAAATGTCTTGGACATTACAGATTCTCAATAAAGTAGTATAAATTTGTGTATATAACAGATATCTCTGAATAGTCTACAGTAATTCTAAATATAACACTAATTCTAGAACATAATAAATACAGCAGTTAAAAATGAAAATTATTTCATTTATTGCTCAAAATTACCAGAAGTACCATGATGGCAAACTTAAGAGCCACTGAATGGGGAGATAGGATATATATTTAGAATTGTTTCATTATATCTTGTTTTCTCCAGTGATTATATATTAATAAGCTAAGCCTCAACATGAAGATGATTTTTAGAAGTATATAGAAATTAAATTATTTTCCAAGTGGTGTTAATGTGTTAACATGAAGCTTTGTGTGCAGTCTGTCCATTTTCAATAAGACTGGCCAGGGCTAACTGCAAAATCTATAGCAATAAAATAGAAATTATGCTGGGTAAAGGCAAGTTGTCTATATAAACACCAAACAAAAAGAAAATAAAACAAACCACACCAAGATATGAGTCTCAGTAGTAGATGTTAAACAAAGTAAGCCAAAATAATAATATATAATCATAATTAAACAAATGATTATTGGTGGTGCTTAATTACCCTTCATAAATCTATACATTTAAGTATACAGAATCAAGTTCAACTCTACTTTCAAAAGTAACACACTCTAGTTCCAACTTAGAAATACTAGTATACCTGTCCTACAAACTCTCCTTTGCACATTATTATTGAAAACTGTAAATAAGCAAAAAGGACAAGAGTGGAAAGATTGCAGACATGGCATAAGACAGACAACTGCTGCACTGCTGAGGGCATCAGTGTGGGCAAGTTACTTCAGTTCTCTGATGTCCAGGTTTCTTTTATCTACTATAGATGATAACACTCATATCATCAGGTTGATGTCACATTTGTTTAAAAATACTCGGTGCACTGCTTGACACAGTAGATGTTCAGTAATTTTTTCCTTTCAATTACTTATTATTACTAGCTGATCTTTGTTAAAACACAGTGTGTCATATATTTATACTATTTTAAAGGTTTCATTAAGACTTAAATTTAAGGTAGGAGTGTTAACTCTACTGTAAAAAAAATGAAAGGGAAAGATCAACTTTGATCATCATCAATAAACAGAAATAAATGATATTTCGCATTATATAATATTTCTTCTGAGTTATGTTTATTGCTCAGAATAATTTCAACAACAAAAAAAAACTCTTGGGCACAGCAATTAAATTATACGACATTATGATATACAAAAATTAGAAAGTATTAAACACACCAATGCCCTTTTGAAACTTGGTGAAAGATCAGTTCAGCCATTGAGCTCTTTTCATTTCCAACCTCCTCTGGTCTATCATTAATTGATCACTCTAAAACAAAAATCATATTAGGTGACCACATTCAAAATAAAGTTTTTAACTGACTATAAAATCAGATTTAAAGTCCTTAGTATGGCATTCAAGGTCCTTCATAATCTGATCCAACCAAATCCTTTTAGTCCAATTTATCTCCACTATAATCCTACATTCCGTATTCTAATAAAAATATTTCTACTTATTTTCCATTCCTAGATTATGTTATGACATGCCATGTCTCTAATTCTCTGATGATGCTATTTTCCCACTTTTGTACACTCAATTTACTTTTTATCTGATAGTCCTAGTCCACTTTCAAGACCCTATTAAATTTCAGCTAGTTTGTGAGGTCATTCCCTATTAATTTCTCTAGCAGAATTAATTTTGTTTATACATATTTTGTATTTACTTAATGGAATTACAGCTAGGACAGAGAATTGATATTCTCAAAGACTAAACACCTTGAAGGTAAAGGCAAGGGTGTCATATACATGAGCGCTGAAGTAATATTTACTGAATTAATTTATCTGTGTCTTAATTAATGGTAATGAGATTTGCCCCTGAACAAGAGTCACAACATAATCCCATGAGTAAAATAAAAGTTCTCAGGTTTATATTTACTTAAGATTCAATCTATTGTCTATTGTTTCTAACAGAGTAATGTTTGCATATATGACAAAGTTATTCTGCATTCATTAACATTTTCTCAGGTTTTCTTGACATCTGTCCTTAAGTTAAATATTGGTAGCTTCTAGGGGCAAAAGGTCAGATGTCTATATAAAGAATACTATGTAATGAACACAATAATTCAAATTAGTAAGGAAATGACTCAGGACAAAATCAAAATAAAACAATTTCATCTTCCAATATGAATTTTCAAAACCTCATGAAATAAAATCCAGGCAGACAAATCAATTTCTATGAAATATATATTTTGCTTCAAAAATAAACTCAGTATCAGAGATGGGGGATGCATTAGTTATTAGTCTGCAAATCTTAAAAGTTCTATCCAAAATGATACTATGCTGTGACTAAACATTTAAATATGCCTAGATTACTTTTTAGCTTTTGAAAGTAAATATTTATAATATTAAAATTATCACAGTGGTAATAGACTATTTTTTCTGTATTCGGTATGAAGACCCCAACTGCACTATTATAATATCATAAGATACTGTGTTTAAAATTTCTCTTGGGGATAGATAATACTTTTTAATTATACTACTACTTGAATCATCATCAGTTAACTTATTGTCAAGAATTTAAGGAAAGAAAAACCCTAATATGCAAATTAAGTACAAGTCTACATATTCCTTATCCATTATTTTGAAATTAAAAAAATCATATCTGGATGTTATTTTGTTACTCATTTGGTGATAAAACTGACTTGAACTGACACAGGCTATTTATATTATTAATATTTGTTTATCCTATTTAGTGTGAATGTTCAGATTTTTCACTACAAAATGTTAATGTGTTTGATTATGGGTACTGCCACAGAATCCAGTAGGAATGCTGCATAATATATGTATATGCACCATATTAAATTTCTAAGATCTGAAAAATTCTTAATTCTGAAAAGAATCTGGTTCTAAGAACTATAGGCCTATATATCATAACATCAGCTTTCAAAAATTCATGACAGCTATGAGATTGAGAAGTAAAGAAGAAATTAATTTTAATATGCTAACATACTTGCTTGTATATTACATGTTCCCATTTCTTGTTTTCTACCAATTATAAATATGAAATAATGGCCATATCTGTTTTTGATAGATATGCACCTCATGACAGAATATCTTGGCAATTTCATAAGCTACTCTGGCTTTTTAATATCTGAGTGTCATTTATATAATGTAAATGCTTATGTGATATAAGAGATTAATGAACTTTGCCCTTCACTTTATAGAGATTGGAGCCACCTGTTATGAGCTTCTGATAATTATTTTCCCTTTTCCTCTACATCTCTGTTTATCTTTTCGAATTTATTTCTCATTTCCTTCCTTTACAGAGGAAGTTTGTCTTGTCCTTAAAGCTACTATCCCCATTATGCTCCAGTGAATATACTCTCTCTAAACCCATCCTTCAATATTTCCTTTTAATTGGATCATTTGCCTCAGTTTATTGATACTCAGTGTTCTTGAATAATAAAAGCATTTCCAACCGTAACACCATTCTCCTTAGCTACCCACCCCGCTTCTCTTTTTCCTCTCCATTACTTGCCAGTCTTGAAACAGCAGGGAACTTTCTGTCTTCAATTCCTGACTGTACTTCCATACTTTGTTCAGAAACGTGTTTATCATGCACAACATGATATTTTGAAGTATATTTACCTGGTAAAATAGTTCAATTTAGTGAATTAAAGAATATACTACCTAACATAGTGATTATTTTTGTAGGGAGAACACTTAACATCTACTCTATTTCCATTTTTCAGGAAAACAATGTATCATCTCTAACTATATAGTCATCATGCTGTAGAGAAGATCTGTTGAACTTATTCTCCTATCTAACTATGAGTATATATCCTTTGACTAACACTATTCGACTCTCTACTTGTGTGAGACCAACCTTTTTAGATCCCATATACGAGTGAGCTCATGTAGCAGCTGTCTTTCTGTGGCATGGTATATCTTTCTGAAATCTATTTTCTTTTTTCACCATAAATTCTCTCATGGAAATCAAGAGTGACCTGTCAGTTGTCAGACTGTGTGTTTCTTGACCCTTATTTTCTTAGATTTCTCTAAAGAACCAACATTTCTTCTTGCCTATCTTTGGCTACTGTGACAATATAGCTTCCTACCTTCTCCCCTTCCTTACTGACCGCCCCATTCTTGTTTCTACTAAAAACTGTTATCCCTTCACCCATTCTCCTATGCACACATAAAACAGTTCATTATCCCTCAAACATTATATGTACTTTTCATATTCCATGATTGTATATATGCTGTTTAGGTTTCTACTCTTTTTCAAAGTAAAAATCCTGTTCAGCCCTAAATCCTAGCTCAAATTTTATTTCTTGTATGAAATATTCATTGAACAATTACCAATATTCTATACCCCCTCTTTAAAAGTCTCATACCCTTCTATTTATACCTAAACAACAGGATATTATTTTCTATGTTTTACTATAGTTTTAGTATACATTTGATTTCTATTACTGGACTATAAATTTCTTGACAAAGTTTGCTAGGGAATTGCATCCTTATTGGGATTTTTGCTCCATGTGATCAGGAATATTTATTTTACTTCCTACTCAATCCTCAACACTTGGAACAGTGCCTGGAACATACCAGAAGCCCAATAAATATTTATTGAACAAACATTCAACATCACAACTAAGATAGTCTCATATGCATAATAGACACTAAACAAAAAGTTAAAAATTTAAACATTGTTCCAAGTAAATGTTTCTTATTTCATATAGTGAGTTTGAGAAGTTATACCTTTACATCAGTGATGTCAAATCACACATTTGAGACTGTTCTCACAACTAGTTTGTGAACCATAAACTAGAACCAGCTCTGTATCATTTTGTTTTAAACAAAAACAGTGTTATCTAGCTGATACATTGATTTAATTGGCTATAAATTATATTTGGCTGGAAATGAAATCTAAAAACTGTGGGGTTCAGTCAAATAACTCATCTAGAGGTCTCCAGGTTTTAAATTCCCACAGAACATACTGCATATTCTTTCTAGCAGACTGCACTATTATTGAACTCTTCCCACTTTCTAAATGTTGTATTCTTATAGGATTCTGTCCTGGACCCTATTCTATTTTTTCCCAATATTTTTTTCTCATCAATTTACTTGGATTTAAGTATGATTCTATGCCAATGACTTCCAAATTTATGCCTCCTGACCTCTCTAATTGCCAAATTGTAATTGCCAGCTGCCTCTTCTGGTACTTCATATGGATGCCTGAGACATTTCCAATTAACATGTCTAAATCTAAACTCTTCTTTATATTGCCCAAATGTTGTCACTTCAGTGACTTCACTCTGTCTTCACCACCTTAGTAAATTGAACCATTGTCTACTCAATTACACAAGTCACAATCCTAGGATTCAGTAACACATCAAGTTTTATATTACCTCACTGTTTTTGAAGGTTTTCTCAAGTATCTAGTTAACTAGATTTTTTTTCCCCTAACATGTATGAAAAGAGTTTCAAATATTTCATAGTATTGAGTCAATTCCAGTATATGTATAAGTATTGGTCATCTGGAAAAAATCAATACATAGATAACAACAAAAACTTAATTAAAGCATTAAATAATTCAAGTGATATTCCATTTATTTGGGCATCAAGTCATTTTTTTTTTACTCTAGAACCTTATCTCAAAATCAATTTCAAATAAAATACTAAGAAATCCATTATAATTATAAAAGTCATGGCATATACCTAAACAAGTTTTTAATCTTTCACTTTGTTCATTCCTGCTACCTCTTCACTATTCTGGGCCTCATTTTCTCTTGTCTTGGACTATTTCCCAAGCTTCCTAATTGTATCCCTGTCTCCCCAGGCATTGCCAAAAAAAATCGTCTCTTTAAAATGAAAATCTGCACTGTTACCTCCTGTGCACCCTCAATGGCTCTCTATCAGGCTTCACATCACTGGGCGTCTAGCCACCTCCCCAGTCTCATATCTGCTATTCCTAGTCTCACACATCGCTACTTATCTGCACCCAACAGCAACTTGACATACATTGCTCCACTTCATCTGTGCTTCTAAGAGTTTCCTGTCATTCTCTCTTCTCCAACTTCACTCTGCCAAGTGAGCAGAAGGGTCTGCTCAGATGTTTCATACTCCAGGAATTTTCTTTGATCCCCTAAATCTGAGCTGGGTTTTCATTGTCATAACTCCATTAATCTTGCAGACATATGCATTGACCTCATAGTTTATATGTCAGACTCTCTTACCACAGTGTGAGCTTCTTGAGGACCCAGTCTGTGCCTTAGCTCATCTTTGTATTCTTTGGCATAGTTGGTTATTAACCACTTCGGTACAGCGCTCATCAGCCGGGAAACCTTGCCCACAGCCAGCACTCACAGTCCGCACGATAGTTTGTGCTGTGCATTGACGACGCATCCGTTTTGCTCTTGTGTGATGAGGAAAGCTTTAAAGCACTGAAAGCTTGTTTTACTTTACAGGCAGCTTTAGGAAAATAACTATAACTCCTAGTGAGGAGTTGTTAAAAGGTCACAGATTCATAGTAACTTATTAGCTGAACGTACACACTGCAACTGCAGAGATAAAAGCTTTAAAAGTAAAAGCTTTTGGCTGTCGACTATAGTCGACGCTCGGCTGTGCGCGTTCATCTGTAGCTGTCGACTATAGTCGAGGCTCGTACTGAAGTGGTTAAAAAAAAAAGAATGAAAGGGTGAATAAAGAAATGAATGCAAAGCTCTCTTGCAATCACCATTCCTTAGTACAATAAGGAAGGTATCAAAAACCAGGAGTTAGGAGAAGTGTAGCTACTGTGCACATACTGAAGAAATATATACAACCTAGTGCTTGGTGATAAAAAAGGTTAGTGTCAATGACTACATCTGGAATGATACATTTTATGTATCTTTTGGAGCTTTTATTCAGTATGTGGCAAAGAAACAAGAATCAAGCTCTCAAACATGACTACTTACATTTTCAGATTACCTTCAGATAAGGAAACATATGATGCTGCCACAAATCTGATGTGTCTGTTTGGAGACTTTGAGGTCTCTATTGTAAGTTATAGGAATGGCATCATAGGATGAAAAGAACTCTAGACTGGAAAACTATAAAACTGGAACTAGTATTTCCTCTGCCACTAACTTGAAGACTACAGAATCTGTCTGTTTTCCTACCTGTAAAATAGAGGAGTTATACTTTAAGGTTTCTTCTTACCCTAATGTTTTGTAATATGGTGTTCCGAAGAACAGAGGACTTCTAATATTGGAACATACTGCTAAAGTGAACTAATAGAAAATTTCTGGGGAAAGTTTAGACCTATTAAATTAACAAAATTATTTTCTTATTGTCCTTAATTGATGAGCTGATAACTATTCTGAATTTTCTTAGCTTATGGGCATACACCTAGTTTCAGAAAAGTGTGCTTAATATTAATACAGAGTAAAAAGAGTAAAAAATACTGTCATTATAAGAAATTTAAAAAAGTAAAAATCCATTGATTTGTTGGGATATTTGAGATAGACAATAATTTTAAAGCAAGAGAGGGTACCCTTTGGGGACTTTGGGAAAAACTCCCAACACTCGCTAATTGAAATGTTTTAGCAAAAGTCATTGCTGTGCTTACTAAAGCAAGATATTCTCAAAATTACATTGAGTCTATAGTAAATCATGCAACATTTGTCAGGAGGCTTTAAAATGAGTAAAAAATGTGAGGGTGATAAAATCTCTATTTTCATGATAACAGCTGCTAGAATCTAGAAACAGATGTTTGCACATGTGAAAAAGAGATGTCATTGAAACTTTTAAAGGTAGGTGAACTATTGGACAGTTGCAAAGTTTAATATTCAAAAATAAAGTGAAGCTGCTCACAATTTGGGGAATATTTTATCCAGAAAATGTAAAGCCAGACAAATTCTGAAAGTCATAAAAGACAGCACAGAATGGGTATACTGACTATGAAGTGCTATTAAATAAATGCATACTAGTAAAAACTTACAGGGCTTGAAAATAATAGGAAGTCCTGGCAAATACTACAGTTTCTTAAATGCCAGCTGTGTAAATTATAAAGCAACAGTGCCTTTAAAAATTTGTAAATGATTTTTACTGGCATTATATATTCAGCAGTTCCTTTCTTTTCCCCATATATGACAGTAATTATCCATGTTCTTCCTAAGACAAATGTACTATTAAAAAGTTTACAGCAGCATTTATTTTAAAAATTATCCTCAGGGATTGGCAGATAGATGGCTGTTAAGAGGACGGACACAGTCATCACTTTCGTGTTCTTGCTTATATGAAAGTGGTTTTGCCTGTCATGGGAAGGTTTGTGAAAAGAGACTGCTTGGTTGGAAGAGTTGGAACTGCAGTAACCACAACACAGAACAGACACAGAACAGAAGCTTAAGAATATAAAAGTACTGTACTATCCTGCTACTTTCCTATTCAGGGTTGGTTCTAGGGGAAATTGTAAAGTAGGTCAAGTTTGTGTTCAGCACCTTAATCCTCTGGCTCAGTAACCTCCTCTCCAAATCTGCATGTGTGGTTCTATACTCACCCCAGAGGGCAAGAGCCTTAACTTCTATTCTCCCATTTCCCTACTATAGCTTTCTTAAATACTTCTTTCGCGGTAAAATATAGGTTGTGGAAAGCCTCTTAAACTGTTTCCTTTCGAGACATAATTTAAAAAACGATGAAATTGCCGTCATTACACAGAGAATTAGGAAGGGAGATTTGAGGGAGTGAGATTCAGAGATTCCACCAAACTCTGAAATTATATAACAGAACTGCAGTCACTTAAACTAGCCTAAGCCTGTTTTGATGATGAGTCTCACAAGCTAAATTCAAATATTGACTTAAAGAAATAAACAAACAAACAAAAAATCCATTAGCTTTAGTTTCTGTAGTTTTCCAGAGTGTTCTTTAGGAAGAAGGAAGGCAATCCTTAATAATGCAATTTAGTTTTAAAACTGGAATTCACTAAAGCAAACCCAGGTAATGTGGTATTTTTATTATTCTCAATTTTCCATGGATTTTAAGGATTAGATTTAATCAGGGATTCCGTAGTGAAATTTTTTAACTCAGAATGTAACTTAAGTGAGATTTTCTAACAGTGGAAAGAGGACAGGGGAGTCATAAAATTAAATAGAAAAATAGAAATTACAAGGCAATTAAATAAAATGGAAAATGAGAAAGAATTTGAATGGAGCAACTCCTGGGAAGCAGAAAAGTCCTTGAATCCAGTCACATGGGAAGGGACTGACAGTTGGCCACCCAATAGGAGTGTGATATATGGTGATGTTTCCACTGCCACCCCTGGCACAGATTGTCAACAGAACTACAATGTATAGTTCTATTCCACTAGCTTCAGACTTCAAGAACTTGGTTTCAGTCAATTACAAAGATATCAGAAGACTGATTATCCTTGGACAATTGAGAACTGTCACTTGGTTATCAATAAGGAGCTCAGAGAAATTGCTGGTGAGCATTTATGAAGACTGCACACATTTATTATTATTTAGGAATCAGTGGAGACTACTGAATTTTAAGGAATGCTTTTTAAGTCTTTTTATGAAATGAAAATTATTGCTAACAATCAAAATAATTAATAGAGCTTCTAATGGATAGAAATTCAAAGGTACATTACTTCTTTAAAGAAGATAATGTGTGAATAATGCTCTGAGGTATAAGAAGTTAGCTTCAAAAACTCTTCAAAGAGTTTTTATTCTTTATATAACTGTATGTGTCTCTTCTTTACAGAAATAACATTATATGCATTTTATTAGTTTTTAATATAAATCAGTTTTACTTTTTCCAAAATAAGAACACATGTATTTTATTTGATTTTCAATGTATTTTGTCATTTTTTGATAAACAGTGGCTTATTAGAAGTATGTATTTACCTGTCTTGTTAAGTAATGTGCTATTATGATATCATGCAACTTCCCAAACATTTGGATTGTTTTATCTATCTATCTACCACCTACCTACCTATAATATTTGGTAAGCGACTGTAGAGAGAATCTAACTAATAGAGAAGCAGGGCACAAAAAATGCAAATGGAAAGAAACTAAGTACATTCTTTGAATTGTTTTCCATCCTACTAAAAGAAACTAAAATAACCTCTTTCTGCTAGAAGATTTGTTAACATAAAACCCTTAAATCTATCTTCAGCTGTAGTAAGGTACATCACACTTTCAATTGGATGCTGAATCCTTTCAACTATCTTTACCTAAGTAATGGGCAATATATTACCAGTGCTATGTATTTGGGGTGATTAAACTGATGGTAACGAAAATACACAAATATTAGGAACAGAAAAAATGGAAAACATTTAACTACACAAAAGAGGAAAAACAAAGTAACATTTGTGCTAATAAAATAAAATCTCAAAAGTCCCAAGTCATTTCCAAAGGAAAACCATTATTGGCAAAGAAAGTATAATTGAAAATATGAAGATAATTTTGGAATGGATTTTCATTTCTAAATTAAAGAAATATTGCAATTTAAAAATAAAATATTTTAATATGAGATCATTTAAAAAGGAAAACAATCTGACTAAATTTAAACAAAAATGTAAAATATAATCTGCTAAGGATTTTTAAATGAATTCTGTGTAAGGCATCGCTACACATTTTTAGTAAGAGAAAAAGCTTTATACACAGGTTTCCTTTCACTTAACTTTTAGTTTCTCCTAAGAGGAAATTTACTTTTGTTTTTTAGAATATTTTTAAAGGTATTAAAATTAGGGTTTAATATTTGAAATCTACAAGGGAATTATAAGGATCTGCTTGTCATCATCATCTCTCTTTTATAAAGGGAGATGTTCTTTATATGTGTGTATTGACTGAATTGTGGCATTTCCTCTTATGATGCTTTTCAAATAAATTAACAGAATATATTGACCAAGACAATAGCTGCTTACTTCTTCAACATTTAAAAATTATTTCTGAGGAAAGTGCTCATTATGTAACTAATATAAAGCACTGTTTAAGAGAGTAGGCTCTGAAGGCATTTTTTTTTCACTTCTAATACTGCCTTCACTACTTATAAATGAGGAACATTAAAAAAAGTCACTTAATATCATTAAGTATGAGAGCAACAGTACTTACCTATCCTATAAATGAAACAAAAATTAAATAGGATATGTTTTAAGTACTGAGCAAATTACAAGCAGTCATTCAGTCAATGCATATGAGCTATTTTGATCTTCTCCTCCATGGTTTTCACACATTAACTCAGGTGTTAACTTACTTTTCGATGTTTATTTCATATGTTATCATAGAAATGAAGCAAAATGGTTATTTGAGCAAATTCTCCCATTTGGAGACAAAGTTATGTATAAAAGACAAAATTTTTGGTATGTCTACCTAGGATTAAACTCCAACCTCCCCTGGAGGGGAGGTTGAAATACATTTCAATTTATTTCAGTTTTCTTATATGTAAGATAAAAATAAAACCTTTTTAGCTTTTTCATCTTAAGTAAACTAATGTTGTAATAAAGTTTGCATTGTTTACAGTCAGTGGTAAAAACTCAATAAATTCTAGTCCCCTCTCCCAAATCTAGATAGGTAGACAGATAGATATAAATATAGATACATAGATGCTTGGAAAACAGAAAGACAAACAGAATAATTGATATAGATAATGGAGAGTGATGGACAGATAAATAAATAACAGAGATAGATGAAAGCTGAGAGAGAAAGCATGAGATAGAAAGAGACAGAGGTGGCTATGGTCGTACCACCCTGATCATGCCGACTCTTGTCTGATCTTGGCTGCTAAGTAGGGTGAGGCCGGGTTAGTACTTGGATGGGAGAAACAGAGACAGAGAGATCTCCCATCTCTACTAGTTACATATGGTTATTTGAAGAGTCTCCAAGTCAAATTTATTTTTGATATTCCTGAAGAATCTAACTTCTCCTTACACATTCAAAGCACTTAATAGATATTTATTAAATGAATAAATAGAGCAAATCAATAGATATGTCAATAAATGAACTATTATTTTAGCTAACTTTAAAGGTCATGCTTTAAAGTGGAAGATAGTCTTTCTCACCTAGCCTACATAATTCATAAACTACCTAAGTGGACCTTCTAGATTCTCAATAATTTTTCCATATTTGCTAATAGGGATGTGTGGAAACTACCTACTTTATAGGAGATATTTCTATTGGCATTCTTACTCCTAGACTAGCAATTATTTTATGTGTAATATTAAAGTACATACCAACTTTGGCATTCTTTTAAGAATGATAACCATCTTCCTAAGATATTACTTTTTGATATCTAGATTGAAAAAAATAGCTTTTCAGTATAAGTTGCATTTTCATACAACAAATGAGATCACTTCCTTTTTCTATAGGAGAAAATACATCAAATATACTCCCATCAAATACATTGCACAGTTAGTGGATGAAAAGGAATTAAAGAGTTAATATGAACAGCAGGTTGTTTTCGTTTATTTGCTCATTTGTTTTGTTTGTTATTTTGGATTAACAAAGTTTCTTGTAAAAGTATGAAAAACTCTTTACTTACTCTTAGCAGATTTGTCGGTAGTAGCCAATGAATTATTTATCAAGCACTTTATGTATTATACACATAGATGTGTCTATCTCATGCTACATATTTACACATCAAGATACAAAAAACTCATTATTTAAAATATATCTCAAAGATACATATATGTTATAATATCACAGAGCCACAACCCATCATGACCGATTAAGTCACTTTAAAGTAAACATCCAAATTTGCAGTAAATGTGAATATTGGATGAGCATTTAAATTGCTTCTGTTAAAAATGATTTTAAAAACAATACTGCATCATCACTCAAAAAGTTGCTATGGTAAAAGATCAGGAAAAAAGTCATCAGTTTAGCACTTATTACTTAGAAAACAAGGCTTTTTGTGAAGTCAATTTTAAAATAAATTCAGCATAATTTATATTCAGTGCAGAAATATTAATATATATTTTATGCTGAATATACATATTTATGTTGTATATATGTAAATAAGTATGTATAAAGATATATATTTTTGGCTGGGCATGGTGGCTCACGCCTGTAATCCTAGCACTCTGGTAGGCCACTCAAGGTCAGGAGTTCGAAACCAGCCTGAGCAAGAGCGAGACCCCCATCTCTACTAAAAATAGAAAGAAATTAATTGACCAACTAAAAATATGTATATATATACAAAAAATTAGCCGGGCATGGTGGTGCGTGCCTGTAGTCCCAGCTACTCGGGAGGCTGAGGCAGTAGGATCGCTTGAGCCCAGGAGATTGAAGTTGCTGTGAGCTAGGCTGATGCCACGGCACTCACTCTAACCTGGACAACAAAGTGAGACTCTGTCTCAAAAAAAAAATATAAATATATGTATTTTTATATATGGGTGTTATAAGCTTGTATTCAAATTTTAAGATGACAAGAAAAATTAATAACATGCATCTGCTGATGCATGTATGATAGGCCACCTGTACAACAGGCAAAAATTTACCTTATATAAATCATCAATGAAAAAAGGACTTATAAGCTATGTTCACATAAGTTAAATATAGTTTCTTATTCAAAAACAACTGAAATAATAAAAATAAAATATATTTAAATGCTATCAATATTTCAAAGACTAATATATCAACTAATCTAACTAATGCATTTATAATCCTACAATCGGTTGTATATAACAGTTCTTTTCATAATTTACAATAGAACATAAAGCACCTATTCATTCTCTAAGTCTTACATATAAGAGTAGTTTAATTTTCTTTGCATGGATCATTAGCAAATATTTCATTGTATTTTAAACAATAAAAACATCTAAATTAATAAAAATCCACATAAAATGAATAAATTGGAGATAGAATTTTAGAAAAAATATGTATTTATTAAGATATATTTCTTCATTATCTCTATCAGTAAACAAGTTCATGTTTGATATTCATGAGGACTTAGATGTAAATCAAAAGAAGGAACAAAATCTATGGTTTAGCTATTATTTGACTCTTTGAAAAACTAATATGAAGCTAAAATCCAAACTAAAAATAAACCAACACTGCTAAGAGCTATAAAATTCCAATCAAGTTTTCATTTCAGGTAAAAAGTATTGAATTTACTAATTTAATACTCTTAATTAGCATAATATAAGCCATACTTTCATTGTTAGTAAAACTCAAAATAGGAAAAGTTAGGAAATGTCCACAAAATAAGAACAATCAAGTGACTTTGGTGAAGTTCTTATTTTAAGAAGATTAAAGACTGATACCCACGGCTTTCCTTTTTCGGTTGTGACTGTGATATTGAATAGTTGCTTTTTGTCTGGGGCAATCTCGGGATTTGCTGTTTCTTTGATATATTATCAATGGTCCATTCCACCGTGATAAACTGCAACTCTAGTACTAATAGGTTTATAATGATTGCTTAAGCTTTATACTTTGTAAGCATTGGAAGACTTCACTCACCTTGTTCAAGTGGTTGGCTTTTAGTTGAAGTAGTTTTCATCTTGAGTGCCTCCCTAACAGACATGTCACAGCAGGAGCCTTTGTTAGTGTCTTGGTCACTGTCAGCCTGATCACTGTCCCCGTGCCCACTGTCTCTGAGGCTGGCTCTTTCTGGGTCCTTAAACGTGGAGCTACTGAAATACATATAAAGAAAAAGAAGAGAAAGTGTTGTCTCTACTAGTTTGAATCTGAAGTGTAGTCTCTTGCAAAGCAATTTTGACATGAATGCAAATGGGGAAGCTGAGAAAGTTATTTAATAGGCCTTACCTTTGAACAAACTGCTGCCTGCTGCCCATGTAATTGGGCTCTGCGGGAAAATTGTCTGTCTGTGAAAGAGAAGGAAAAAAATACGTATAGTTGTACACTGGACAAATCTCCTGCAGAGCAACAAGATTTCCTAGTGGAAAAATGATTAATAATTCAAAAATTCCCTTAATCTTCAGATTTGTACATTTTAATTAAATTGGAAATTGCTGACATGTAATTATGTACTCAGAACAATTAAATGATTCCGGTCCACAAATTACCTGTTAAAGTAAACAATGAGCCTGTCATAACTGGCATTCTCTTTTAGTACCACGATGGATAACACTGTCTGTGTTGTTTCATTACATAGATATTAAGATTGAATATTTGTGGGAGGAGTGGGAAAATGACCTAATTTCTCCATATTAAAAGTGTGAATTATTTAATAATACTCATTTTTAAACATAATTATATCATCTGCTGGGATTATATGCCCTTCTTGATGTAATATCATTTAAAGTCGTCCACTCCTCAATTAAGAGATACAGAGCCTTTCCTTCAAATGTTACCAGTAACAGATACAAGCACATCACATATGGTTGAACTCATCTCTGTAATTCATCTTCAGCTTCATCCCAACTATGGAAATTATATTCTAACAATACAATGGAAATGGGTATTACTTTCTAGTTATTAAAAACAAAGTAAAATACAAATAAGAAAAAAATGTTACTTAAAACATTGAGAGTAAAGACATTGAGAAAACAGGCTTGTTTCTGTGGTTGTTTTTACTGCTTCCAAACTGACCTGGAGGTCTGCCAAAAAAGAACTGAATTCTCCTTGTGTCATGGAACAGAGTCTTTTGGGAGAAAGAGACTGGATCTTTCATAGATTTCCCTATACTGTACATTCATACACATTACTTCTTCTTGCAGCTGACTCAGTGACAAAGCTTCTCCTGTTTTCTGCATCACTTCATATCACGCCATTATACTCTGAAGCAGCTATGGGTTTGTACAAGATCATCCAGCATACAAGTATCCGTGACACAGGGAGCATGCAAGTCATGAAGCAGAGGGCCCAAGGTAAGGTTTAATGTAGTGCAATATGTGCTTTCTTTATAAATAAGGCTAATTAAAAATAAGAATGCTCTTTTTCTTCCCATATCATAATTTAAAGTATTTGGCTTTGTGAACAATTACTGGGGGGGAAAAAAGACGTGTTAAGATAATAGCTGAAAGTATTACGTAAGTTTCATTGTCAAGTTTGGGGGCAGGAAAAACCCCCACAATTTTTTTAATGTATAATTTTTCTTTTGTCTAAATGACCTTTATCAAACTACATGGAAATATGAAGATGACCAAAGAGGATTCATTGCTCACACCTCACCATCTTTAACTAGTAGTTAATAGCAGACATTTTCCATTAACATGTTGTACTAGTTTCTAGATTCAGTGGAGCATCTTAATTTTTATTTCCATAATGACAAACTATCAATTTTTAAGAATAACTTCCAATAAAATGAATTGTGCTAACCAATACCAGCGGCCAAATTGTTTGCCAAAGAATTTCACAAATTTTTAAAACTATTATAGTTACTTAGAAACTTCACATTTTAACTTAAGGAGATCTAGTTCTCCCTTTGAATTGGTAAAAAGCATGTATCCAAGACATTATTGCTGTCAATTAGAAGCTAAGCATGAGTGTCTTAGAACACTTCAGGAAAAGAGAACCCTAGGTATCAAGAACAGAATAAAATGGAATGTGAAATTGGATACTCTAGTGAGAAAATATAAGCACTATTATAAGTAACTTATATAACTTGTGATTTTATGATTTTAATAGGTGGGGCCTCATAGGATGTAGATTCCTATTCACTTATACACAAGGAAATAGAATGAAAAAAACTTTTCTTTTCCTGTCTTAATACAGACAGTATCTAAAAATGTGAGCATATTATTAAAGTTCTAAGCAGTTGCAATAAAATAAGAGACTTAAACTAAAAAATAAAATAATTTTCTTACTGATTGAAGAGCTGTTAAATAGTTTATATATAAATACACACAAGTGTATATATTTTAAATAGATACAAGATTTTATATATATACACACATGTATATGTGTGCATACCTGCACACGTATTTATGAATTAGAGTGTTTGGTGAACACTGGGCAGGGGTATTGCTACCAAGTCTTGTTTTGATGAAGACAGAAAAACAAGAGGAAAGGAAAAGATAAGAGAGTTTGAGAGGGAAAGAAAGAGAAGAAAAATAAAAGCAGAGGGAAAAGCAAGAGAAAAATACAGAGAAAGAAAGAAGGTGGGAGAGAGAAGCCAAAACATATATGAAAGAGGAGAAAGCAGAGTGGAGGTAGGTAAGAAGAAATATAGAAAAAGAAAGAAGTTGGTTTATAATATAGAATTTCACAATGTATAATTTTACAAATTTGCAAATTCATTAGTAGCAGAGCATCAGAAGTTTACTGATAATGTCTGCACTCATCCATTAAAGTAGATAGGAATATGAGAGATTGTATGTCTATAATTACCATAATGAAATAGTCATTTGGCCTTTAACAAACAAATAACTAATTCACTATTTTAAAAAAACATACTATATTTTTAATATAGAAAGTAACATTTTCATTATTTAGGCTCCAGGGTGTGTAAAAACTCATTTAAAGTAATCTGAATATGCAATAACAGTATTTACATAGAAAAATGAAAGAGAAAAAAAAGCCATATGTACCACAGCATCATGTAATTTAGAAGAAGAGCTTTCATATATTTTATAAAACTATACTCCAAAATTGAGTTATACTTTATAAATCTATACTTCTTAAATTTTAAATCTTGGAAGAAAGTAAAATTTGAGGTTAGACACTTGTAACCTTTTAGGTTTCAACAGAGTAATTAAATATGAATATTTAAAATTCTTACAAACCTTATCGTCATTCATACAAACTAATCACTGTAATATTTCTCTTCAAACTCAATTTGAACACACTAACTTTTAACTATTATTTCAAAAAACATATAATTTGTCTGGCATTAAAAAAATCATATGTACTTCAGATGCTTTCAAGTAGACATTTTAAAAATTTAGGGTATGATAGTCTATTTAATCTATTCAAAAGTCAATAATAAATGAAACAAAAGTTCTCTTTTTTTTAGTGGTTTTTGCTCATAACAAAATAGGTCTAAACTAACATAAAACTGAATGTACCTTCCTATTTTCATCATTTTGTTTTTTGTTATTTTGTTTGTTAAAGATAATAAAAATTTAGATATTCTTTACTTTCCTTTGTGTGGAAAATAAACAAGCAACAAAGCAGACACTTAAAGTGAATAAAGTCTGCAGGATATGAATAGTTGTTTTGACTATTTGCCTTTATTTCTCTATAAGTACTCAGAAAATTATAGTACATTTTTAAATGATAATCAAAATCAACATTTTCATCAGAAGTATTTAACAATAAATTATTCCTAAGATATGCCATATTCTACAGCTTGCTCATCCTATTAGAACTCTGAAACACAAATCATTATTTTAAAAAAACAAGTGTCTCTGAGAAAGGTCAAAAGAAAGCACCATGTACACTATTTGGGTGATAGGTACACTAAAACCACTATGCAATATATACATGTAAGAGAATTCAACTTATTCCCCTAAATCTATTAAAATTTTTAAAAGGGTGGTGGTGGGGAAGCACTTAGAGAAACTGAACCATGTTGGCAGAATTTGGGAAAGCTCTTTATTTGTGGCAGTTGATTAATATGACCACTTACTTGCTCTTAAGAATTTCATTTGAAGGTGGATAGTAAAAGTAGTGAAAAGAGATTTTTTTTTACTATTAAAATATTAAAAATAAAATTTTAAAAGGTGTATCAAGTATTTCACAAAATTCAACGTCTATTAATGATAACAAGTCTCAGCAAACTAGGAACAGAAGGAAATTTCCTCAACTTTATAAAGGACATCTACAAAAAAATGTAGAGCTAGCATCATACTTAATAGTGAAAGATAGAAACCTTTCCCCCCAGGCAAATAAGTCCACTCTCACCACTTCTGTTCATCATCATACTAAAAGCCCTAACAAGTTAAATAAGGTAAGAAAAATAAATACAGGGCATAACAATTAGAAAGAAAGAAAAAGAATGTTCACAGATAATATTATTGTATTTATAGACAATATTATTGTTTAGGCAGAAAATAGCAAACAGCCAAAACAAACCAAACTCCTTTGAACTAATGAATGAATTAAGCAAAGTTGCTACTTTAATATCATCACACAAAAATCAATTATATTTCTATATTCTAGAATGAACTGTTAGAAACCAAAATTTCAAAAGCAATACATTTAAAATAGCTCCCTAAAAATCAAATACTTAGTAAATAAATATTTTAAAAATACTGAACATTATAAAAACAATGAAATAAATCAAAAGGGCTTATATAAATGGAGAAGTATATCATGTTTATGGATTAGAAGACTCAACATGGTAAAGAAGTCAATGGTCCTCAAATAATCTATATATGTAACATAATTCCATGCAAATTCCCCAGCACGATTTTCTGTAAATATATACGAGATGGTTCTTAAATATATATGGAGAAACAAAGGAACTATAACAGCTAAAATAAGTTTGAAAAAGAAGAATTAAGTAGAAGGAATTATACTACTCTATTACAAGACTTACTATTGAAGCCACAGTAAACAAGACTGCAGTACTGCCAAATGAATGAACATATAGATTAATGAAATGGAAGAGACTGTTCAGATGTAGATCCACACAAATATGGCCAATTGATTTTTGACAGAGTTGCAAAGACAATTCAATAGATAATTCCGTAGAAATGAGGCTCGAACTACACCTCACACTTTACACACAAAATCTCAAACATGGATCATAGATCTAAATGTAAAGCATGAAACTATACAATTCTAGTATAAAACCTAGCGGAAAATCCTTGTGACCTGGTGTCAGGTAGTTCCCAGACATGATACCAAAGCATGATTCACAGAAGAAAACATTGGATTTTATAAAATTATAAAGGTAGGTTTTGCAAAAGACAGTGTTGAGATGATTTAAAAAAACAAGCTACAGCCTTTGAGAACATATGTTACATTGTATGCACAATATATAAAAAATTTTCAAAACTAAATAGTAAGAAAAAAAAGATTTGAAAGATTTGACACTTCACCATATAGACTATATTAATGGTACAAAAGCACATGAAGAGGCATTCGCTGTAATCAGCAATTAGGGAAATGCAAATTACAATTACAATGGAATGTCACTGTGTACCTGTTAGATTATATAAAATTTTTAAAATTAACAATATTAAGTATTGACAAGGATACATAGCACCTAGAATTCTCATATACTTAGATGAGAATGAAAAATGATAAAGCTACTCTGGAAAACAATTTGGTAGTTTCTTATAAAGTCAAAGATAAATGTATCATATGATCCATCAATCCTACTTCTAGTGATTCACTCTAAAAAAAGGAAAGCTATACTCAAACAAAAATTCATATGTTTCCCCAAACTTGGAATCAGCCCAGATATTTTTCACTAGGTTAATAAATATATGTACAATGAAACTCTATCTAGCAATAAAAAAATGAACAATTGATGCAATAACTTGGATGAATCTCCAAAGCATTATTTTGAGTGAAAAGAGCTAGTCTCAAAAAATTTCATGCTGTATAATTATATTTATAAGACTACTCAAAAAAAAAAAAAACCACAAAACTATTATGCCAGAAACCAGATCAGTGGTTGACAGGGGTGAAAAGTGAAGGAAAATGTAACAGTGATAACATAAGGAAACTTTTTAGGGTGATAGAACTGATCAGTATCTTGCTTGTTTCATGAAACTATACATGTATAAAAATTCATAAAACTGTATGCCTCAAAAAAGTTTTACCTTATTGTATGCTAATTAAAAAAATAAATATTAATACCAAAATATATTTACATTATCATCTGTGTCACATATATGCTGAGGAATATTCTATTTCATAAAAAATAATTATAAAAAGTGATTTTATTAAATGTTCCTCAATAAAGTGTGTTTCTGAACTTGTCTTTTAAAACGAGACAGAGCCAACTTCTAAAACCTATGTAGAAAGCCCATATTCATTTGGACAGAATACAAATGGATTTGGATATAAAGATCTATTTAACCACAGCAACAAACCCAAGCAGCAGCTCTATAAGACAGTCACCTTAAATATGAATTATTTAGCTTAACTTGTCTTTCATATTTTCTTTTTTTTTTTTAGAGAAACATTTTTTTATTTCAAAAAATTTAGGGAGTACAAGTGTTTTTTGTTACATAGATGAATTGTATCATGCTGAAGTTAGGACTTTCAGTGTACCTGTCACCAGAATAGTGTACACTGTACCCAATAAGTAGATTTGTATCCCACACCCCACTTTCTCACAATTGCAAAGACATGGAACCGACCTAATTGCCCATCAACTTTTATTTCTTTCAAAGATTCTTTTCTTGTGTGCAGCTCCCACTTACCCAGCCATAAAAATAAAACCTTTAAATAAAAATGTCAGACTACATTCATTGCAAAGGAGCAGCTTCTCCTTTTAACCCAGGAAACACCCATGACTAGGTCATGGAGAACTGGGATCCATATTCAGAAATGGTGATTTTTTTTACTTTTGAAAATGCCTTGTAAAATTGAGTCTATCTTTGGAAGTAAGTTAATAGAATACAAAGACTCAAAACACGTAATACAAAATGATTGACATCTGGGCTGTACCAAAGTGTATGCAAAATATTGTCAAAATACTTTTACAATTTTGGCAGTAAAATTGGGATAATACTATTTAAAATGTGGGATTGTATGTTTTATGTGAGATAAGGTATGGAAATTTCTTAGTTATGTAATACAATTCTCATTATCACTTTTTAATTTTTAAAATTTTGTAGTGATCATGAAATAATGATAACTGGACAAATATACAATAAATTTTAAAGCAACATACTTGGATTTTTATAAAATGAGACACCTGTGAGATGAAATAAATAAAGACTTCATAATTTTGAGCCTTATTTCTAATGAATTTCTATGGGAAAAAAACCAGAATACTAATCTTCAAATGTATCCCTGCAAAGGAAGAGAGAAGAATAATGAATAATGTGAAGAATAATGAATAATGAATCGAGAAACTAGATTCTATGGTCAATTTTTCACCATCATACATACCATTTAAGTAAAAATCGCTAGAAATCAATCTGTGATTAATTCAGTCACACTCAGATAACTAAATATATAAACAACTTTGGTGCTAATTAGCCATTATTATCTTATACTACCCATTATAGAATCATGTGACATTCAAGAAATTTCCTATGAAGGAAACAATTTTGATACACCAAACAGCTCTGGCATTTCCAGAATGACGGGAGTGGGTACACATTAGCCAGTGGATTAAACTGTTAGCATTCTTGATGTCCTGCTTGCCTTTCTTTATTTCTTTACCAAACAGGAGATCTTTGGAACAGAGTCCACTATTCAGCCCAGTGACTACATTTATTTCACAAACATATACATTTAGCTTAGAACATAGGCCGTACCAAAAAATCCAGCATTTAACAATGTCAAATTCACCATATCTGAGATCCAATCAGGGATTACAAGGCATGTAACAAACCAGTAAAATATAAACCCCACCTAGGAGAAAAATCAATAAAAATAGACCCAAGAATGAGAGAGATGATGGAATTAACTGATAAAGACCTTTAAAAATCTATTAGAAATAGTTAAAATGTGCTCAGGAATGTAAAAGCAGGACCCTAAGAATGTCTCCTTAAATTTTGTGCCCTAAGTACCCCCCTTGCCTTGCATTAATTTTGATCCTGAAGGAGAGAAACAAAGATATAAAAAAGATTTAAATGGAACTTCAAAAATAAAAACCACAGCATTTTCAACTAAAAATACACTGAATGGGACTGGCAGTAGATTACACACTAAGGAAGAAAAGATACAGCATTTTACATCAGGTTCTAGAAGCATTTCCTTCAATTATTGTATATAATATTAAATTTATTCTTTGTATTTATCTGTAAAAACTTTACTTGTGTTAACATCATTTTTATAAATTTATAAAATACTGGAGAGAAAAGAGTTATAACAAATATAAAAAGGATTTCTCATTTGGTTGCACTATAAACGTGAAGGTTTCAATTCTAGATGTATCAATCTAGAAAAAGATTTATATTTAAAAAATATATAAGTATGTCTTTGACTCTTCCAAGTCAGTAAGAGAGCAATTTACCTCTTACAAACTATTATAATTTGGTGTTGGATGTGTAGTGAACAAAACAGTGTTTTACCTAAAAGTAAATGGTTCTAGATTTGGTGTTAAATCATTTAATTATAAATTCAGTTAAATTTAGATGTTCAGTGTTTTCCTAATCTGGGGGTACAAGGAAGTGGAATTCTGAAAAATCTTTTTGAATTAGGGACACAAGATTGATTGCCTACATTGATGTCACTAGGTTGAAAACAAAAGAAAACAAGTTGAACTTTTCCCTTAATTCAAAGGCATTGCTTTTCACATTGATAACAAGCATTCTGTTTGCAGCAGACTCAACACAAGGGAGTGTTAAGAGGTGAATAATTCACTTTAAGCCTTTTCATACCGACATTGCTTCTGATAGTTTTGCTTTCAACAGAATATATGGTGTGGTTCTTTTTACATTGCTGAAGTAGGCAACAGCATTTTAAGCCACCACTTATAAAGTTATCTGACAGCACCTATGGCTTTGGAATTTTTAAAGTGCATGAAGTATGGCAATAACTGTATTTATCAGTGGTTTTCAAAATAATACATTTTATACAAGTATAGTGTGGTTGACATTTGTGTTTTGGTACTAAAGGCATAATAAAAACATGGGATATTCTTACCACAGTGACCAAAAACCAGCATTCCTTTAAATTATTAATAAAAATGGGAGGACCAGAACAAACACATGTTATAAGCAAAAATTTTAAGTGTGCCACTTAATGAGGATTACAGATTTTTTTAAAGTGATCTGGCTATATATTAAAATCTCTTGCAAATGTTAATTCCTTTAAATGATATTGATAATTTTAATAATAACTTATGTGCCAGAATTTAATTATGTAATTAAATTATGAATTATGAATTTAATTATGTAATTTATGAATCCTGAAGAAAATCATCCTTGACAAGAACAAAGAAAATTGAAATAATCAAAAGGTAAAATGAGTGCTATTTGTTATCTATTAAAGCACATAAAAACAGAGAATGCTACACATTCCCTTTATATATTTCCTGAGTCTTGTATCCCAGGGCCAACCAAGGTGCCACTGAATGCTAGATGTCCTTTCTCCTTGGCAGTGGCATAGTGTATTATGCTATGAGTTCATGTCTTAGGAAAGAAATCAAAACATAGTTAAGGATTGCTAACTGCAACATCTTTAATTCACCCGTTCTCTTCACTGTGGTCAGCCTCCTCATCTCACCCCAACCAACACCCAGTCTTCCCTTTTTATTCCAGTGGTGGTGGTAAGTTTGGAGTCCTTTTCTTTTTTACTTTTTTGCTATCTCTCAGGCAGACTTTTATCTCCAGAGACCTTCCTTTGTTTTCTTCCTCCTGTGCTCTTTTTTCATCTCTATTAAGAATATTGAAGGATTTTCCCACTGGAAGGAATATCTAAAACTGGATTCTCTGCAATTGGGCCTCCAGGATTAAGAATTCAAAGGTTATAAGTGGCCAGTGAAAATTCATTACAATTCTGGTGAATACATTCTTCTAATATTCTCGACATATGAAGAGAAAGAGATAACCTGGTGATATTATTTTATTTTATTTATTTTCTTTTCAAATGCTGAGTCTTCTGATAAATACATTTCTTTAAAATCATATTTTATTAAATTTGAAGAACTTGATAATAAGCAAAAATAAATTTTTACAAATTGAATTATTTAAGTTCAAACCCATGTTTTGTCTAATTTATTTAGCTATTATGGAAAGCTTTGAAACTATGCTGCATTGAATCTAAATGTATGTTTAAATGTCATTGTGTAAATTCTGCACTGGGATATTTGGAATATGCTATCTTATGTTAGGATCTACAAAACAGTATAACTGTATTAATGTTTATTATTCATTCTTCTCAATTGCTCTAGGAGACACAGTGGAGTTATTGTCCAATTTTTTTTTTTAAACGGAGAAACTGCAGCTAAGTGACTTTCATAGGTTTGTCCATCATACAACCAATTCATTATGGAACAATGACACTTCCCAGAGCCTGCCAGCACCAGTCGGTTGCTGTGCTGCCTCTCTGAGATAATGGAGAAAAATAATGAACCATCTCAGTATTTTTGGAAATCAGTTGATAAGAAATTAATGTAACTTGCCTCAAAAATACTTTTTAAAATTATTTTTACATACTAAGCAAAAATCAAACTATTATCACTTCTAATAACAAGATGATTCTTTGAAAGAATCTACCACTTCCACCTTTCTATATTTTTATGTTAAATTCTTTTGATATGCTGAACTTTATATATAACTCTAATAACTAGATTTTTCCTTTGACCAATAACATAAAAAGGTAATCATAGGCCATTTATTATCAAATATTCTAATGCATGCAGTATACTTAACCATACGATTACTTACTATCATTATACTCATATAAATTGTCAAAATAGGCACTTCTGAATGCCCACCTTTTAAAGTGGGCATTAAAAGAAATTTAAGACCATACATTTATTCAATGGTTATGTAAAATTCCCAAGCAAAAAATAATAACTAATTTAAAAGATGATCCAAATGTATCACAGACCAGAAGTCTGTTATATATTTCATCAATTTATTTTTCACAATATACTAAAATTTAAATCTTTATGAATGCAATGATTTGGGTAAACATAATTTACCGGTCTTGAGCCTCAAAATATTAAAACATCAATTAGAATATAAAATAGATTATTATTTAGAGAACTGGTTACATTTTACAAATGAATCAACAAGTTTAGCTTCCTGTCTGGTTTTATAGCAATTTTTCAAACCATCATCTTTATAGGTGTATTCTAATTCCTAATAGAAAAAACACAACAAAACAGGAAATTCAAAGTGAAATGGACACATTTCTAATTTTCTCCTTTAACTATTGATAGACATAGAAAATTTTAATAATTACAAACAACAAATCATTCGACCAGCTAATCAACCAATAAACTTTACAATAATTACTGAATAGTTTGAGTAAATTTTAAAAGTCCTCAACTTTTTTCATAGGCTTCTACTAACCCCTTCCCAGAAAAATGATATAAAATTTTAAATTTTTTTTTAAAAAATGACCCATTGTATTTGCATTTCTGGTTTTAAAACAAAATAGTAATTTGAAAAACTAATTATGGGAATTTAGGAGATAATACACAATAATGAAAGATTTATCCTCAGAAATAACTATTACAAGTGAAAAATTTTTCCCAAATTTGAAGAAAAAATTACTTATTAATTAAATTTATGAGTGTTAGATCACTAGAATATTTATC
>VBSM01003176.1:55393835-55428138 GCA_008086735.1 Cheirogaleus medius
AATGCTTTCATGCACCTTTTATCTGTTTCCCAACATGTTGACTCTCCCTTAATGCTCTAACAAGATAATAGGTTTATTACAACTAGCCAACTAAAATGATATCTCCACTTTCCAATTATTTATATAACCTGGGGATATCAGAACAGAGTTCCTTTCCTTCTCTCACCCCTAGAGCCTTTCCATCATCATCCCACACTTGCAACCAACAAAACCCAAACCATAATATCATTAAATAACAGATGTTTCCTTGAAGATTTGATTTCTCTAGTTAAATAATGAGCATTTAACACAAATATCAAGTTTAAGTTCACTGAGACTCAATGGGAAATTTCAAACAAAAATAATTTTAAGGAGTTTGTTGACTAAATTTAACTATAAAGTTCCTTTCTTTATATGATGAACTGATACATTAGCCTATTCGGGTCTACATAGTCTTAAACACAGAAAGATTTACCAAGAGGTTAAAAAAACTAACATTCTGTGAGTAGGAGATGGAAGATTTTATCTCCACTATATCTTGCCAGAAGAACAAAAAGAGGTAATTACCGGGCGTGGTGGCTCACGCCTGTAATCCTAAGCACTCTGGGAGGCTGAGCTGGGCAGATCGTTTGAGCTCCGGAGTTTGAGACCAGCCTGAGCAAGAGCGAGACCCCCATCTCTATTAAAAATAGAAAGAAATTACCTGGACAAGTAAAAATATTTATAGAAAAAATTAGCTGGGCATGGTGGCACATGCCTATAGTCCCAGTTACTCGGGAGGCTGAGGCAGAAGGACTGTTTGAGCCCAGGAGTTTGAGGTTGCTGTGAGCTAGGCTGACACCACGGCACTCTAGCCTGGGCAACAGAGAGAGACTCTGTCTCAAAAAAAAAAAAAAAAAAAAAAAAAAAAAAAAAAAAAGAGGGAATCATGTGAAAAAGTTTATTTTACTGCTTTTATACAAAAGAATGCCAACATTTTACCTCTTAAAATACATACTGAAGTCTACATTAAAAGAAATTGAAGAAGCTTTTTATTTTAACTAATAAACAAAATTCTCTTATCTATTAAAAGAATTTTAGGGGCATACCTCTAACTCTTGCTAGGGAGAGGCAAAGATATAAAATGCAACGAAAATGTTCGTACTTTCATATTTTCTTGAAATAAAATAAAAAGGAAAAAAAAAGAATTTTAAAAATGCCAAACATACAACAAAAAGCAAATTATCATGCTCTCACTTATATGTGGGAGCTAAAAAATTCTGATCACATGGAGGTAGAGAGTGGAAAGACAGAGAAGGGAGACTGGGAAGGGTGATGGAGGATAGTGAGGAGGACAAAGAGAAATGAGTTTAAAGGATACAAGCATATAGTTAGATAAAAGAAATACATTCAGTGTTTGATAGCAGAGTAGGGTAACTATGGTTAAAAAAAATATATTGTACTGGGGAGATGAACATTCTAAATACCCTGACTTGACCACTACACATTGTATACATGTAACAAAATTTGACATGTACCCCTTAAATTTGTACAAATAAAACAATAAAGAAGCATGCTTACCTTTACCTTTTAAACCTGTATATGTAAACCCTTTATAATAAATACCAGTGTTGAGTCATGTTGTCATAACATGTTCTCAACTCTTGCTTCCAATGTTCTTTCTTTGTTAAATATTTCCATTCACTGAATGAAAGCAACACATAATTTATCTTTAAGAAAGCATGCTTTCATTTACCTATTAAGCATGCATATATAAAACCCTCATAATACAAATTAATGCAGACAGAAATGTTTTAACAACACATTCTCGACTGTTAATTTCAACTTTCTATGTTAAACACTTCGATTCATTGAAAGAAAACAGCACATATTGCATCTCTAAAGAAGCATGTTTACATTTACCTTTTAAAACTGTATATGTAAACTCATCATAATAAACCTAAATGCTAAAAGAAACATGTAGTAACAACATGATCTCAACTCTTTACTTCTACCTTATTTCTATGTTTAACACTTCAATTCCCTGAAATAAAAAAGTACGTATTGCATCGTTAGAGAAGCATGCTTACATTACCTTTTAAACCTGTATGTATAAACCCATCATCTTAAGTACAAATGCTGAAAGACACATATGTAATAACGTTTTCTTAACTCTTGTTTTCAAAAAAATAAAATAAAAAATAAAAATCCCAAACATAATGCTATTTATTCAAACTCATTCCTATATATCTCCACTATGTAAAATGAACTATATGAATCCCAGGTCCAAATATTCATATACTTAAATATTAATCTGGTGATAAACACTACCATGCCTGATCAACATACATATCTGAATTAAATACACACACACACACACACACACACAGTAGGTATAAATATACAAGGCACATATGTAGCCCTGTATAAAGTGTATTTTCTGCTGGGATGTCACAGAAAAGAGACCAGATGGCAAGAATAAAAATAATAGAATTAGAACAGGTCAGTATAATACATAAATAATAATTTATTTCCTTTTCTTTCACTCAATATTACATACTTTGAATGATACTTTTTAAATGTTTTAACAACGTTTCAAAGTTTTTAAGCAAATTATAGATGTTTCAGGTTTGAAGTAATGACTAACAAATGCTTGCAAATTGGTATATTTTCAAAACATTCAGATTTTTGTCAACATTATTTGGAAAGTCGCATTTCCAGTAGATGTCTAGGCTGTACTCTTTAAAGGAAAGCATGTATGATAGTTTAACAAAAATGCACACATTCAGAGAAATTAGTAAAATGCAGACATATTATGGAATATTACAGGGCCAATTCCTGGTTGATAGTGTCTGAAAGAATACCTGTTACGAGTATATAGGCCTCTGTGGTTCTTTCTGTGACATCCTCAATCTTGACATCCCCTTCATCTGGATAGAGTAACACTGATTACTTATGTGGCCTTTTCCAAAAATGTCAAATATTTCAAGGTGAATTTTCAGATGGACTGGAATGGCAATGTTTAGACAAATGTGGATAGTTTAATCTTTCAGAAAGACTCTCTCTTATCTAAGAATGTTGAAAATGAACCCTAAACATTTGAAAATTACATTTCTGTGGTCCTTTCTATTATTTTTTCCTTCACTCTGTATCTCAGCTACTCTGACAAATGGGGATAATTGAACTTTTAATACAGCTTGAAAATTCATTCTGCTTAAAACTCTCACTCTATCAAACCTCCTTATTGTTTGATACTGACTTGGCAATTAAACCTTAAAATTTAGGTAATTAGTAAGTCCCAAAATAGGTTAGAATTGGTAAATTATTTCAATTAATAGCTTCAAAAATGATTTATTTATTCATTGAATTAATGATTGTAAATTAAACAACTCTGAACATTGAGAATGCATATCAAATAATAATACTGAAATGGACAGCATACTATTTATATGAATGCTCAGTTTATGTTTCCTTTTTATGTATATAAAAATTTCTTTATCACTTACACAAGATAGATTCTAAAATGTTAAGAAAAAATTTGTAAGTTAGTTTATTATTATTACATATACCTAATAATTGCCAACAGTGATTTTTTTCATTCCGATTATCACATGGCAGATAGTAGATGCTAAAGTGAGTAAATTTTGAAATTATATATAACAAATAAAAATAAATGTAATCCTAACAAAACTGTTAGGGGTTTAATATAATCTCATTTCATTAAAACAATCATATAGAAAGAATGTGTTTGCAATTTATGGCATATCTCCACAAATATAAGTATCTTAAAAATTAACTAAAATGTAGAAGATAGACAAAATGATTATTATATTAAGTTCTTAATAACTTACTAGGGTTGAGTGATCCTTAAAGTCTTAACAAATAGACATAACATAAGAATTGCATCATTTCAATATAGTATAGAACATATCAAGATAGAAAGATACGCTATAATCAACATTATTTGCTCTTGTTGTATTGTATATACATGCATGTGTGTATATGTTTTATATATATTATATATGTTTACATACTATAAACAGATACTGTGAGAGCTTGAGTTCATAATTGTGAACTTTGATGACTAATCTTTCTGCATAAACTTGTAGCATTATCAATAGAAGTATATAGAAATTTTCATTGCAGTAATTATAATACAAAGGTGATAAGTATAAATATTTCAAAATGTCAAAATATGCCACATTCAAATAAGTTATTAACTAGCAGACCAATATTTTAGCATATTTGTATTAATGTCATAGACTTTTACCTTAGTCATATCTAGGTTTGAATCTAAACTGAAGCTTATATATTATGGGTGATAACTGGAAATTATTTAACTATAGAAGTCTCAATTTCTTCACAAAGAATTCATATTTTTAAAGTGTCTACTATGTATCAGAAACTATGCTAATTTCCCACAACTATAATTAACAAACAACATGGATGTGGCCCCGACTTCATTATTTTCCTACCTAGACTTCTTTGAGACAAAATAACTTTATGTTACTAATAAAGAGTTAAAACATTCATCCAGGGGGTTAACACTGTTCAGACTTAATATCATTCATTATTTTGCATGTAGATCAATTAGATCATCATTAAGAACAGAATACACAAAACAACAACAAAAAGAAATGAATGAAAATTAGTAAGTTGTTAAATCACCTGTTAGTTATCCAGTCTTAATCTTTTTATTGCTCTTTAAAATCCTTAGGCATCATGTAGCTTTGGGATCAAACATAGACTAAAAATACTTCCTTAGCTTCTATCAGATTAATATTATTTTACCACACTTTTCTTTTTACCTGCTAGTCTAAGTCCTGTTTTCTCAACATTGCCAAATGGTCTTGCTATCTTTTACTTCAAACTTAACCAGGCAACAGAGGAGAATGATGAAAATATCCACTCTTTCGCAGAGATGTTACATGCCAACTTTTCACCTACAGCAAAATTTAATGGCTGATTTGTGGATCTTTATTTCTAGAAATTTACTATGGAAACACGGACGTAACCTTTAACCAGAGCAAACAGAGCCACTCTAATAAGCAGGCGACACCAAACCTAAAAATGCACGAGGAACAGAAAGATCCTGGCAGGAATTAATCTGCCATTTTCACACATCTGCCCAAGGGAGGTATTGTAATTGCAAAAATTTACTCTAAGACTGCTGAGACTCTTAGTAATTATGTTTCTTTTTTTTAATAGAAATAGCCACAGGTGGTAACAAATTGGGTTTTGAGATGGGGAACTGGGCATGCATTCTAACCCAAATTACTATGTAATTGTCTTGATTATAAAAAAATCATGGAAACTCTATTGCTCAAAATCAGAAGGAAAAAAAAAGTATCCTTAAATGTATTCTTTGTCCTTTTTAGTTTCTCTCCACTTGGGGATATTGCTTCATTTGTTGGTATTGGCACATTCGATATCAGGGCCACACTGTAGAATAAGCTTTTGCCAATGACCCTTAGAAATTCCTGTCTGGAGGAATTATTTAATAGGATAGTTCTCCTATTTCCATCATTATTATCCAGGGATAAATAGTAGCTTCACTAAGAAGGTCAGGATCAGGAAACTTAGCTAATAATTATAACTCGTGCATCTGCCAACACTAAAAGTGAAAGGCTATAGACTATTTTTTTCAAGCTATGCTTTGATATTGAAATGTTTACTGTTTTTCATATATATATGCTCTCAATAGTCCTGTATCTTACTCAATGCTTAGGTACATGCAGCAGCATCAAAATATTTTCATTGTTTTCTAAAATTATAAATGCATTCCATGCATACATACTGTGCCAATTAACAGTCAATGCATATCTACAAACTTTCTTTTTAATCAAGAATTTCTGATTTAATCAACCAAGATGACAATACAAGATAAGACATTGGCTTAAAACAAAAAGAAAGAAAAATTTATTAATGTAACACAAGGTCATGCAAAGCTTCAAATAATAATAAATGTGAAGCGAACAATCAAGTGTCTTGCCTTGAAACTATGTGAAGGTAAGTTTGTATGTAATTCTTAACTTTACCATAATGAAAATGATAATAAAGATAGATGATTGACTTATATTTTTTGTATGACTTATAAATGCTCTTATTCACATTCTTAATGCAATAAATTTATTTGAGATATACTATTTTAAAATAGATACAAAACTGCAAAAGCAAAATAGAAAGCAAGAATTTCGTTTCCAATACGACATTATAATAGAATTAACCAATATTTAGATGATATTCTGGTTTGTTTTTGTTTCTGTTTTGATGACAGAACTATGGAAATCAAAGTAAATTATTTTTAACATTGTTCAGAAAGTTAATATGACTAATAGTTTATATAAAGATGTATCATTAAGCACTTAGGTTTGAGCTGGTAAATATCTTCTTTTGAAACTAATCCCCTCCTTTTCCAAAATACTGAAATGATAACATTTTATTCTTATTAAATTTTGCTAAGAGTTTAAGCATATTATTTCTCAGATATTCTAATTTCTTACTTTTATTTCATCTACTGAAATGAGGACATCTGTAAAAACCACACAATTCCGCTTTGCACATGTGGTTAGTTCTCATGATAATCAAAGGTGAATTGCTTTATAAATTCAGTTTCAGTTCTGCATATGCAATTGCTCTGCTACTGTGAAAGAATAGCAAAAATATATCAAGTATTCAGTCATAAAATAACCTCAGTATACTCATAAAATATGTTGCATGCAAAATAAAATCAATTGCTTTTAGAAAAGTTATTTATATTGGGGACTGCGATTTAACAAATAATGTTGTATATTAAGGTGAAAACTAGTTTTAGGCTTTAGAAACTGATGGAAATGTTTGTCGTGTAAATACAAATTTAAGAATTTATCTAAGACATTAGTAGTCTAAATTGAATTATACAACAGAAAAGATATTTTGACCCCCCCGAACCATTTCTGCCTATAATAAAATACCTGTTGCATTTTCATTTTATAAAAGTAAACTGCTGGAATTTAGGATATAACTTAATACTTTCATGTATATATTTCAATTTGAGTTTTATTGAATTGGGGAACATGAAAATTCTATGTATAAGTATAATCAAATCATTGCTTTGCAATACTTATTAAGAATTAAGGGAGAAATACTATAAAGAAGCATATCAAATCATGATTTGTGCCTAAATTACATTTTTTAAAGTTATCACCAAAAAAAGCTGAAGAAAATATATCTAAAAAACCATAGTTGTTGGAAAGAACATACTTATTTAATAACATTGGATGTTAAATCTGTTATTTTAAAGCATATATGCTATCAAAATCTTTAGAATCTTTCAGTATATAGAGTCATTACCTACATTGTATACTAATATAATTTACAAACATGTAACCAATGTTTCTTATAACAGTTTATATCTACACAACAATTATGAATGTATAGCTTTGAAACTTGAAATTGATTTTTAATGCTCTAGCTTTCAAATTCTACACAGGCAGCTTTTAGCTGATAAAGAGAGTAAACAAGAAATTGCCCTTTAAGTGGTTCCTTTAATGTGTTCCACTAATTAAAAATCAATCAAAAACATTAGAAGTTTAAAAAATATTAAATATTGTTCAGACAGGGTACATTTCAGTGCCAAACAGATGCTTACAAGATTATTTTTATCTTTAACTTGCTCATTTTTCATAGAACATAAATATGATTCATGACTATTTTAGTAAATAGAAACAAAGAAAATAAGATAATACAGGTCTTCAAATATTTCAAAATGACTGAAATAAATTTATTTCTAATACCATTAAATTATTTTAATATATTCCATTCCTCTAATCAGACCAAAGTCTATTTATGTAGATTAGTTACATCTAAGAGTGTCATTTATCCAACCTGTATTTATCCTTTGATCACAAAGCTTGTTAACTTAAATGGTCTTTTATTGTTATGATTCGTTTTCCCATAATTATGCTGTTTAACTGCCTTATTTTTTTGAATAAATATATGCAAACGCGCCAATCATATTCAGCACAGTTATGCTAGATGCTCAATGAACTGTAAGAACCATTTCACTACAATAAAACTGCCTGGAATAGATCCAGGGCAAGGCCTACAAATACCAGTAATCAGAATGTCACTAGGACCAGAACAGGCAAATAGAAGTGTGTCACATGTATATCAATAGATTCTCTCAAACACTGTCTGAAACCAATTTTATAGTCTATCACTGGAAGAATGTGGTGCATACAAGTGAAAGATGCCACCCACATAGCCACAATTTTGCATCTGGGTTTTTTACTGGTCTTTTTTTGCTTTACCTTAAAAACATTGATCTTAATATTTTTTTCAGTAGCAAGGAAGCAGGAGCATCTTTCTGCTTACTCACAGCACGGATGTTGATGTCATTAAGGACTTCTTTATTAGAGATAATTTATTTCAGAAGACCAAAGGATAGCAATATATCACTGTCAAAGCTAGTGGTGAAAGCTTATAACTAACTGTAAAATACTGTATGCCATTGAAGGAAATTCTTGTCAAAGTCTCCTTTACTAAAATGGGTTGACAATAGATTAGTGTAAGTCTGATGAACTTTAAAAGTAGGTGGGTGGCAGAAGTCACACTATTTTCAAAATGATAAGCAAAATGAACTTTATGCTATTATTCTCTAACAAATATACATTGTTTGAAGGAATTTAACAAAAAAAAATCCCTTCCCTAATGGCTTTACTAAAATATGACTTTAAGATAATGCCCTCTGGGATTTATTAAAGAGAAGTATCACTGAGGGGAATACCTTCTAGAGCAATGACTAATATCATAATTAGCCAGTGCATTTGTAAGAATTTACTCACTATTGGAGTGTATTGCAAGACTTCTCCACCATTAGGGAGTTAAGTTTTACTTCCTTACTGGCATGAGCCCAGTTATGGTGGCTTCTTCTTCCTTCTGTTGTTGTTTCATCATCAAGCTCAGAGTATATATATATATATATATTCTCACAATGCTTCCCAGTCTCCTAACAGCCTCCAAAAAGAATCAGAAATTCGAATGAGATTTTTTTTTTTCTCTTAATCTACATAGGCTCCAACCTATTTATTGCCCACTGAAGGCCCGTTGTTCTTTAACTCCTTTTCTCTAGAGTGACTGGCTATATCTGAAGAAAATTCAAACTGTTTGAAACTTTAAAACAGTAACTCATCAAGTTTTAACTTATTTTTAAAGAAAAATAAAAGTCTGAGTCATTCCTTAAAACGAGGAATATTGCTTTTGAACTAAAAAGTATAAAAATAGGTTAATGTTTGTACTTAAGCAAGTACTTAAGTACATTATACTGAAAATATAAAGACATATTTATACACGTACTTAATTGTGTTGAAAAGTTTTATTTTTCATATTTTAATAAATATAGGAATAGCCAACTTAACTGCAATACATGCATGTAAGCCTTTATTCATCTTTAAAAATATAAAATATTTTTCTTAATTTATACCTTTTATTTCATAGATATATTTCTATTGTGTTATATTACATAAGCAGTACTGACATTGAAAAATATGAAAACTGAAACCTGAGAACAGTACTGAAACATAATAAAGTATAAATGTTATATCATTAAATAGTATTAAATAATTATCTGAAGATTTTTCCTTTTAAAATAGTTATATTTCTTAGTTCTTTAATAGAGATAATATCTGGGATTGTTTTAAGAATAATTTATTTTAATCTAATATATAAAAGGTATATCTATGCACTTTAAAAAAGTGTATGATATATGTTATAGCATCAACTTTATGTAGAAAACATTCTGTAAAATTTGTGTGTATGTATGTGTGTGTGTGTGTGTGTTTTCCATGGCTTGAACAATATAGTCGAAGGTGGTAATGTTAGTTTAAAAAATGTAATTTTTTTCTTCACTAAAAAGTATTCAAGTAGTTGAGATAAGAATTTTAGGGCATAGTTTTTCTATGATCTGATATCTTTTCCTGATCACACACAGCCTTAAATAACATTAAGATGCCAGGACTAAAATTCCAAAATCCTTGGCATACATTTATATATGATAATATTTATTGAAATTATAGAACTCATACAACTCCAGTAACATTTAAAATTATCTTACTCCTACATTTTTAAAAGCCTTAAGGATTATCATCTCAATGTAAGGATGATGATATATTAGCTGGCATTTTGGAAACTTTATTGAAAACTAAAAGCTAATGGATAAAGAAGGGATTACCTTATGAAGAGTTATGTTAACTAATATTAAAAATAAGATTCTGTGGTTTTTAGTTCATATAGTCAAAAATTACATTTTTTTATTTTATTTATTGTGAAATAGAGAAATGCACAAATATTTATGTTGGAGCTGAAATTTTCATACATGCACATAAAACTAAGAATAAAAGTAACAATATAATAAAAATAATAATAAATTGAGATTTGGGGGGTCTAAACCTTTCTCTAAGGAAACTCCAGACACCTAATGGCTGATTATATTTTAAATTAAGTTTATTTACTTTATTTGCACTACCTTTAATGCATGATAAAACAAAAAAAATGTAAAAATATTGACTCATGTCAATCTGAAGTGGCAATTACTCTTTCTATCTTTTCAAAATCCATAAGAAAAAAGATAAGTGGACAAAACACTCCTAGAGGCATGCAATAAGAAAGGGACATTCTTTTTTTTTTACTCAGCCTACCCTAACTCCTGTAAATAGAGATATATATATATACAGTTTATGGAAACTAATGCATATAACAATCAAACAATGCCATCTTAGAATAAAAATCACAGCAAAATATCTCCAAAATTATAAATGATGACACAGTGTTCACACACTTTGTGTTTGTTACTGAAATCATTAATATGCTACAGTATGAAGTTTTGAAGATCAAAATCTTGGGAAATGATCTGAATGAGTATCTGTAGTTAGAAGCATCTTGTACTAAAACAAAGTGGGAATAAAGGCAGACAGTTGATAATGTTGCTATTAAAGACAGAGTTTTCTTTCATCTTTTGATTCTGAAATACTGAGTTTGTTGTTTACACTATGATACTTTAGTCCTCTACACTTCAATCTCATTTTTATATATTTGGATTGGCTCTAGGCCTTTACCATATGCTTAATTCCCTGTTATTGAAAAGGCCATGCACATCTATCAGAAGGATTTTATCTTCCCAGCATGAAGATTCTAAAGTCAGCCCTAACCTGAATCATTTGAAATTGATCTATAAAACACTGAGTAAGAATGTATTCCTTTTCAAGATTTATTTCAGTAGATCTTATTCTGCTGGCTCAATATATTTTCTTCTGTGAGAACACATTAAAATGGCTTGTCTTGGTGCTACAAAAAATGTGAAAGCACATTTAACTAGTGCGTTCAAACAAAACCGGAAACTCTCCTATCAGTGGAAAGTCTCCAGTCTCCTCTGCTTTTCTCAAGGAGGCCTGTTGAAAACACCTGTTGAGAAGTCACCCTGATACTTAACAATTAATTCTTCAGAAGCCATCATTGGCAGTTATTCTTGAAAATTAGTAATGATCTCCACTTGACTTTAGATTTCATATTAATATATGAAATAATTCACATGGAAATTTCTCCTATGAAAAATGCCTTTATAAATTTGTATAATAATCTATTTTCCTTACCTACTACAAACTCTGTGTTCCTATTCTTGAAAATTAGTTTTATAGCTATAAAGTAACTAAAATATTTAATTATAACTATGATGTATTATGAGGCACACTATTGTGGATATTTTAGTCATTAACCTATTGTTAAAAGAAACTTTGTCTGAAAAACTTGAAAAAAACCTGAAATAAAATCTCTTCTCACAAAACATTATTTCTACACCAGCTTACATGATTTTTCTGTATCCATATTCAGTAAAAATACTCGTGCCCAAAAAGAACCTGCAACATTAATGTTAATGCAACATTAATGTTAACATTTTAGACCTTGTGAAGGTACAAGGTACAAAATACCTTGATACTTAAATCTTAACTTTAGCTGTAATGTGAACTTCATAAATCATGGCATTCCTAAATTTCATATTACCACACTATATCAGTGTATCTCAACACAATTATAAACTTATTTTCATTCCCTTAATGCAAATACACTGTGCACCTTCTAAACAGCACACATATGCTGGAAAATAAAGATGAACCAGATCTCATAGCAGTTTGTCCAAGTGCACTCTGTGGATTAAAAGTCTATCTTTAGAAACACATGTGAGATTAAAAGTGTGTTTCCTTAGCAGGATGTATTACATATATACACTAATAAAAGCACTTGAAACAAAATTATGGGATACCAAAATGCTTTAATTCATGCATGCCACTTTAACACAATGTGTCTGCAGTACACTAGTTAAAAAAAGTCATTGTAGTTAATTTATTCTGTTCTCCATAATTAGTGATGAGATAAACTTGTTACATTTAAAAGACCATTAACACATTAAAAACTTACAAAGCATCCCTTAGAGGATTGCAAAAACTCAATAGAAAAAAAAAAGCCTATTTTAACAGTGTATGTTGAGGATATTTCTAGGACAGAAGCAGTATAGGAAATTGAGCTACTTAGAAAAAAATTTCAAGGATTTAAGATTAAAGCTCCTTTTGTGTTTTTATGTCATAGATTAAAATTCTAGAAGAAAGGGAATGGTGAGGAAGTTTGTCCTTTGGTTTCTGCCTAAATTGTGTTTGTGTGTATGTGCATTTGCTTTGGCTTAAGTTTTACTGCTAATGGGAAGAATCATCATTCTCCTCTTCCTCCTCCTTAAGCAATGACCAGCTCCAAGGACAGCATGGTGTAAATATACCACAGGCATCACTGTCCCTCAAAACCTTCTGAATATGTTAATTCAAGGCAGTTTCTCAGTAGTCTGCCCCAAAAATCAGGCTAGCTGAAAATTCTACTGCACCAACTTGATTTTTACTGGAAATTAAATGAAAATATAATTCATAGTACTTGAAGGGGAAGATTAAGCATTAACCCTCTGTGAAATATTTATAATTGTCAATGGTAAAAATATAAGAAAGGTATATAACATATGTGTATTTATAAAATGACTATAGCAGATCTATAAATACATATTTTAATACATATCCCTTTAAATATATACTGATTATCATTAATGCCACTTTTACAAACTCACAGAAAGACTTTCATAGAAACCACATCTTTTTAAGTGGGAAAATTATTTTTCAGTTTTATATAGACCTCAAAAAAATCATGAATCCTGATGTTCAGTAAACACTATAAAAAGTGGGATTTAATACTATAATTGATACTTTAGTATTCAATAGCATCAATTATGAGTCTATTTTATAAGGACATTATACCATTATAGGAAAATATGTTTTGCTAAGTATTACTATTTGGTACACTTGTTATGTTAGAAAGGATAATATTATGAAATTTTACTACTCCACTTTAACAATAAAAACATCACTGAGGGGGTAGGCGCGGGGAGGGGGCGGGTGGAAAAAAAAAAAAAACATCACTGAGTCAAGTGTCGTTAAAAAGTTATTTGCTTTTCAAAGCATAAAATAATGAACAAATTATTTTCAATTGCCCCAAACTAATCTTCCTCCTGAAGTGTCACTTTTAGTTAAGCTCAATTTTGAATTTCACATACTGCTCAACCAGAGTAATTTGTAGCAACACATAATGATAATAAGCAAGAATTAAGTTTTTCTGCAACATAACTCAATAGTGGTTAAAAGAAACTAGACAGTGACTAGACACAGTACAGTTAGTTACCTGCTACTGTTAGAATCTATGTACAGGCTGGGTCAGTCATTTAGTTTTGTCATGTCATCAATAACTTTGAATCATACTAACATATGTTAAATATAGATATAGAGAAAATACACTGTATGCAAAGTAAATGCACCCTGGAATTCTTTTTGGCACATCAAGTGCCTTTAATGCAACTTTGCCTCCTGTTTTAAATACCACAAAATGAACTTGTGACCCTCTGGTGTACTCTTTTTATTCCTCAGTGACTCCAAGAAGCAGATCAGGATAACCATGGGACAAATACAAACAAATACAAACTTTTCATAAGTGGTCATTCGCCAGAGTCTACATTTATTCAAACTTTTGAAAGTGCTTCAGAGTATATTTCAAAGTCTTCACCTCCACTAATGCATTATGCTGCAGTTTCAGCTGAAGAATAAATGAGACTTATGTCCTTTAAAATACTTGTTAAATATAAAACTGAATTTTTGAGAGGTGAAAACTTAGTTCAAATTGATTCAAGCTCTGGAATTCTGACTGGTTGCTACTTTGTACTTCAATAAGTTAACTTCCTAAATATTTGGGCATAAATTTTTCATTTGAGGCATCAAATTTTTTAATGGAATTAAAATCTTTTTAAGAGAATTAGCTAGAACAATTTTTTTCCTACTCTGGGAATCCTTTATGAATCTTTATGAAAAGAAATCTAAAGCAACAAATAAAAATTAAGTAAAATAAACTATGAATATTGAATACTGCTAACATTTTTAAAGCTATAAAAATAAACTTTAAAATGCAACAGAAGTAGGACATTTACATCCTGTAGACTTTAGACTATTTGAGGGGTTATGTGTAGAGTATGATGTACACACAGTGTCAAAAGTCTAAACCATTTTCATTTATTTTTTTTCCCCTTTCACTGATGCTGGCAGTGTGGCTTGTCCTTGTACCAACGGTTTCAGGACAGCTCCAAAACCAGCAATAAAGTGAAGTCCCAGTTACGCTAAAAGTCTCCTACCTGAATTATGGACATCCGAGTGGCAGGGGTCTCGCTTGCATTAGTCCCTTGTCCCGTGAAGCTGGTGTGGCAGCCCGCGTGCCCCTGAGGGACAGTCAGGTTGTTGGAGGCTGGTTTGAGATACATCACCTCCGACCGGGGCGAGCTGAGGGGCAGGCGGGTCTGGTAGTCGAAGTACATAGGGGAGGTGGCCAGGGAGGGGCTGCTCACCACGTTCATGACGTTCATGGCATTCCTCTCCTCGACCTCGCTCTGCACCAGCATGATATCATTTTTGTTGATCTTCTTCTTCTTGCCTTTGCCCCCTCCTAGCTGCGGGTGGCTGTACTCTGCGATGCGGCAGTTGTAAGTGCGGATCTCCTTGTTCTCGCGCTTGCACTTGACGGCGATGGTGATCATGGCCGCTAGGAGGATGATGGAAATAGTGCTCAGGGTCACAATGAGCGGCAGCGACATGTCCCAGTGGTGCTGCTCGCCATTTACCCGGGGTACTCCCTCCGGCAGGGAGCCGCTCACCGAGCGTATGATGAGCTTGGCCACTGCGGACAGGGTGGGCTTGCCATGGTCGGTCACCTTTACCACCAGCTCCACTACCGGCGTCACGTCCTCCCAGAAGGGATGCAGCGTGCGGATCTCGCCGCTGGATGGATCAATCTCAAACAGGTGGTCGTCGTTGCCGTCCACGATCTCGTAGGTGAGGCGCCCGCTCTCGCCAAAGTCGCTGTCGAGCGCGCGCACGGTGCTTACCAGGTAGCCCAGGCCAGCATTACGGGGCACCTGCAGCTCAGCGGTGTCGTTCTGCAGCGTGGGAAGCACGATCACCGGCGCGTTGTCATTCACGTCCAGCACTGTCACCCTCACAGTGGCGTTGCTCTCCAAGTGCGCGGGCGCCCCCGAGTCCTTAGCAAGCACCTTGAACTCAAAAGCCTTGGTCTGCTCGTAGTTAAAGGAGCGCAAGGCGTATATGGCCCCATTAGTGGGGTTTACAGACACATAGGTGTAGATGGACACGTCGCCGATGTGAGAGGGCAGAATGGAATAGGATACAGTACCATTTTGGCCCAGATCGGGATCTTGGGCGAGCACTGAACCCAGGTACTCTCCTGGGATGTTGTTCTCATGCACCTGAAGCACATAGAGCCCTTTGGTGAACCGAGGCGGATTGTCATTCTCGTCCAGAATCTTGACCGCAAACGACTTGGTGGAGTTGAGGGGAGGGGAACCCCCGTCCCGCGCCACGATTGTCACATTGTATTCGTCCTGTGTCTCGCGGTCCAGCGGGCGGTCAGTCACCACCGTATAGAAGTTGTCATAGTTCTCCTCAAGCTTGAAAGGGACGGAACCTCCGGGCCCTCCCAGGCCCCCGCCGCCGCTGGTCCCTCCTCCGCCCAGGACCCGACACTGCAGCTGCCCGTTCTTGCCCGAGTCTCGGTCAGTGACCCGCACCAGGGCGATGACTGTGCCAGGAGGGGCGGCCTCGCTCAGCGCCCCCTGGCGCACGGAGACGAAACCAATGGACGGCGCGTTGTCGTTGCGGTCGATGAGTTTGACAGTGACCTTGCAGTGGGCTGGGATAGGGTTAGGCCCCAGGTCTCGGGCCTGCACGTCAATCTCCAGCATCCCATTTTCCTCATAGTCCAGGTTGCCCTTAACACGGATTAGGCCGGTCTTGGGGTCAATGGAGAAGAGCTCCCGCACGCGGTCGGGCACGTAGCTGCTGAAGGAATAGATCACTTCACCGTTGGGACCCTCGTCAGCGTCAGTGGCGTTCAGATCAATGACCACGGTGCCCAGTGGGGCATTCTCGGGCAGTTCCACCAGGTAGGAGGGTGCCTCGAAGACCGGGCTGTTGTCGTTAGAGTCAATCACCTTCACATTGATCTGCACGGTGGCAGAGCGTGGCGGCTCACCGCCATCCAGGGCAGTCAGTACAAGCGTGTGGTGGTTCTGTTGCTCGCGGTCCAGTGCCTTCTGTATGACCAGCTCTGGGAACTTCGTGCCGTCTCCGCGGGACTTGACGTCCAGTGCAAAGAGGCCATGGTCGTCGCGCGTGAGCAGATAGGTGCGGAGCCCGTTCTCTCCCGCGTCGGGGTCGTGTGCGCTGGTGAGGGGGAAGCGGGTGCCAGGGGCCGCGTTTTCCGAGATGTCCATTTCGATCTGGTCCGAGGGGAAGGAGGGCGCATTGTCGTTGATGTCCTGGATCTCTACCTTGATCATGCAGATCTCCTTGTCGTTGGCGAACACCTCTAGGGATAGCTGGCACTTGGCGTTGTGGCGGCACAAGGACTCGCGGTCGATGCGCTGCTTGGTGTAGAGGAGCCCGCTGTCTGCGTCCACGTCCAGCAGGTGCGGCGCCGAATTCTCCAGCACCCGGTAGCTACCCGACTTGCTGCGCCCGCCGCCGCCCCGCTCAGCAGGCGGAAGCCCTGGCTGCAGTCGAGCATCCTTGCCAATGTTACCGATCACCGTGCCGGCCCCTTGCTCCTCCGGCACGGAGTAGTTGAGGTTTTTGAGAGTCAGGGCAGGGGCCCAGAGAAGAAAGCAGCAACAGATGGAAAGGTACATCCCCGATCGGTGGGGTGGGGGCAGGAGCAGCCGGACTGGAGGGGCGATAGAGTGAGTGCGCGCCAGCCTGGGGCCCCGGCGCAGCGTGCGCGCAAGCTGCGAGCCACAAGTCTGTGGGTCCTTCCTTCCCTCCGCACTCGGGCTGCGGCACCAGGCAGTCTCTCTTTATTCCGCTCAAGTTCCCCGAACCTGTTGATCTACAGCATCCGCACTGGGCGACAAGATGAGGTGCAACGGAGCTGCAGGGGCTCGGAGTAAGGCGGCGGCTCCCTGCGGCTGGGGGCGAGCCCGCGGTTTTGTGTCTCTCGCCTGGACTTGAGGAGGCTCAAACTTGAGTGATGAGACTGGCGATAAGAAAGAAATCACGTCTGGGAGGGATGATAATGAGCTAAAGAATCAGTAGGTTTTCCTCACTCCCGCTAGGGTGCTGCAAATCCACTCCCGCCCGGAGCCTCCGGAATACTCTTCACATCGAGTGGGGGAGGGTGCGGGGAGGTGTGTCTCCAGGCAGATCCGAAAGTGAAATCCTTACTTGCTACTCTTCTTCCGTGATGAAATTGATGGGGATGAAGAGCAATGAAGAGAGAGTCACATATATTTTGAAGCTTCTTCGGCACACCGTGAAATGTCTGCTTGCCGCGCGGGCTAGTCTGTTTTCAGGCAGTGTTTTGCTGCATTTAGAGATCTAATCTTGCATTGCTGGCTGAGGCAGCGGCGGCGGCGGACTGCATCTACCAGCCAAGCGTATTTTTTTTTTTCTCTCTCTCTCCCTCTCTCCTTTCCGAGCAGCCAAAGGGAGGGAGGAAATGCAGCGTAAAGAACTAGTGTCCCGATTTGTAGTTTCCTCTCCCCACCAGGCTCCTCCCTCTCTTCCTCGGAAAAGGCTCTCCCCCGAAATCAAGAAAGCCACAGCCTGATCAGCATTTGCTGTGTGAGTCTATTGGGAGGGGAAAAATACATAGATATATCTTCGCCTCTATTCGTAGAACACACTGCGATTTCTCTACGCCAAACCAGTAGCCACCGCTACCATCCCATCCTCTCCCCGTGAGCAAGGACTTCTCTCCATGCAGTTTAATTCCAGTTTGCTTTTCTTCCCAGGCGAAAGGAAATCAACAGGCAACTCATGGTTGGACGTGCAGATTTGAAGGGGGAGGGGGAGGCGGAATAAAAAGGAAGGGGGAGCCACCCCACAGTCTTCGCACACACACTCTCCCTGTCTCTCGCTACAAGGGAAACAGTCTCTGCATTCACAGGGCTGGGCTGTCAAGTGCCTCTCTTTTCTTTCTATTCATCATCTCCTTCCAATAGCCCTGCCTCCCAGTCCTCTTCATCTAGAAAGGAAAACCTTGGCGAGGAATAAAAGTGGTGAATATTTGAAGCAAATAAAGTGCGGGGTATTTTTTTCCTTCAATTTTTTTTTTTTTTTATAGTAGGAGGAGTGGGCTGAATGAAAGAAACATATCAAGGTTTGGCATGATGCATTCTGCAGTCTCGCTCTCACACAGTCTCTCTGGGCGACTCGGGGAGGCAGGGGGTGAGGAGATGTGGCCGCGGTGGTTCAGCCGGGGGTGTCCTCCCCGGGGATACCTCCGAGGGTACGTTAGACACAGGTCTGTCTACACATTATTTCGGGTTCTCGAGACGCCTCGACATACGGGAATGACACATCCAGAAATGCAGGTGTTCCGATCTGCCGGATGAGTCAGAAGCAGCGGAACGAATCGTATTCACTCTCGCCTCATGGTCCTCCCTTCACAGATATTAGTTGCGGCTTCTTCCTAACGCTTTCTCTGACTCACTCTATAGAAAGGAAAACCAGATTCATGTTTGGGGGAAAAAGATAAAAAGCGAGAGGAAGGGAGGGAAGGAGGAAGGTGAAGCTGAATCCAGCAGCACTTTTACTCTACCTCTTTCTGCCGGAGTCCGAGGCTCTGGAAAACAGGCGTCTGCTTTGCTAGGTGTATTTATTTATTTATTTTTTGAAAACCTTTCGTCTTGGTGAGGCGCGAGGCACCCCCAAATCTCTCAGAGTCCTGGAAAAATAATAAAAATCAGGTTTCCAGTAATTGTTCCCAGTTTAGCCTCACATCACAGTTCAAGATTTTCCTCTCAATGTTCTCTATTCACAAAGTCCAGCATCGGTGTGTACAGTTAATTGTGCAGTCTGTTGTGGAGTTTTTTGTTGTTTTTTTTTAATTCCTCCTTTTCTGTCACGGGTGGTCTCTTTCAATCTGGTTCCTGTCAGGATCACCCCACAGTCTGAGGAAGATGTGCGGATTTCAAAGCAAATAAATCCATCTCCGCCAGCAAAGCCGTGAGGAAATGAAAGGTGAAAATTCAATTCAACAGTTGGAGTAGCGTCTCCCCAGCCGCCCTCCACCGCTGCCGCATCCGCCGGGCTCGCAATCCCTGCTCTCTCCCCAGCGTCTCTTGCTGACTGACTCTATTCACCTCACGCCGCCGCTTAAACATTGATACTGATTCCCCGCCAGCCAATCCGAGTGAGGAGCAAGGCCCTGCCTCCTCGGCCCGCGCCCAATGGGAGGCGGAGAAGAGGCTGGCGGGGGCGGGGCCAGGAGTCCCAGCTCTTCGTAGTCATTGATTAGATCAGTTAGATGGGAGACCGGCCGGGCTAGCCGAGTCCAGCGCTCCGCCGAGGCAGCGGCGGCGCCCAGGGGCCTTGCCGCCGGGTCTCCTGGGTCTTTAACTACCCGGAGTAGCTCTTCCACTGTGTTCCTACGGAAAAGAGAATTTTGAAAAAAAAGTTTGACAGCGAATGTATTTATTTTTGGTCCTCTATACACAGGAACGGGAATCGCAGCGTACTTGCAGAATAAGGAAGCTGCGGTCTTCCTAGTGTTTTTCTGCACACACACACGGGCGCACACGCACACGCTCTCGCGGTACACACACCCATGCCAAGGGGAGCGCAGATCTGACTCCGCCCGGACCCGTCTGAAGGAGGTGCGGGGGACGTGTGTGTGTGTGTGTGTGTGTGAGCGCGTTTCTGCAGCCCGTGAGATGTGTATTCGGCGAGTGTGTGTGAATTCGAGGGCGCTCGTGAGCCCGTTCTGCCCGCGCTGCTGGTACAAACACGCCGCGAGCAACGGCAATCAATATGTAACTTTCTTCATCCTCAGAGAAAAATCAGCTGTCCCCAGGCACCCATGCAAGGAAAGTCACTTAATTATGAAAGTGTTTCAGAAGAAAAGCAGACGTCCATTGAAAGGCCGTATCTCCTCAGAGAAAAAGAGTCTCTGCTTTAAAGAAGAAAGGCTCACTGTCAATACAGGCTTGGTAGCTTTTTAAAACTCAAATCTGGCTAAATAATACTTAACGTTCTACCCTTTTCTGTCATCCTCCTCCGCCAAAACAGCCCAGGTGCAAGGAACAGCGGACGCCCACACACACACACACACACACACAGTTTTGGTGTTTTGTTCACCTCCATTCTTGTTGTTAAAGTTTCACATGACAATTTGAATTTTGTCTCCTTAAAAGCAAATAACCATTGATAACCACATTTGCCAAAGCTCCTTTGCATGGAAATTGAACAGTAAAAAATGGAAGCAGATCAGGAGATTTAAGATTCCTGTTTTGTAAGTAACACCACACACACGCACACACCCCACACTCCTGATTCATCCACTTCTCCAATTTCAGTTACTAATCTCAGAGATTCTTTCTTCCTAAACTATAATCACAAACATCTGCAAGTGGAGACCGGTTTTCTCGTGATCCAGCCATTCCGGGAAAGAGTTAAGAACAAAAAAGAAAATTGAAATATTGAAATAGAAAAGGTGAGTGTTTTGATTGCTAGAGTATTGATTGCAATTCATAAATACTGAAGTTAAGTTGCCATTTATAAATTGTGAATGACTAACATACAAGTCTGTAACATGAATCATTCAGGATTCAAAGAAAATCAAATCCAGACCAATTACAAGAAAGTTCTGAAAATTGTTGTTGGGATAATTGCTTAAAGATTCAGGTAAAGGAGCTATTTATTTCCTGGAGGATTCAATGAGATAACCTATAGCTTGAATTTGCTGTCTGATCTGTATCCAAAATTCATCACTCCCTTAAGAGACTCTAACAGTTTAAAAATTCAAAGACAAGCTCTTTTCAGCCAGACCTTCAAATCCTAAAGTGTCTTTGTATTTTCTAAATAGGTAGTTTGTCTTGCATATACTATTGCTAAACAGGGAAGCTGGAACTTTGTGGAAGCCTGGGTTGCTTTGCTGAGTGGGTGCTTAACCAGGATGCCTTGGAAAACCCTAGCCTTATATCTCTTTAATATCTCTGTCCCAACACATGTACCACAAAAGCTGAGGCTTTGAGGTTTTAAAAGCAGCAGCCAACTTAAATAAAGAGTAGTGATTACACAGTCATTTATTAATCATTACTTTTCAGATACGACAAATCTGGCTTTTTTGCATTACATACTAATTCAAGGAAAGTCATAAAATATCCTTAAGGTTTACCATAAGGCAAAAACAAAAGAATGAAAAAAAATTCCAAGAGAAAGGTATTATGGATTATTGGTTAGCTTGATGTATATGTGCTGTTATAAATTGAGGAGCGATTAGAAAGAAAAGACCCAGTGATGTGAAAATGCATCCTCACAGATATAAATTTGCTTACCACCCCTCCAGAGTAATTATGTCACATCGCCCCCTAGTGTATAGAAAAAGAACTACCATGTTTTGGCAAATAACCACAGGGTGTCTGCAAAGAGCAGAAGTACATTAGTTATCTTATTTGTATTTTATTTAACCTGTAGTATTAAATTCTGTTGTCCAAGACTGACATAGACCTAAAATAACTAATTTTAATTTTATGTCTCATACTTACTTTATTTTTAACGAAAATGGAATCAACTGATATCGCATTTCCAATAGTTTGGCTTTCCTTTAACCAGACATGATGGATAATCACTCTTAATTTTTAATCATTTCATAAGATCTATCTTTTTTTCCCCAAATAGAGTTTTTGGCTTACAATTTCTCTATGCTTCAAATATTAAACTTAATTTAAAAAGAGAGATGATATAAATATGGTTAAACAGTTCAAAAAATCTCATTGGTTTTTATATCATACAAGGCTATGGACATATAACATCAAGTTAAAGAATCTAGAAGAACTTAGTGTTGTGCATAACTAAGGATACATGAAATCTCACATTTCTCAAGAAAAGGCTGATTGATAATCATTATTTATAATTACCAATGATAGTCTCAACCTTGAACTAAAATTATATCTTTTTAATACACATAGTTGAACATCTAAAGCTCTTGTGAGATTATTTGAAATATATGTATACACGGTCATTGAGAGAAAGTATTTGGAGATACATATAAATATAACTTCTAATTAATAATATATGCTAGTCTAGGTGTGTTTTAAAGGTAAATTGATTATTATGTTGGAATACCTTCAAAGAGAGAATATTAAAGTATATTTATAGACTGATAAAGAATGATTAATACTACTATATTACTCCAGTAATTGAATTAATAGCACTATTATTATGGAATAATCTTGAAGATGCTATTTTATGGAATTTTATATAATTTAAGTTATTGAATTTTGCCTCAGAGAGGCTCTTTGAAATACATATTTACTAATTATAGTTGCAATTCTATGACATGCAGTCATAATGCCAGCAGTTCAGCATTCTTTAGCAAATTGTCCTGCTTGCTGTATTCTTGAGTTTAATACAACACAGTTCTTAAGAGACATTTTTGATGCTAATGTTTTCAACACATTGTTTGTTTATATGAATAAAAATACTCTCTCCATTCCTTCTCTATCATTTTTGCCATGAATTCCCTACTTGATTTCATATATTTTTATTCATTAACAGAGAACTTTCAAAATAAATGTAACAGCTAAATTGTTTTAAATATAATAAGTATTAAAGGTTTCCATATCGCATTTAAATTCTCAAGTGAATAATAGTATTTCATTAATAGCCAGTTCCCCTAGTTGCCATTGTCTTTTAGAGAAATTTGTGGCTCACCTCTAATACACAGCCATTGACCATTTATTGACTTTTAATCAAGGCTTTACCTTTTAATGAATGAGAAATCCATACTACTAACAGGACAATTGCTAAAACACATCTTTCTCCTTAATGATAAATATGAATTGTCATAAAAGCAATCTGACTTAATCAGAATTTTTAAAATTCAGCGAAAATGCTGTCATTTAAAAAATTTTTGATACAATTTCTCCTACATAACAACAAAATAAAAAATTATAAAATATTTATATAAGTGAACAGTATTTTAAATTGAATATTAAACTTTTCTAATTTTTATTAAAATTGTGAAATATTTATATTAGAAAAATATTTTTCAGAAAATAATATATTTTAATGTTCTTCTATATAATGTGTATGGCATTATATGTAATGCTAAGATAACATATACATATATATGTGCCCTTCTCCCTAGTGTAGGAAGTGTGCTCTCAATGAACACTCAAGATAAAATTACAGGATTAACCCTACAAAGTCATGCAAATTATATCTTCCAGGAATTAATTTATAATTCACACAATAAATAAACTAAGTTCACAATTGATAGCTATGTATTTTACATACATTTCTAAGTTGGTAAGACAGAGGAAATATTCATAAATTAGTAACCAGTGATCAACTCTTGAAGAGTGACATGTATTTCAGGACATATATTCTGAAGTATTAGACACATTTAAAATCTAATTTAAGATTTTTATATTTAAGTTTTACAATTGAGTGTTATTTAGGTTATTTAGTGTGATTTAAAAAAGTGCGTGTGTGTATAGATAAACTAGACCAGACCACAGATAGAAAGGAATTGTCAGACCAAAAAGTAGATCTGTTAGAGTATCTCTGATGTCTTAGTACATATTAAGAAGAGGCGTTAGATTATATTATGCAAACTGTAATTCTGAGAAGAACTATCTTGAGCTTCATAAATTCCAAATGCCATATTTATATCCGTTCCTGACTTGTCAGCCAGGAATAAAAGGGTTCAATTCATTCATCAACCTCAACTCTCCTGCCCCATAAGAAGTTACATGCTAGCTCCCCCGTGTGGTCACTTTGACAATAAAGAGAGACATTCGGGCATTTGGGAAATTCTTCATAGGAAAATTAGGTTTGTTTAATCTGTGTATTACTTCTTAAAACTAATGAAAAGCTTACGAATGAAATCGTTAATTTATAGATGTGGTTGCTGGATCATTCAAATAAAGTGGCTGAAGCTGGAAACAAAGATAATAAAATTATTTCATTCATGGTGCAGCATCCCATTATTTCTTATAGTAAAGCAAGTTAGGACAAATCTAAAACTGGGAGACCAGCCCTTGGAGGGAACCCGGGAAATTTGATTCAGTAGGTGGCACTCTTTCCTCAGAGTCAGTTTTGCAATGATGACCTAAAATGATGTTTCAAAAAGCTGTGTCACAGGAGGTCCAGCCTTTCAGGTGAAGCAAAAACCAAAAGCTTATAATAACTTATGGTTATAACAAGCCACATGTTTCTTTTCATTATTCTGAGGTATTTAAACAGCCTGTTATACAGCTATTGCACAGAGATCTATGAGAAGAATATAGGAGAAGTACGCTGAGCTCTTCAGAAAGCAAATAAGTATTTTATTAATACAAATCCTCTGCATTTTAATTATCATCATAATCATTAACCCTCCCAAGTTTCAGCGACAAGGTCTTACTTGGATAATTATGTTCTGCTTATGTAAATTCCTCTTTTCGGTGAGCCAGGCATATTATTTCCTCTTATCTTTTAAAAATTCAGAGCAGTTCTACTGAAAAACAAGTGCTGTTAAACAGCTATTGTCTGTCACCCTCGAAATAGCACACTTTTGTTTCAGGTGAAGCACCTTTGTTTAGTTTTCCCCAAAAAACATACATAAACAAGTACACAACCAATAAAATAATTTACATTCTTACTTGAGTGATGTTTTTGAACCATGTTAAATGTTAAATACAAGGAATACTGGCATAAAACACCTTAAAAATAATCATGGCTGAATTGATTTTTGGAGATTCTGAAACCTAATCTCTAAACTCAGATCTTGAAGAGTATCCATAGCTTTCCGAGTCATATCATCTGTTTCTAGAAAAGATGAGACAATATATAGAAGAAAAGAGATCATAGTCATTTATAAATTGACAATACTAAAATAGAAATAGAATGATTTACAATATTTTAATTAAACACTGAAAGACTTAAGTTCAGATTTGGGAGTAAATGAGTAAGACATCTTTATTTCTCACCAAAAGTGTTTAGTGTAGTATAAACTGAGTATGTTAAGACCATAAACATAGTATTAGACAAAATGAATTTAGATGTGTGAGTACTTATTTAAAAGTTGGCCAACTCTTTCCAGGAAAAAAAAAATTAAATTCAGAAACATACTGGCTATAGTAATTATATGAGTTGGAGTGATCCATTTTCCTTTCTCTAAATGATGTGATCAGGGTATAGGAATCAGAGAAAGGCATAAAAAAGGATAATTTTAAAATTGATTGCACTGCTCAGCCATTTATCCAAATATAAATTAACAATATTCTGAAAGTATATCAATAGGGACAGTGGTAATTAAACTCTTTTGTTACAAAAATCCATTCGAAAATATGCTGAATTCTACAGAACCAAACCCCTTTCCAATAAATTTGATGGTGAGCTATAAATTCAGTTTGTACAAATATTTTAATGAACACAGGAATTGCATAAATTTGATTAACATACTCATTGTATACAAACATTAAAGTAACTTTGTTTTGGAAAAACAAAAATCAGCTTTGCTCTGCTGATATTAAAATTTTAAGAGAGGTGAGATGCATTTGTGTAATGCACTGTACTATATGAGCATATTTGAAGACTTGAAAAATCTATTTTTTTGAAAAATAGCTTCCTGTACTTAAGACCAGAAATTTCATTTGCAATGGGGAGCTTAATAGATTATAACAACTGTGATTCAAGTGAATCTCACAACAGGCAAAAAATAAAAGATAACCCAGGGTGTGGTCTTTTTACTTTGTTTTCAGGTTTAGCAGCAAAAAGTCCATTGAGATATAGAGATCTTTCTCACTCTGACTGGTAAAAGATGGATGGTATAATTCTATCTCGTTAGAGGTAAAGGGCACTGCTGATGTGACCAGGCAAGAGCAGTAAGTGAAAGGCATAAAAATGGTGATGATTTAAAAGTTTATTTTATAGCTCAGCCATGTCAACAAATATAAATTAATATTATTCTAAAATTGGTAACTAGAATTTTGAATCATGGACCTTTCCAAGAATTTGCTGCATGCATTTGAATTCCAAATACATCTCCGATATATTTGCATATAAAAACATACATTTAAAATATTACATTCTTTTAAGGAGGAATTCATGAAGAAGCAACCTATGGAATTCCTTATCCATGAACTCCAGATTAGGAGTGTAAGCACATCTGGTAGCATCGTACATCACCTCAAGTGAGTTAAAGTTAAGAATGAAAATATTTACAGAAAGGAAACCTAAATACTTGGTTTTAAATGCATACATAATGAAAAGAAAAAAATGCTATTTAAGATTAAGCACAGCTAAAACCTTTTCCTACTTTTAAAGAGAATTGGTGACATGTATAATTGTCACTTATTCTTCCCTTGCTTCACATCTTGCTACACTGTCATTGAAATTATCATTAGGAAAATAAAGAAAATTGTGCATCATTGTGGAAAGAGTAACAGGACATATTTAAATAACTAAGAGTGATTTATAGACACAGGTGAGATGGGATTAGACTGAAAGAAACTTCTCAAATCTTAACTCCTCAGAGTCACTTCCCTGGAAATAAAAGAGATCCTGGAATAAATGTAAATATCACGTACATAAAGAGAAAAAGTAGAAAGAGTAGGCTGTGGAAAAAGGTGGTACCATATTTTATCAGAAGCTATAGGAAACGTACGACAAATCTGAGCCCTCACTTCCATCTCAATTTGATCAAAATCTACGGTTTCTCAGGGAACATGTCTTAATCCTCAATGATCTTTCTCTGAATATGAACAGGGTAAGTATATCATTCTGAAATGTAGGTACTATAGTTTATAGAGTTTCAGGAACACCTTGAGAAATCAAAGCACATAATCTCTTGTAAACTGGAATTAATGCAGAAACAGAATTTCTTTGTAAAAATTCTACTTCATGTTCTCAAAAAGATTTTTGGAGATAGAGAATCCATGAAACTTGAATAGGTAGCCATGAAGGAAAAGTAATATAAAATTTAAAAAATGATGACTGTGAAATGCAAAACTATAGTATGTGCAGTCAACAGCAGAAAGAATATTGCAGTAACCTTAGAGATATACATGAAAAATTTCATGTATTTTTCTAGAACTCAGAGGAAAGGGATGGGTGAAGAAATAAATAAAATTAGAGAAAAATAAATACAATTACAGGTGGAAAATATCCATTACCAGAATATAATAATAAAAGGCAGAAGTTCTAAAAGAAAAAAACAAAATCAAATAGGGAAAATGAGGAAAATCTAAAACTCTAAAAATATGAGGAAAAAGGGTTTTTTGGCAGGAGAAAAAGGCCCGAGTTTGTAAATTAGACCACCTTATTGACTACCAGGCAAAATGTAAAAATCAACATATAGTCCCTTGGGTTTTGAATCTCAATGATGATGAAAAAATATACTAAGTTTTAACTCAAGTTATACTCCCCAGGACTGCTTTGGGTGAGCAAGAGTGCACGGTATTTGTTTAACTCCCAAATCCTCCAATCAACACAAGAGGGGGCTTCTACCATTTCCAGTACAAGTGACATTTTCAGGCAGCAATGCTAATGGGGAGAAAAGCCAGACAGCATAGAAACTCAATTGCTTGAGTAAGCAAACCATTATGGCTAAAGCATGGAAGAAATCAAAGTTCCACAGTATCCCAGAAGCTCTTTGGCATTTTGAGTTAATTTGAACCTTTTTATAGATAATGTATGTTTCTCCCCTCATGATTTGTATGAAACTCATTTTATAGCCCAACTGGTGGTGCTTTAGCCTTCAATAAAACCTTGACTCCACACATTTAAGTCCTTCTGCATTCATGGTTCTTGCCACTCATGCAACAAAGTAATAGGCAATTTCCACAGTCTGCATGCTGTTTCTCCCTATTTTATATATTATCTCTTTCAGTAAGATTTGCTGAATACTGTACAGTTTTCCTGATTTTATAGAAATAAATATTTTTATATTTACTAATTCATTTTCATGCCTTTCTCTTCTTCTATAAAGTTGATTCCTCTTCTAAATTTCTCATTCTAATAAATACTATATATTTAATACCTGTGTAGAACTTTTAGCTTCTACAAATCATACAAATGAATAAAAAAGTGAAATTATCTCTCAAGAAAAAGAAAAAATAAAACCTCAACAAGTGATAGTAAAGAACAATCTATAAAGATAGAAATAGAATTAATTTATTCAATGACTTAGCAAATGAGGTGTAGATTTTAGGACCTGAAATTATAACAGTGAACAAGACAGACAAGGAATTTCCTTCATCTGAGACCCAAGGTTGTTGTCTGAATTTAGTGTGTGATTGCAGGAGTGAGCTCCCTCTTGCTTGCTGGCTGTCAGCCAGATTTTCTCAGCTGACTGCATTCTTTATCATGTTGCCCCTCCATCTTGAAACTAGGAAAGCCTGTTTCTTCTCAAACTTTAATCAGTCTGACTTCCCCCTCTGCTGCATCTTCTTGGCCTCCAGCAGAAGAAAATTCTCTGCTTTTAAGGGCTCATGTTATTAGATTGGGTACACTCAGATAACTCAGGACATTCTTCCTAAAGTCTGTGACCCTAATTAAATCTGCAAAGTCTCTTTTTCCATATAATGTAACATATTAGCAGATTTTAGAGATTAGGATTTGGTCATTTTGGGGGGAAGCACTCTTCCTAACCACAAAATAATTGGATCAATAAATTATACAACAGATATATAACATTCTATTGAAATATTAATATAAAATTAATAAAATGGAAGTGGTTAAACTTTACACTAAAGACAGAATAAAGGCAGAGTATATAATTATAATTAGAACATTCTTAAAACTTGTGTATACACATTTGTAGATAGAAAAACAGGTGGGGAAATAAACATCAAGCATTTATAAGGATATACTATAAGTATTTATGTCTGGGTGGTAGGGTGGTGAGTGACTTATTAATATCTTCTATTTTATAAATTTTATATTTTGAACACATTAATTTGTTAAATTATAGATTATATAATTATTTGTGTTATATATTACATATATTATATATTATATATGATTATATAATCAAATATGTACAATTATATAATAACCTTATATTATATAAATTATATATTATATATTTGATTATATAAATAATCAAATAATACAATTTCTCCTCACCAATACCTTTCGTTTCTATTATTTCACTACCTCTAATATTAATTTTTATGTCTTCTCACCAGGTAAGTGTTCTTTTTCACAGAAATCTCTGTTTTCCAAAACCCTAGAGTTCTACAACATATAAGTGATTGCTTATACTACTCTCTCTTGTTTCCCATTGTTACAATTGTAGTAAATAATTTGTCCCCCTAGTGGAATAAGAGCAGCCTTGGTGTAGGTGCCTGACTAACATTCTTTTTTATTTTACTGCATGGCTGGGAACCCAGTTAATGGGAGAGGAATTAATTTATAGACAAATGAAATAAGAGCCCATTGATTTGGTATGCTGCAACTTAACATTTCAAAGGAAAAAAGATTTTTTTATTACTTCCAGCTTTTATTTCTGTGACTTAACTTCAGATTAGGCATACTAAATTGTTATATTTCAATACTGTTGTATTGGTATGGTCTAATATCTAATAAGTTTCTTTGGTGCATCAATTAGTGCCACATTGATACAATATGATTTTTCTCATAAAAATGTGGATTAATTTATGGAAACAGTTGCTTTCACATCTGTTTAATCAAATTCATTTATCATTTATGCTCATGGACTTTAAGATATCTATGACACAAGAAGTAAACAATTGTTTTATGCTAATTGGTTTATGTGATCTTAGTAAACATTTTCAATCAAAAAATAATAAATTGACTTAATAATGCATTCCTAAATAAAATCATAGTACATAAAAAAGAATCTGGGATCATTTTCAGTCTTAATTATACCTAAATTTTTCTAACAGTTGGGGTGGAGTGGGGTGGGCTGCTCATAAATGATGTTGAAATGTGATGGGAATACCTTGGTTTTTATCTGGTCCAGTAGGCAAGTAGGCTAACTTCACAGAGACTAAATTTTCTCATCTCAAAAGAACTAATAAGATACCTGATGTTTCTCCTTCCTCCATTTGCAGGAACCAGATGATATTTGGAAAAGATTTTGCTAACTCTGTAAAACAAGTATCACTATTATTATAGTATCAGTAGTCATTTGCAGCTAAATTAAGACAGAAAAAATATAGTGAGCAATTAACAATTATAAATGTGTTTTCATAAAAGATATTGTTATTGTATTTATTTAAGTTACTAATCTCTTGACCACCCTCCATGTCATTTTTTCTCAAATATTCCAAATGTTTGGAAATGTACTTTCTGGATTGATATTTTATTTGATTAATCTATTAAAATATTTCACATATTTAAAATCAACTTACTTTTGATTCATATATCTGTCTGTAAATAACTAATTAGGTCATATTTTTACCTTTGTTTACTTTTTCATTCGTTTGCTCTTTAATGTGTGGCAGCATAAACACAGCTATAAAGAGCACAGATAAGCTTTCAAAATGTTACATGGCATTTTACCCAAACATCTGTCAAGTGAAAGGTTAGAATTTTCACTTCTAAAAGAAAAATATATACCAATTAACATCAATATTCTGTTATCTATTGCATGATTTGGCAGGGGGAAATTGACATGCTTGTTTATTACATAGAGGACATTTCTACATGGGACTTTCTCTGCTGAATATCTACAAGTTGATTCAGAAAGTAACCACATTATTTTGATAGCTATTTGATATATATACAGTTAGCTTCAGAATGTGATTTGATTATATACTAACTAGACACACTGCCAAAAATTATCGGTTAAATTTATTAATAATAATCTTGCATATTTCAAAATGCTAGATACTGCTTTTCTTAATTTGTAAAGAGAATTTGCTATTAGCAGTCCTATATTGAATAAAATACTTGAAGTTATAACACTTTTAGATATAACTAAAATTGTTATAAATATCTAATGTCAAAAAATTGCTGAATAATAAAATTTCTAAATTTTTTAATATTTAGGAGAGGTTTTAATTAATTAGATTAGTGTTAAATATAATTTGAATACTATTTTAAATTTATTGATACAACATATTAATATAAACTTTTTAAAGTGTGGTTCTGTCATAGTTGTTATAAAAGCAGCAATATCCTACCAAATACATGAATGGATCATAATAATCACATTTTATATAATTTATTTTTCTTCCAGTAATGACATATCAAGCACATCTTTTTATACCAGAACATTATGCTTTTGAGTGGATATATAGAATTTCCTTGGTTAGCTATATTATCATGTAGATAACTAATTTTCTTTTAATAGGTATATAGATTGATACTGATTTATTTATTTTTTCTTTTAGATACAGGTCTTGCTCTTTCACCCAGTCTGGAGTGCAGTGGAGCAATTATTGCTCATTTCAATCTCTTGGGCTCAAGTGATCCTTCCACCTCAGCCTGCCAAGTTGCTAGGACAATAAGCACACACCACAATGCTTGGATAATTCTTTTTTATTTTTTTATAGAGATGGGGTCATGCTGTATTGCCCAGTCTGGTCTTGAACTCCTGCCCTCAAGCAATCTTCCTGCCTCCGCCTTCCAAAGTGCTGGGCTTATCGGTATGAGTCTCTGCACCTGGCCTGATTCTGATGCTTTATTTTAGAGTGTTGAAATTGACCTAATAACATATTTTATATATTTGAGGAAGTATTTTTCACATGAAATTAATTTGCAAGAAATGAATTATCTATGTCAAAAGAAATGCACATTTAATAACAAATTGATATATTCTACTAAAAAGCTGGGAGGATTACATGCTTCAAAAGTATAAATGTCATATAAGACAAAGAAAGGCTGTAGAAATATTTCAGATTAGAGGAGACTAAAGAGGCATGACAATTAACTGTAATATTAATACTTGATCCTAAATAAGATTCTTTACTGAATTTTAAAAATACTATAAAGGACAATATTGGATACAGTGACCAAATTGGAATACACATAGTTGATTGGACAAAAAAATATACCTGTTATATTTAAGAGAAACACTGCAGTTTTGATCTTTGGTTTGTTGAATCCACAGATGTAGAACTAGTGGATATAGAGGACTGAGGACTGGTTTGTACTATGGCATTTTAAATAAGGGACATGAGTATCCCTGGATTTTGGTATCTGAGGAGGTTCCTGGAACTGATTCCTCCAACCTCCATACTGAGGGAAGACTGTATCAATGTTACATTTTGATGCCAATAACTATACTGGGGTTATTTAAGGCAATATCCTTATTTTAAGAAAATATACTTTAAAATATTCAGGAGTAAATAGCCATGATATATAAACTTACTTTCAAATGATTTAGAAAAAAATGTAAGTGCACACACAGATGATATGTATATGCATATATGCTTATATAGACTCATATATTTATACATACATACCATATAGAGAAGAGAAAGAGAATGAGAAAGCAAGTTTGGCAAAATACCTACAAAAACTAAATCTAGTAAAGGGTTCACAAGTGTTCTTTGTATTACTCTTATTGTAACTTTTCTGTAAGTTTGAAATTTCTAAGTAAAAAGTATGGAAACTCAACAGATATTTCCAAATTGCTCTCCATAAAAGCAAAGCCACTTCTTCCTATTCCTCTTTTTCTTTTTTTTTTCTTTTCCTTTAACAGTATTACCACCTTCCAACCTCTCTCCCTTCCGCTCTCCTTCACTTCCTTCCTTCTGTTGTCAAAAATCCATTACGAAAATTCAAGTGAAGTAGGCAGCCCTGGACTAGGCAGATTCAAGTCAGCGTAGAGCCCCATGTAAGGGTGTAGAAGCCATTGGCAGATTGGCTACATACAAGAGGATTCAGATGCTGGGAGGCATATTTTTCACTCCATGAAGGGAAGGATAAATATGGAAGTGGGTGGATGTAGTGTGAATCTGTAGTTTTGCAGTGGAATTAGAAGTACTGGTATGTACTCATAGTTATCAACATATAGATATAGATATCAACATAAACATAGAAATAAATAAGAGTGTGTGTGTGTGTGTGTGTGTGTATAGTATATGTTTTTGCACTAACTCACCCTAGCATTTAAATTTTCTCTTGCGTTTTCTTTCAGGGGAGTTCAGTTCAATCTCTCTTCCCTATTACAATAGTCTTGAATAATGTCTTCATTCGGGTGGAAATTTTCTTTTACACATCTCATCATAGAAATTGTCTCCAGAATTAGATAATTTATTACATTATTGTGTATAAAAAGATTATAGTAGTCTTACATTTTCAAGGAAGATAGTCATCAAAATTCAATAAGAATTTATATTTATATTTTCATTTTAGGTAGATGGTTATCAATTTTGACATCATATGTTTAAGACTTGACAGGATTAATTTTTGGAATCATTTAATGACATGTCTTTTAACTTGCTTTATTGTTTCAATTATCCTTATGAAGTTAATTCCATTTTTTACTGAAGTGTCAGTTCCACAAATTTTAGCAAACCGCTTTACTCATATAAGGCATACATATAAATGACTTGATGGTACAGTTTAAGACGTGTTATGTTAATTAATCAAGTACTTAATTCTATTTTTAAAGGAAAATCAGAAAGCATTTTTATTTCTTTAGTCCTTAGTTGGATCTTAGAATTAAAAATCATTTATGAGAAGCAAATTGTTATAAGCAAAAGCACTTGCTGTTCAAAAGTTTTAGTTACATTTTGTATGGTTTTAATCAATATAATAAA
>VBSM01003176.1:55428238-55438829 GCA_008086735.1 Cheirogaleus medius
AAGCATAGATGGTGAATGATTTGGTTGGTAGTTTAAGTGAAATGATATACATGGAATGGCACACATAGGGCCATAGCAGGCAGTGATTGAATGCCTTTGATCTTTCTCTCTCTAGCTTTTCTTAAATCCCTCTTTCATTCTTTTCTTTGGACATAATAGAAATGGTCAGAATAATACAAGTCAAGTAAGAATGATACATAGACTGGGATAAAGTTGGTTGGATATGGACAAAAATAACACCAACATGTGTTGAACTATAAAAATAAAACACTCGCTGTGTAAAAGATCAATTTGTTAACTAATAGTATTAAAACTTAAATGAAGGATATATTATCAGACTGTATACGGTTTAGATGTTAGATGTTTACCATCAAAATAGAAAAAATGATGACAGTCTGTGACTTCGGGAATATGCAACAAGCTTCTACTTTTGTGTCCATTTAGGATTGTTCCTATGTTTTAATGACCTAAGTATAATAAAACTTTATATCCCAATTTAGGAGTCCTATAATTAAATCTGACACTATGACCACAAAATTTAAAAGTGCAGTGGAAGGCAAGATATAGAAGAAAACTAAATTATCAGTCACTGATTTCAATATGCAATAAAAACAGTACGCATTAGAACATAAGAGTTAAAAAATATATGAATTTTAAAAATCATGTATATTTTGAAATATTTCTAATTATAAGCACAAAGTATACAATAGTGAGTTGATCCAATATTGGATTTTTTCTCACGACTTTTCTATTTATTTTACAAGGATAAGTTTACTATTTAATTTCAACTTCAAGAAATATTGTTGGACCAAAATATCCTTACTAACATATTTGGAATTCATAAGTGAATTCTTTGTATGTGTTTTTCTATTTTTAGTTTATAAACTATTTAATGAAAAACAAGGCTTCCAATTATAGTGGCGACAAGAGAAAAACAACTAATATAAAAAATATGACTTAAGAATGATTTTTAACTTTCAGGCACACCATAGTCATTTAATATAAATTGCAGGTGTCATTTTAGAGAAACAATAGACTATGTACCCAATTACATTTCTTTTTCAGAAAACAGTTTGCAATCAGAAGAATGTGTGATGAGGTTTAATCAAAGATTAGAACTTTTTAATTAAATAGGGCCTTTTGTGAGTAGTCATTTGACATTAATTACTGTTTTAGTTGGATTCCTTTTGATTTGTAAAGGGCCCTAAGCATTGCAAAAATTATATTGCATCACAGAATTTGTTGATAATTAAAACAAAAGCTTGTCTTCATCAACCCATCACACACCTTAAAAAGGAACATCATTTTAAATGTTAGACGGCTGCTTTAGATAAGCAGACTAAAGGATTTTAAAGAAAAAATAACAGACGGCATGTCATGCCAGTTGGTTGGATGGGCAATTTGGAAGTTGTTAATTGTAATGATTTATAAGGTGTTTTGAAATGTTCAGTCACACTTTTAGGGGCTAACTAATGGCAAGAGGTATATGTGCAGTTCTGAAGGCTCAACACCCCTATGGGAATCATAAACCTAACTCACACTGCTACTATGAATAGAGGTCATCAATCAAACTTAATGCTGAAACAGAAACTGACCTAAAAGTTCAAATAATATTTTTATTTGTGGACTCCTGGGGAATTAAATAAAAGTTGAAACTCTTTGTAAGAGTTCTAAATCTAGATAGAATACCCATAGTATAAACTACCATTCATCTCTCTGTGATGTGCAGTATATAATGCCAGAATTATTAATATTTAAACTAAAATGGTTGAATAAATTAAAAGGATTCAAATGAAAAGGATTTAAATATCAGTGAACTAATCTGCCTCAAAGTAACCTGAGAAAAAAGTAAGAACCTATAGAGATAAAGGTAATTTAAAATTAAAAATGTGATGTGTTTATGTAAGACTACAGTGATTTGATCTGTACAGACATGGACATTGAGATGTTTTTCCAGTTAAGACAAAAGGATCACGTATTTTCCAGTCCTGGCTGCCTCATAATAGAGGGCATTCAATTTTAGCACAATTTGCCTTAGGTTAGGGTTATAGTCTGTGGACAGAGTTGAACTAATTGGCTTGCAAACGGATGTCACCCATGCCCTTGGCTTCATTAGCAGCAAGCACTACCCAACAAAGTAAAATAGACATGGTAGTAATAAAATAGAACTTTAAAAATACATGGTTGTATGAACAAAGGATATGCAGTACTGTGAATAGAACATATTGTGATTAACTTTGCCTTTATTACATCATGTGTAAAAGCTAGTTAGCTAAAATGTGTTCAATGTAATTGTACTGAACTATCTTAAAGAAAATAATCTCTCATAATAGCAAAAATTACTTACATTATATCAATAACTCAGGACACTTTAATCTCTATTAAAATAAAATTTTAAATATAAATTTATAAGGGGAGATAATGGATGTTGCCTCTAGATGTACAGTATATGCATTAGACTTTTATTGGCAAGTATTTCAAGTTTATATTTTATGTTATATTCATGTCCAATGGAGACTTTATATGAAAACATCTGAGAGAAGAAATTAATTGCTCATTATGATAAATAGCTTGAGGGTGTTAAGGATTTTATTGATCTCACTCCTCTCTTCTCCATCTCTGGGATTAAACAAGCTAGAACCACAACGAAGGACACTACATGTCAGGTTTTCCAAGATAACAACTAGGAAAATTGACTATGCCATAGTGATATGTCCAGAATATCACCAAAACAGAACTTACATCTAGCAAGCCACAGAAATAAGGGAGTACACAATTAAAAGACTACAGGGAAATTTACAAGTGATAATAATTGTCATTTATTTGTGCCTATTTACCAATTTACATGTATCATGTCATTTTATCCTCCCCATAACACTTTGAAATATGATTATACACATTTTACAGATGAGAAAATTCAAAGAGCTTTAAAAACTTTCCAAGATAACACAGTTAGCATGGCCTAGTCAATATTTAAATCAAGGTCATATTTGGAAAACAATTTTAAGATTAAAAAATAAGATTAGAAAAAAGATTAGCTTTAAAATGCTCTATTTGGTATTTTAATAAGTAGATTCCATTTCTTTTAAATGTTGAAGTATCACACAAGATATGCAAGACCTGTTAGAAAATTATTAGGCAAGAAAAAGAAACATGAGGTTAAAACAGATGCTGACATTGGAAATGTGTTTGTACATCGAAATCTGTTAAGTACAGCCTAGGGATTCCTTTCCTGAGTATTTAATCTGTGTATTAATCATAGTCTGTTCAGCCCAGCCTTCACTTTGGTAATTCCAGCCAGCCTTAGCCATGGGGCTCCACTTTGGCTTTTAGTCTGGTATTTAAGTCAAGAATGTATCTCAATCTCTTTTGCTCTCTCCTACTTACAGAAACATAAATGCCTCTGGAAAAGTTAAGCTTCCAGTCCTTCTTTTTTTACCCTTTACGAAAGAATTCCCCAACTCCATTTGGTTAAATATAAACCTCTATGTGAAAAAAATTCCGTGTCTTTGAGTTTCCATGTCTATCCTGCTGTCTGGCCCCTCTTCCTCCAGGTCTCTCAAGCTCCTTTTGTTATCACTCATGCAAGTTCCCCTTTCTTTAAACAAAACCAAAGCTTTTCATTAATATTCTTTAAGATAACATCTCCTTGTCTCTCCTTCCATAACTATGTTTTGGAATTGTGTGCTCTTTCTCTCTGCAAGGAAAACAGTTTGTTGGCTTCTCCATGGGCCTCTGCTCTGTAGATTAAGAAATTAGTAGACAAAAAGATAAAACTCTCAACAAAAATGTCTACGAAATGTACCAATTCTCTGACTTCTGTTGTCTGTAGATAATCTATAGTTTAATATTTAGCCTTGGGGTGAGGATCTTTTTCATTCCTCTTCTAAGTAAACGGAATAATTCCAGATCACTCCATGATAGCAACATTTTTGGCATGTCATTAATCAGAACAAGGTTAAAACCTAAGTAAAACATCCTCAACTTGGAGTCAAACTTTACTACTACTAATTTATCCCCTTTGTCTAATCAAACCAGGAGAACACTGATGTCCTTGCACTTTTTCTTACTTTTCTTCACCAGAAAATGAAGAAAAGCTAAAAGTTAGAAATAATAATTTTTTTAAAAATCTGATTTCACACTCTTGAGAGGACATTGATGTTTTAAGTCTACAATTGAAATCAATTCTATTTCCCTGTAGCCATGAAAGTCTCTGATATAATCCAAAAATGTGATTTAACACATCAAACATTAAGGAGTTAAAATTATTATTCACAGGTTTCACTGCATTTAAAAGAAGAAAGGTGCTAAATATTTTTATTCAATGTTTTTTAAACTCAGAAATAGATCTCATTAAGGACAATTAAGCCTAAAATAAATAATTATCATGAGATGCTTGCTTATAATAGAAATAATTCTACTATTTTTCCCTTAGAAAGTATACTTGCGAAAACTATGAAATTAAAACTGCATTTGGTATTCTTTGCATTGCTTATTTTCCTGTAGAAAGCCTATCAGTTAAAATGATGAATTTTAACCTTTTCCATTTCTCCCAGAGAACATTTAATTCATATTCTTCAGGCTTTTTGAAACTGGTTCCTCATACTGATGAAGAAATTATTGTTTTTATAATATTTACTAAGGCCCAGTTACTGAACCTTCTTCAAGGACATTTCATTTGCTTTTAATGTGTAAATCTCTGAGAATTAGTTTGGGGAGAAAAAAACAGGGAAAAAAGCGTTAAAATATGCAGCTAATTGTGTAGTTTAATGAATTTGAATTAAGTCATAATATATTATATTAAATACAATGCATGCGGTGAATAGGAAATAAAAAGGTCATGATATCTAAGAATAGTAAGATCAAGAACTAGAATACTAATGGATCAAAAATGTCCTGTATAAAATATTCTTTTGTTCTGAGTCCCAATTTCGTTCCTTTCAAACTGTTCTCAAAGCTGCTCAATAAATTCAGCAATATGATTTTTTAGTGTTTGTGACTCCAAAAAAGTAACAGATTATGTTATACATTAAAATATGCTACTTCCAAAAATAATTAGTTAAATCATAATGTTCTGAACATTACTTATCTGAAAATGTGCACAATAAGCTATAATTTAAGAAGAAAGATTTCTTGACTCTTTTTACAATGACAGACATGGAAACATATTGCTCAGAATATGTTGACTCGTCTAATGGAAAGTACCATTGCCTAGAGGATTGTCCCAGAATAGTTACCTAAAACTGAATGTGTAGAACCATGGTAGCTGGAGGTGGCCCACATGATTTTTTCCAGTTGCTTCAAACCTAAAAAGGTTTTCACTCAGGAATAAGGAGAAAAACATTACCTTCAAAATCTTTGCACCATGATCTTTCTATTGTATGATTTGATAATTTCTAATGTGTATTTTAGTCAGATAAAACCAAACTATAATACATATAATTAAATTAAATTTGGCCCAAAACTGCCTCTGCACTTTGAATTTCTACATAGCAAACTGCAACCTAATGAGTATATTCTTGTAACAAATATCTAAGTCTCAGCCAATCATAGTAGCTGAACTAGGCTGACAACTGCTTAGACCATGTCGATATAAGGCAAATACCAAGCTGTAACCAATCAAACAATGTTAATTCCTATCTATAAATGCTGCCTGCCCAAATTGCTGGGTGGAGCTCTTTGAATCTCTACTGATTCATGAGTAGAATCTTGCTTAAATAAATTCTGCTAAATTTAACTTTTCTAAAGTTTTACTTTTAACAATATAGTATGTTTTTCTCCTTCTAAATCACCCCTATAACCTCACTATGGTAATAACAGACTAATTGTTATTTTTCTATATAATCCATAAATAGTTTGCCAATGTAAATTTTAAACTCTAAAAGTGAGTTTATAAGTATTAAATATTTCAACTTACTGTCCACTGTGATAATGCCTCTTTCCAGTTTCCTTTGCTGTCTCTTTTTGGTATAATAGTATGAGCATGAACTTTGGAGATACCATCTCAATCAAACTTGGGGTCTGCCATTTATTAGCAGTGTATCTTGGAGAAGTTACTTAACTTCTCTGTGGTTTGGATTCCTCATCTGTAAAAGGTGTATGTTAATGTTAATAATACTATAAAAGGTAATTTGCATTACCTACTTTATGAAGATATTTTATGAAATCTCACACAGGAGATGTAGTTTGGCTGAAATCAAGTAATTGGTGGAAAATAATATTTTTTGCTCAGTTACTGGTAAGTGACAAAGCCAGTACTTAAAATCAGAATGGAAGATTTTTTTTCTCCTTATTGGTGAAATATGTTTAATTTTATAAATGAATATAAATTTTTAATGGAATTCTTTCCCTAATGTAACATAAACATTAACTTAGCAAGGGACATTTATATTAATTTACATTCAAAAAGCATCGAATTTCATTTCCAGCATATTTGTCTCATACCTTTCAGAGCAAGCCATTCAAGTCAAGACCAATTTGGAAATCCAGCGATCTTCAGGAAGTGGGTGATGGGTAAATGCAATAGTTAGCTATAACAGGTAAAGCTTTTCCCTCCACTCCTTACCTTTGCCAGTATTCTATCAGGGATAGGGATAGGGATAAAAGTAGAGTTCTAAGTGTCTTCACTTAATTACTAGACAAGGTTCTGTCTCAGGAAGAGTGATAGAATGGAGAGGCAAAGATGCTGCCATTCAAGCATATCCCTCATTCCCTCTATCTGGCAGACACTCATAAAAGCTTCTGGAAAGTAGTTGGTAAATAGTTGCTACTCCTCTATTTGTATATTTTATTGATGTATTGTTATTTTTTGGAGAATTTGCAAGTAAATAAATAGCTTTATCACATTACTACCTAGCGTGGAAGCCTTACCTGAATATTATGTATTTATTTAATTACTTTGGGGATGTGGACCTTGCATTTAGTGTTGGCATCACGAAAGAGGTTTTTTCATATAGGAAGAAAACCTAGAGAATTTTTATCATAGTACTGAAGAAGGAATGTATATATATTTGGCCCATATTCCCCAGCTTTTGTTTCTCTTGTGGTAACAGTGGAAGGGAATTTCGCTTCTCTAGAAGTAACAATGATAAAGAATCAGATGGTGAAATAAGGTAGTGATCAGATAACACTCACTGCACTTTGATGTATTTTTGACTCTGAACTATTTGGCATTCCTTAAACATGCCTTATATTTTCAAATATTTCCCTTTAAATTAGAATGCCTCCAGCACCTCAGCTCTACCTGTTGAAATTACATTAATCCTTTTATATTAATATCCCTTAAAGTTATCTACTAGCATCCCTTTAAGGCCCACTTAAAAAGGCTACATCTCTGTAAATCTTAACCTAATTTCTTACAATTGAATGTGATTTTTTCTTTCGTGGACTGCCATTACAATTTATTTATAATTTCTTAAGACACGCATTTTATTTTGTTACTGTTTTTGTTTAATTTTTGTTTCATCATTCGCAAATTATAAAGACCTAGAGGACAAAGATAGTTTTTCTATCTCTATGTACCCTGTAGTATCTAGCACAATATTTTACAAATAGCGTCCTCTTGATAAAAATTGAATTAAATTGCTTTGCCCTTTTTTGTGAGTGTCTTTAACAGTATTATGTTCCCTCTGTCAGAATACTTATTTGAACATTTAAGAATTCAAGAATATGGTTTTTAAATTGTCTTAGCTCACAATAAGTACAAGAGAAGAGCTATGCAATTATGGCTTGTCAACTGGCCTCAGCTAGTCCAGATACCAGGTATGAGCATCATTTATTATAGCCAGGTCAACAATGGACTAATTAGGAAGTGTTTAATAGTTGTGTATAACATTTGAGCCTATAAATTAAGAAAGATAAAAGTATGCCAATATTATTTATAAATCATCATAAATGAATGACATCAAATAGAGATACATATATTCAGGATACATAAAAAATAAATGGTGGAGTCATAGATTCAAATCATCTTTAAAATCATGGCTAATATCACCCCTATTTTGCAAACAATATATCCTGGTATATTACTTTATTGTTCTAAAACTATTGGTTAATTTTATGGGACTTCATTTAAGCTTCTTAAAATATGACATGGTAATAATTACCATAATTTGTGTGAATAACAAATAACAATGATGATACTGCAGTTCTTTTAATGAAATAATTCGTTATTTAAACTGTCTAACCATTATGCGTGACAGTTACCCTATCAACAGAGGAGTTAATTCAATGCACATGGAAGAACAGTTTAAATATTAAACAATCAATCAATCATTCTCTCATCCTAGTTAATGAAAAAGACTATTACTTCAGTTTTTTCCTTTCCACTGAAAGGATGAACATAATCAAATCGGTATTTTCTAGAAAATGAAGCAAATTAACATTTATACTCCATATTCATATATGTTTGCATAGGTTAGAATTACTTAGAAATAATATTAAATAGATTGATGAAGATTCAAGCTTATAAAATTATTTTAGCTTTTAGTCAGTCTTTGATAATCACTCTAATTGTTAATATGAACAAAGCATTAAGTTTAAATCATTTGCATATATTTTATTAACATAATGGGTTTTTCCAGGACTAACAGAGGTGAGTTACTGATTTTTGCAAATATTGTATATATTAGGGAAATTTTACTGTGTTTCACACCATGCAAGAACAATTTTTGTTCCACATGGCTATGGGCTTATACTATGGATAAAGCATGAATTATATATAAAACAAATTCATCTATATATGGTAGGTTATAAAAGTAGAATATTAACCAAGATTCTTACTGGACTTTTGCAGATATGTAAGTAGAAACTACTTGTAGATAAGGTCCATATGTACTCTAATCAGGGAAAAGAGCTAAAAAGATTTTAACAAAAAAAGATAGTGTGCAGTTGTGTACCAGGCCTTCTGAAAATGTGTAAGAAATGAGCACACAAAAAGGAATAGACTTATCAAGTATTGTACCTCTTGGTCCACATTTGATGGGTTAGAATTAGAAAGTCTTACCATGGAGAGCAGCCTTTTACAAAGAAAGCAACAATACCTCAGGTCTTACTCTATTAAAAAGAGCTTACGATGAGGAAATGTTGGGGATTCTTTCCAAAAAGATACATCTTAAGTTGCCTCTCCTTGCTAGTGCTGCTGGTATGAATTAAGTGTGCAATAAAGAGTATGTGTATATGTAAGTAATATATAGAAATAGTATAAAGTGAACTTGCATAATAAAATAATACATTAAAATTAAGAAACATTAATGGTTCAACTCTAAATTCTTTTTTGTAGCTAATACACTATTTTATTTACAATTACTTTTTAAAATTTATTTCAAAATATTAAGGGAGTACAAATGTTTTTTGTTATATGGATTGCTTTTATAATGCTTGAGTCACAGGTATAAGTGTATCCATCACGCAAATAGTGTTCATTGTACCATTTTTAAATTTTTTTACTGAAAAAATCATTTGTTTAATTTAAAATAGTTTTATAAAAAAGGATCTTGTAAGGAAAAAAAATTTAAAAATTCAGCCATTATTAGCCATTTAACTAGTAACTATTTGAAATCATTGATTTTTAGGAGCTCTAGAAAATAGAGTTTGCATTTGATTCCAGCAGTTGCAGTCTCTAATATCACTTCCGTTGCTTTCAAGAAACCCTTCGTATATCTTAAGAATTTCTATTTTGATTGTTGAAAATGTGCATTATGTTTATATTGGATTTGGGGTTGTTTACAATATAGGATTGAGAAGGAGAAAATAGCTGAGAAAATTGTGATATTTAGACCAAAGACAGCTAATGTTAACTGGGAAGAAGTATTTGTGGTCATATTATAAGTGATCCTTTTGTTATGACAATTTTATGACAATTTTGTTATGACAATAGAAAGGAGAAAAAGCTCACAAAATAAAACTAAAAAATAATGTCCAGCAATATTTTAAAATTTTTTTATTCTGTTGAATTTATTGAATATATACACAGGGGTCCTTGTTCTTAGAGTCTTCATCAGTGGAGTTCATATGAGGCTGCACATACAAGCCAAAATTGTCATAACAAAAGGATCATTTATAATATGACCACAAATACTTCTTCCCATTTAATATTAGCTGTTCTTTGCTAAATATCACAATTTCTCAGCTATTTTTTCCTTCCCAATCCTATATTGCAAACAACCCCAAATCCAATATAAACATAATGCACATTTTCAACAATCAAAATAGAAATTCTTAAGATATACGAAGGGTTTCTTGAAAGCAACGGAAGTGATATTAGAGACTGCAACTGCTGGAATCAAATGCAAAGCTAATATAAAGCATGACAGTATTAAAACAGTCAACCATACATGAAGAAAAAATTTACCAAGGATCTTGACAACATTTATTTTTTAAGCTAATCTCCCAAATGTACTTTATTGTGTTCTCTCTTTATATAAAATATTACTCTTTGCTTTAAGTGGATTTACTTGGAGTGAATTTTTCCTGAAATTGATTATCCTTAGATAATAAGGAGCTTCTATATTTAAAGAAAATTAAAAGATGCAAATATAACATGACAATAAACAAACAAAAGTATACAGCAGTTGAAATAGCTTTTTTTTTT
>VBSM01003176.1:55449782-55485407 GCA_008086735.1 Cheirogaleus medius
TTAGGTGAACCTAAGCCAGAACATATGACTCTTACGCCGCTCTGGGCTGGGCACCTACTCCTTCTCCTAAGATTAATTGTTAAGCTGCACAATTATAGGGCAAGTCCGCTACATTTCCCCATCCCTCTTGTTCTCGTTTCCTTTTACTCATCTCGACTTGAAAAGTCCTACCAGTAAGCTGGAGGACCCTCGGCCCTTAGGGTCTTCACTGGACACAGGGACACCTGTTCCAACTTGTCACTCGTGCTTGTCACTTGGTCGTTACTCCTGTTCCATTCCTTTGTTCTAGGGACGCCTAGAGTTGAGTAGAATCGGCCCTGTTTGATCCCTACTTTTTCCAGGAATATGGGAAACTCTCAGTCTACTCCTCCTAAAACTACCCCTTTATGGACCTTCTGATGTCTTACTACAATTTCTGTCACCTTAGTGGCAAATGGTCCCAGATTCCCTATGTCCAAGCCTTTTTAAACTCCACTCTCGACACTCACTCTATACAAGCTGTAATCTGGCTCACATCTTCCTACTACATATCTGCCTGCTGTCTTCTTCCCAGCCCCCGAACTACCTGCTCTCCTCTGCTCAAGTCCTGGGGGCTGGGACAGAAGGCACCCTGCGGGTTCATGTCCCTTTCATTTAACTCAATATTATGATCTGGCCTGGCATGACCTCTACATTATTCTTTCCTCTATTCTATCCCCTGAGAAGAAGGTGAGGGGTGGGTTTTATAGGAGGTTTGGATGGAAGTTTAGGGAGGGTGAATTCTTTAAGCCTAACAGTCATAAGGGTGGTACTCTAATTCAATACAATGGTGTCTTTATTAGAAGAGGAAGGATGTGTGTACACAAGGAAATGTAATATGAAGGCAAGCTAAAGAGAGAGACCACACCAGAAACCAACCCGGCTGGGACCCTCATCTTGGACTTCCAGCCTCCAGAACTGTGAGAATATAAATTTCTGGTGTTTTTAATCCACTCAGTTTTACAGTATTCTGTTATGACAGCCCTAGAAGACTAATATAGATTAATAAATCAAAAATGTTATTACAAACATATCTTTCTATTGCAATTATCTTTCTGGAGATACAGAATTCAATTAACTCTCAACTAACTGTTAAGTAGATAGTGAGGGACCTTCACCTCTCCTAGGGACAAAAGTGAGCACCTGCCTTGGAGCTGCCCCACCTTAATCCTGCCCCAAGCAATTGCCACACCTTGGGGAAGGAGGAACACCCTACACTCTGTAAAAGAATGCAAGGAATTCTCCAGCCCACTGGTCAGACAGCCCCAGTATAATAGGGTCTGGAAAATGATATAGAGTAACCTAAGGCTAATTATCATTCAAAGTGGTTCAATGGTGACATTTGAAGGACAGGAGGGCCTAACGTGGACAATATAAAACGGGACCCCAGACCATAACCAGGGCCTCTTATTACAACAGGGGGGCCCATTCATCATCTGTGGCAAACCTCTCTTGCTCTTCCTCAATAAACTTCCTTTCGTGCTGGTCTTACAATCAGTGTGTCTGGTCATTCTTCAGCCAAGAGCAAATCAAGAACTGAAAACAGTTCCAATCTGACATATCTCACCTTTAAATTGATATTCTCATATGTTCTAGGCATTTAATATGTATGGGTAGAAGGATTTGCTTTCTAGCCCCTAAAGATTCCAAAATTTGAATTTATAAATCAAACTGACAGGGAAAAAGACATATACATTTATTAACATTCAAGCACACAGGAACCACAAAAAATAAGAAATTAAAAGAAGGGCCAGATGACTGAAGCTTAAGTAGCACCCTGAGCTACAGAAAGAAACAGGGGCCTCTGATCGGGAGGTGCTGATAGGAGCCATGGGAGGATGAGGGGCGAGGAAGCACATGGCAAGCAAAAATCGACTTATTATAAAGTATCCAAGATTACAGCCCTTGAAAGAATAGCTAAAGGAATAAGTGAAAAGTCTGCCTGGGCATCGTGTCCTGTCAGTTCCAGCCTCTTGATGGAATATTATCCTGTTTCTTAGGCTTCTTGCTTGGAAAATTCACAGGCAGGGCTGATGTGATGGAGTGACCACAGACAGGAAGCAATTCCACACAAATAGTTTTTATTGCAGAAAAGAAGGGAGCTATACAAAGCGAGAGTACATACCAGAGACAAACAGGTCAGTCTCCATGAGCAGAGAAAGATGTTGAGGATGCCAAGGTGGTTTCCTTTTATTGGCCGGGTCCATGTTAGGGCTTATAGCAGGTGTGGGATATTACCAGTTGATCGATATACATGATTGACAGGTGTTCTTATTAACAAAGTTGCAGCTCCACAGATGCATATGTCTCAAAACATCAACTTCCTGCTCTTTGTAGTTGTTAGCTGTGTTTTCCTGCAGTTGCTTCCCTTTGCCCCCCAATCTCTGCCCCTAGAACTGCCCTCCTGGCCTATATATGCCATCTGCAGATTTGATCCCTGCCTAACATTCCTCCTGAGAGACAGAGCCTGAAAATCTCTGGGGCTTGGGGCTGAAAGTCTGTCTTCTGTAGCTCCTTTGAGCTGACCAGTGACAATGGCCTCTAGGCTCCATGAACTCTTTTAAGAGTTACAGGTGGAATTTACTTGAGGCCTTGCCTAGCAGCTCCATGGGTGGTGGAATTATCTTGTTCAGATATGGGGTGAAATCGCCGAGCTAGCATAAGTTTCATGTGGAACTGTTGAAGGCTTGAAGACACACAAGATGAAGAAAAATGAAATCATAATGAAAATATGGAAATTATGGGTGCTTGAGAATAGGTAAGCACAGAATTATTCCTTCATGGCACAATATATCTGATATGCAGAGGGTCCCAGCAAAGGCTAACATAAGGAAAATCAGGAAATACATTAGGGATTCTTTACTGTGGCGGTATAGCCCATGAGGTTTAATTATTTCACCTTTTTGATGAGAAACTTTAATCCCTCAGTTAGTTCACACTCCTGTCTGTTGTTTCAGTGTCCTTGTCAGTGTCTGGGCTCTGAGGACCCACAGTTTTAGCTCTTGAGATGGGTACCCAGCTATTGATACCCTTCAGTTTGATTCCTGTGGGGGTAGATAAGACTTGATAGAGGCCCTTCCACTTGGACTCTAAATGACTGGCAGGTCCTCTTTCTTTCCAGTCTTTAAGGAGGATCCAGTCCCCTGGTTGTATGGGGGAAGTGATTTTCCCTTCCTGTGGACCAGCCAGGCCGTGTTGTGCACAGTCCAACAATGCCTGTTGTACTTTTTCCATATCTCTGATGTGTTTTAGAAGATAATTAGCCTCAATGCATTCCCTGATAACTTGTACTTAGAATGGTCAGCCATGTAAGACTTGGAAAGGGCTGAGCTTTAGTGCCCCTCTGGGAGAGACATGGATCCACATCAAAGCAATGGGAAGATTTTGGGCCCAGTCTGTCTTAGTCTCCTGACGAAGCTTAGCTAGGGTCTTTTTTACAGTTTGGTTGGTTCTCTACCTTGCCACATGCCTGAGCCCGCCAGGAGGTACGTAAACAGTAATCTACTCCTAAGGCAGTTGTCAGTCCCTGGGTTATTTTGGATGTAAAGGCCAATTCATTATCACTCTGAAGGCTCAGGGGAATACCAAAGCAAGGTATGATATCTTTTAACAATATTTTACATACCTCTGTGGCCCTTTCTGTACTGGTTGGGTATGCCTCAACCCATTATGAGAAGGTGTCTAGCAATACCAAAAGATATCTGTAAGCTCTGCACTGATTCATCATCTTAAAATCCAATTGCCAGTCTTCCCCTTCAGCAACCCCCCTATACCTGCCTTGCCACCGTATCAGCTCTAGCAACCGAGGCGGGTGAGCTCCCCCTTGTGGATTATTTTGCTTACACAGGCAGCACGAAGTCGTTTCCTGTCCCATTGTCTCTATGGGAAGAGAACAGAATAGACCAAGAGTAGATTACCCATCAGACCAGGCTTCCCCGTGTCCGGCAGGGTTTGGCTGAGAGCTTGCTTAGGTAGGCCATGCTTTGAAACCTTTCCGTGTTGAGGCGGGGCTTGCTTAGTTAGGCCGTGCCCCAGACCTCCATCCTGACTGCCCATCAGACCAGGCATCCCGTCCCATTGCGTTGGCCACCACCCGTTCAGGCGTCCCTCTCCTGGGCGGCACTTCACCCTGGGGACACCACATCCCATTTCCATGCTTGGAACCCTCCCCTGGTTTCAGAGATCCCGTGAAAACTACCCCCACCCGTGACCACGTGGCAGAAAATGTTGGGAGTTGTTCTAGCCTCAGTTTTCTAAGTCTAAAAACAGCATGGGATGTCATGGGACACAATTTGTAGGGGTGAGGGAGAACACTTATATTACTACAGGGGCCTCACTATAGTCAGGAAGTTTTCCTGTCAGGGTATCCCCTCAACCACTTCACTACTTCCTCTGCCACAGAAACACACACATACTCCGTCACCTTACCTTCAAAAGAGAGAGGCTCCCGGATTTCTGCGCCAAATGTCAGGTCTAGCCTCTTGGCAGACTGTTGTCCTGGTTCTTTGGCTCCTTGCTTGGAAAGGTCACAAGCAGGACTGGTGTGACAGAATGACCATAGACAGAAAGGAATTCCACACAAATAGCTTTTGTTGCAGACAAGAAGGGAGCTATACAAAGCGAGAGTACATTCTGGAGAGAAACGGGTCAGTCTCCACAAATTGAGAAAGATGCTGAGGACTCTCAGGTGGTTTCCATTTATTGGCCTGGTCTGGGGGAAGGCTTATGGGAACTGTGGGATTTTGCCAGATGATTGATATATGTGATCCACAGGTGTCTTATAACAAAGTTGCAACTTCACAGGCGTGTATGCCTCAAAACCTCAAGTTCCTGCTCTTTGTGGTTGCTAGCGGTGTTTTCCAGCAGCCCCTTCCTCGGCTTCTCTGCTCCTAGGAACTGCCCTCCTGGTCTGTATATGCCTGCTGCACTTTTGGTCCCTTACTAACAGTCCTGGGCATGGAGACTTTTAGAGTCTTCTCTCCTGCAATAGGAGTTGTAATACTTTTCTCTAGTTAATGTAGATTCCAGAGAGGGGGTCTAAGACAATTGCATTATTTCTGGAGAACTTTCCCTAATCAGATAAGAGAACTTCAGGAAAAGTCCCACTTTGCGCTTTGGGAAAAAGAGAGGATCAAGAGACAGAACGTTGGAAGAAGGTCAGAGAGATTTGAGACTGCTTTTTTAGTTCAAAGTTATCACACTTTGGGGTATCCATATTTTAGCCCCCCAAAATACAACAGAGTGTATGTCAACATTGCCATTTTCATACTTGTTACTTTACATTTCAATAAAAAATTTTTAATGAGGGAGAGTAAAAAGCCAGAACAGATTATGAAAGAGAGGCTTTATTGTAATTTAGATTTTCTTATCCAATCACCCTCTGTTCTTTAATAGCTATACTAATGTTTAAAATTTATTTTCTTGTTTTCATAGGCATTTGATGCTATTTTCTTAAGGTCCTTTATTGAATAATATGTATCTTTATAATATTGCAATGCAAGATTTATCTTTTCCCAAATTCTCATGATTAAACACATTTCTACTTTATTTTTACAGAAAATTTTAAAATAATTAAAAAATGATTTTGGTGAAAAGTAGAGTTTAAGTTGGTGCCATACAAATGGCTAACAGGTATATGAAAAAATGCTCAACATCACTAATCATCAGAAAAATGCAAATCAAAGTCAACAATATTTCCTCACCCCAATTAAAATGGCTATTATTCAAGAGACAAAAAAATAACAAATGCTGGTGAGGATTCAGAGAAAGGGGAACTCTTATTCACTGCTTTTGGGAATTAGTACAGCAATATGGAAAATATTATGGAGGTTCCTCAAAAAATTAAAAATAGAACAGCCATATGACTCAGCAATACCACTACTGGGTACATCCAAAGGACATGATATCATTATATCAAAGAGATATCTGTATTCTAATGTTTATTGTAGCATTATTCACAATAATCAAGATAATGAACCAAATTAAGTGTCCATCAATAGATGAATGGATAAAGAAAATTTGGTATATATATATATATGGTGGAATACTATTCAGCCATAAAAAGAATGAAATCCTCTCATTGGCAGCAACATGGATGGAACTAGAAAACATTATGTTAAGTGAAATAAGCCAGGAACAGAAAGACAAATACCACATGATGTCACTCATTTGCAGAATCTGAAAAAGTTTATTTCACAGAAGCAGAGAGTAAAATAGTGGTTACCAGAGGCTGGGTAGGGTAGGGTAAGGGAAGGAATGGAAAGAGGTTGGTCAATGGATACAAAATGACAGTTAGATAAAAAGAGAAAGTCCTGATGTTTTATTGCACAGTAGGGTGACAATAGTTAACAATATTGTATATTTCAAAATGACTAGAAGATTTTGAATGTTTTCCCACAAAGAAATGATAAATATTTGAGGTAATGCATATACCCTGCTAAATGCTAAATACCCTGATTTGATCATTATACAATATATATATGTATGGAAACATCACACTGTACTCCATAGGTATGTACAATTATTACATATCAATTAAAAATAAAAGAAAACTTAAAAAAATAAATACATTGGTAGGTCTTTTTACATTTTTGTTCTCAATACCCTATTCTTCATGAGATGCATAGGAACATTAAGAACAGCCAAGTAAAGAAAACAACACTAAAGGCAGTCTGAGAAATGTTATCTCTATTGTAATAATATAAAGCAAATTATATTAGAAGCACAAATTTTATCAATTTAAGTATAGTTTTGTTGTGAATAAGTTGAGTTTTCAATAAGCAAGCCGTTGTTTTACAAGATTATTTTTTTGTTTTCTGTTTTTCTTCTCCCTAAATGTAGTTATTTAGTGTCTATCTGCCAACATTGTACCCAGTATGGGAGATTTAAAGATAAAATGATAGCCTAGAGAGATGCACTAAATAGAGTTGTAAACATTGATAGAGTAATAGACACCCAGATCACGATAGTTTCTTTAGAAACATGTGGACTTGCTAATATGCTTTAATGAGCTATTGAGTTTTAGCACTACAAAGCACTAGGAGTTTCAAATCTTCCTTATGGTTGTGTCATATAAATCTACCACTGATCTTTTTATAAACCCTGCTTAATGTTAATTACTAGATCTGGATCATCAACAAGCAAAATATTAAATTCTACTCTGAGGACAACTCACTGCAAAGTAATTCTGCTACTACTAATGCTGTCACTACTTACTACCTTACTGACATACCTGAATAATAATAATGGTTAACATTTATTCAGCACTTACTATTTGGTTTACATGCTATAACTCATTTAATTCTCAACTCTATGAGGTATGTAAAAGTTTTAACTCTGTTTTATGAAAATTAGCTTGCCTGAAGACCCATTGCCATTAAGTAACAGAACAGGGACTTGACCCAGAACTCTGCTACGGATATCCTTTCCACAAATAGTAATAGATTCTAGATTATAAAGTGGAGAGCCTATAACACACATTTTGTAAAACTGTCTAGTTCATTTATAAGTTGTCATTGGCATGCTAAGTGCTGATTATGCGAAGATGAATAAGATGTAAACTCTACCCACGAAAACACTATATTCTAATTGAAGAGATAAGACATACAAGTAAGTTTGTTATAAGTAATATAATGGCAGCCCTAAGGATATATTGGACAAGTCTACCTCAGTAATGAAAAATAGTAAATAGTAAATAGTATTTTAAAATAGTAAGAAAGAAAAACTCATGAACTGAATCTCAAAATATTTGTAAATGACACTTGCAGCAAAGCATCTATATAAAGTCTAGACATTCATGAACAAATCAGAATGCAAGTCATTATATTTTAAAGCCTCAAATGCAGAAACAGTAGTCTATACTAAGTCAAGGTTTTTAATATTAGCAATGACTGGACAAAGCACAATAGGGACTAGACAGAAAGACAGGGATACAAAACAAATATTGGACATCAGACCATACAAATGTTAAGAGTCTGTCAAAACAAACTCAGAGTTGCAAAGCTGCGTAAAAAAAAGAACAAAGGTACTTACATTACCAAAAAGAGCCTAGCTAACTTTGTTCATTCTTGGATCTAATAGCTCTGCTAGACATTTAGGGTGTGGTTGAGAGAACAAGTGTAATACTTGTTTTTTGTTCTTTTTTCACGTTTTTAAAATTATATTTTAATACATTTAAAATTATATATTTTAAATTTTATTTTTCTTGTGTGCAGTAACATATATTTGTGAACATTTGTGAGGTTACTCTTTTTTGGGCATGTAAAAGACCAAATCCAAGTATTTGGCCATAAGCAATTTGGGATTTGCTTAATACAAGTCACAAATTTCCACAGAGCAGTGCATGGCACAAATAGCTGCATTAATTCAAATCAAGAACTTTGGTATGTGAATTCATATATAGAATGTGAGTTAAGAAATTTTATAGCTCTACCCATTTCATCTTCATAGCATCACGGCATCATATTTCAATCAAAAGAATTATATTTGTGTGTCGCAAATTATGTTTAAGTTTATGAATGACTTAAAAGATCCAAGGAAGAAACTTTGTCCTGAAAAAACTTTTATTTTTCTTGCAATGACAATAACCACTGACATTTAAAAAGTGTATTTCTCTCTCCTGGAAAAAAAAAAGGAAATAATAAGAAAGTAAAATTTAATTTTATAAAAAAGAATAAATAAAAATAAATAAATAAAAAGTGTATTTATATCTTCGAGCCATGTAAGCTTAAAATCAGAAAAAATTTTAACAGCAACCAAGAAACAGAAGGATACTCCTACCCTGCTGCTGATCTTACAATTTCCCTACTAGGCTTCGAACTCCTGACCTTGAGTGATCCGCCCGCCTCGGCCTCCCAGAATGCTAGGATTACAGGCGTGAGCCACCACGCCCGGCCCAACTACTAGGCTTGTAATTCCCCTACTTCACTCAAGAATAAGTAGAAGATACAAAACTTTTTTCTCCAACAATGATATACAAACTAGGTAACATAAAAAAAAAAATCACAATAGCATCCAAAGATAAGGACTTAACTATGGGGGGAAAAGATTATGAAGAAAGGAAATATATATTAGAAATCTCTTGCTTTTTTTTACTTAAAAAATTCAAGAAAACATAAAACATGTGTTTGGGGGGTGGGGAGAAAAATGTAGAAACATTAGTAAAACAATAAAGCATTAATTGTCCAGCTGAGAAGAAAAACAAAAGAAAACAGATCCATAACTATAGAAACAAAATACAATATTAGAATTAAAGTTAGCATGAATGGTGCAGATGAATAAACCAGTGTTGTGTAGGAAAAATGTAAGACATAATTTTGCTGGAGAAAAGAAGAGAATAGAGACAATTGGGCACAAACAACACTTAAAGATATAATGGAAAAATAAAGAATTTTCGGCATTAAGATATTTCTGCAAGACTCAACTGTGTGTTAAAGGTGATTAACTGAAAATAAGTCATCATTCTGTAGGTTGTCTATTTGCTCTTATGGTAGTTTCCTTGGCTGTGCAAAAGCTTTTTAATTTGATCAGGTCCCAATGATTTATTTTTGTTGTTGCTTGATTGCCTTTGGGGTCATCTTCATAAATGTTTTCCCTACGCTGATGCCTATAAGAGTTTTTCCAACATTTTCTTCTAGAATTCTTATAGTTTCATGCCTTACATGTTGGGGAGGTGGGAAGGGAGAGGAGAGGATGGGTATATTCTCACCTAATAGGTGCTGTGATGCGCACTGTTTGGGGGATGGACAGGCTTGTAGCTGTGACTAGGGCAGGGGGCAAAGGCAATATATGTAACCTCAACATTTGTACCCCTGTAATATTCTGAAATAAAAGAGATAGAATTTTAAAAAGAAAAGAAATCATCAGGTAGAAATGTATTGAAGTAAGAATATTTGTACACACATTAAGTTTTACGTCATAATAGACCAAACCAAAGAGCTTTGAAGTATAAAATATAACTGAATAAATGAATACTAGGCAACTTGCTCTTTTTGAAGGGACTGTGGTGGCAGGGGAGTAGTAAACGGATTTTTAAGCATGAATGAAAGTATGCCACAACATACTTTTATGACAAAATACTCTAAGACTCAACTTAACTAATGAAAATTAGAGCCAGAATTAAGCATTCATAGAAGAGAAATTATGGTGTAAAACAAACCATGTAATATGAAAATAGGAAAAAGGAAATGGTAGAGATATCAGTAAAAATTAGTAAATTAGATAGCAGAATTAAAAATAAATAAAATTATAAAAATAATATAATTATTAAAACTTTTAAAATCCTAGCCAATTTGAGGAAAAGAAAAAAATAAATTTAAAACCAAAATTTTGTAGAATTATAGTTGGACTACTTACTATATATGTGTCAGAAAGTATTTGAAAAATCAGAAAAAAAAATGGAATATTTTTAGCAAAATATAAAAATCAGTAGGTTTTATAGAAGAAGTGAGAATAAAACTAGACATATACCTTTGGAAACAATAGAGAAATTTGTCTAATAATTATTTCAAATAGAAAATACCAAGATCAGAATTTTTAAGGTAAATTCTTAAAAATTTGTCAAGAATGGCTGTTTTTAAAAATATATTTTAAAACTGGTCCAATGATACAAAATTTCTAAATCATTTCATGACACTAGGAAACTCCTGCAACTAAAATTTGATAAAAGTAGCATGAAAAGAATCTCATGTTTGAACATTAACAGGATCATGTTAGCCTAAAAATATATTTTTAGAAAAGTAGCAAAACAAATCCACCAATGCATAAAATAGGTATTTTTTCTTAGTATTTTCATAAAAATTAATGTGATCGTCTTTTAATGTTTCAATGTATTAATATAATTTGTTTCATTAGAGGTAGAGGTCAAAGGGAAAAAGGTATAATTATCTAATAGATGATAAATGTTAAATGAAATTAAATATATGACATTAATAAAAGTTAATAAAATATGAACAGAAAGATTTTTTTCATATGTCATAAGAATATCTATTGCCATTCTCATTTAATATTAAGAAACATGTCTGCTATTACATTAATCTCGAGTTTTCATCCAATGTAATATGATAAGAAATAAAATAATACAACTATTATAAAAAATGGATCCCAATATTCATTATTCAAAAACTGAGATGTTTTACATAGAAAGAGCAAGAATATTGATTCATATACCTTCAAGAATAATGATAGATGTGTTACCAGTATATTTTCATAATAAGCATTAGAAAACCAATGGTTTTCCAAGGTTTGACAAAAATTTATTAAGTAGAATAATAGAACAGGATTCCTTTTTTAAATAATTGTCCAAAAATATTGATTTAAAAATATTATTTATCCAGAAAGCTAAATCACAGTAGGATCCAAGCATTGGAAATTTTTGTAACTGTTTTTTTCCCCAAAACTCGTTCATTTTAATGTCATAGGTTTGTAATAATTAAATAGTAATTTAATAAAATGCTCAGTAAATGACATGAATATGATCTGCTCTGTACATATGAGCAAGTGGTCAGCTCTTTCAGCTCAATTCACATAATAATGACATGGGCTGTGTGAATTATAATTAATGGATTATAAATGGCTCTGTCAGAAGCTATTTCACGTTGCTAAAAAATGTCATACATTTCCTAGAATATAGGTCTTGAATTTCTGATTAGACAAGCTTCACATATATGACTGAACTACAAATGTCAAAAATAAAGCTGTAGTTAAGCTGATACATAAATTACTTAAGATCATAAATGTATGTTTTCAAAAGTGCTATTGTTAATTTCTCTGATTTTCTGTAGATGTAAAAATCAGTTCGGTTGAAAAATTATTTTTAACTGACTTAATATAGCATTTTTTTGGTAAACAAGTTGCAGTATTGATTTTTAAAATTTTTAATGTAGATCAGTCAATTTTGCAAAGTTTAAGTCTTTTTACAAGAGCTGGTAGAACACATGCATTGTTTCTGCTTAAGTCTATAAATTTCAGTTTTTTATGTAGTATGCTATTTCTTACATTTTAAGGTAACCAAAGTTATTTTAAATGGATGCAAAAATGATGGAATATTCATGTTTCATTCTTTTATTGAATGATATTGTTTTATGGGGCTAGGGAATGTCACAGACACACACCACTATTGCCACAGAGTACAAGTATAAAAATTTGGGGGAAACTGTTTACAATCAGAGAGGTAGCAGGAAGCATGCTGTCCTCTGAACTCTCATTCTTCCACAGTATTGAGGGGCAAAGGTGGGGGTTCTGTATGTGTCATGGCCAAGGTTTCAGTAGATGGTGGCCAGCTTCATCCAGAAGGCTAGGCATGAGGTCAAAGGACACCAATGAAAAGAACAGGAAATCATCACATTACATATTTACAAGTTAGCAGCCTAATAATAGCTAAGCAACATCTAGTGTCTCTATATGATGATGCCTCTGATCCAGGAACAGTGATAGGGAATGTGCACAGTGAGCATTAAGAAATGCATACCTAGGCCCAGGGAACAGCTCTATGAGCAAAGCATAGTGAGAATAGTTCAGATGAGCCAGCTCTTAGTTAAGTAACCAAAAGGGGGAAGAAAGTGAGGCTATGGGGTCATGAAGATCTGATTCTCATTAAATATATTTAGTGCATAAAGAATATGGCACAGTTTTAAACCCTTTTGTTTGTAAATTTTACTGTTTTATCTTCTTATCAATGTTGATATTAGTAATACTGAATTTTACTGTCAAGGTTACTATGAAATTAGAAAGTAGGTGGGCCTTGATGCTGGAGGTATGTCCCCAAAGAGTAACTGTGCCAAGCATTAACACTTTAATTACTGGATCAAGGAAAGTTGCTCAATGAGGGTGTGATGGTGAGCAATTGAGCAGAGTTGAGAAATTATAAACGGAATCAACTTTTGGAAATGTGTTAATAATTTAGCATTCAGTGTGGCCCCATAAGTGTGTATTTGGAGAATTTCAGCCTTGTCTTATATCCTATATTATGTACCATATCTTAAGTGGGAAAATTCTCTTTTTATCACTTTGATCTGGGGCTATAATATAATCAGAATTTGGGACTCTTGGGAGTGGGTAAGTATATTTGATCTGTTGGAAGAATGCAAATATTAATAATTTGTGAGCAAAGAGCCAACTTTGGTGGATTATAAATGGCCACAAAATCTTTGCCACTCTTTTTTTTCAACAGTGAGATCTAGTTCCCTTCTTCTGGAATTTTGGCTGGCCTGTGATTGCTTTGACCAACAAAGTATAGCAAAAGTATATTTTTATACCAAAAGTATAGCAAAAGTGACTCTTCACCACCTCAGGCCTTATCTTTATGAAGCTGGAAGCTTCCTTGGTCTCTTGGACCCTGAAAGGCCATGCATGAGGCTTTAAGTGACCATAGAGAGAGGCCATGAGATTAAATGGAGAGGGAGCTTTCCAGCCATCCATGCTAGGGTATTAGGTACATGAATGAAGCTGTCTTGGAATGTCCAGATCAGTCCAATCACAGTTGATACCACCAAGTGACCTTAGTGAAACCTATGTGGAGCAGGATTGTCTAGCTAAGTCCTGTCCAAAATTTTGATCCACAAAATCACAGGATATGATAAACTGTTTGTCATTTTAAGACACTAAATTTTAGAATAGTTTGTTATACATTAATTGATAACCAGAACAGAATTCTTTTTGAATGAATATTACATTTCTATGCAATTGCAATAAAAGTTTCAAGTTTTCTTTAATTGATAGAAATGTCTTACATGGAAGAAACATATGTGAAATCCAAATAAATAAAAAAATAATATATAAGATTAATGAAGAGCTACATGGACAGATAAAATATATTCTAAAGTTTAAATAAATGTAGAGAAATATGATACTTGTCCTCCAAAGGACAATCAGAACAATAGAATGAAACCAAAGGCACAGAAAGAAATCACGGTTTACATAACCGATTTTATGAAAAATTTGCCAATCAATGAATAATTACTTTTATGAAGTATCCTGTATCATACTATGTATGTGACAGAATTTCTATATTAAACAAAACTGAAACCCCAAAAAACTAGAAGAAAATGTGGCTGAATATTAGCTTGGAATTTTCATAGTAATTTAAAAACATGGTTTCATGCATTTTTTAATTTTCTGAGCTGAAAATGTTTTGCTGGAAAAATCATATATTTCTTTTCAATCCTCACAGCGATTATCATCATTTAATATTTTGCATGGAAAATTTCACATTTTCTTCTAAAAATGAATGTTTTCTTAAAAATGTATTAATGTGATGATTTAGTAATATTGCATTATATTACTAAAACTTGGACAACTTTCCTAAATAGTGTAAGAAAAAACTGCATGCAATCAATTTTTGTTCTCCTAGGGAAGGTTGCTTCCAAGAAATCAGGGTATAGTCAGATTTTTGCACCTTTTCTTCAGAAGGCTGTTCTTCCAGCTAATGCACTGTCATATAGTAAAAATATATAGTTCCCCATGTGCAAGCTCTCATGATTTTGTCAACTGACATTTAGCAGCATTTACCTCTTGGCTGCCAATTCTTCATTTTGCATAATACATTTTTTTCTTACATAAAAACTGAAACATAGGGAGATTTTTAAGTTGGCATTGCCCCTGTGGGATGACAGTATGATCGACATCTGTGTAATAAATGCAGACTTATAATGTACAGAGTCAGCCACACTTTCACATTCTGACATTTTCACACACCTCAGACTTACATGCTGAAATGCTCAACAATTACAGAAGAAAAAAACAATGCATCAAGGAAAAAAGTAGTATAAGAATAGATAACACTAAGTAGAGTTGCCATATGGTATAGCATTTACTATAATGACAGTTCTATTCTTTCTGAGAAGGAACCTAAAATACTAGTTAGTGAACAAGGCAACAATATATGCATTTTGGAAGAAATTTATATTTCTAGGCAATATTATAAAACATGTTTTAAATCATAGAGATTGGCTATCTAGCAATTTAACTTGAACATTTTCTTATTTTCCCTGACATATTAGAAATAAAAATATACTTTTATTCAAATTTCCACTGAATAATATTCTTAAGTGCCTTAATGTGAATGCTAGTTGTTTGAGTTTACATTATATAAATTCATGCTAAGACTACTACTATTTGCCTGCCCACACATATAGCAAAAGGGATTGGATTGGAGCTTAATCTTAGATACTTCACACACATTCAACAATGCTATTAAGCAAAAGTGATAGGCCATCAGGAAAAAAAGTGGAAATATAAGCAGCATTACTAATTAATAAATAGTAGAGTATTATAATATATTAGAAATAGGAGGGTGTTTAAAAATTGTGTATTCTGATACTTACCTACTTTCTTAACTGCAGCTATAAGACTAGAACTCATTCATTTACACAATTAAAAATATTGAGCATCTACTACCCATCATTAACCAATGAGTGGAAGGAATTCAAAGATCAACATAGTGTTTGAGGAGGTCATAATTTAGTAACCTTACACCCAGAAGAAGGTATGTGTATGGTATTAGATTATTCAGTATGAAATGTCCGATTCCCTTAAGTACTAAGTTTGAAAGCTGATATCTCTGACATTTCACTTTGACACCTTTTGTTTTATTTTTATTGTGAATGTACATCCTCTTCTTTCAAGTGCATGGTTTGGCTTGTGATTATCTTTCAAATTTTTTTTTTTTTTTTGAGACAGAGTCTCACTCTGTTGCCCAGGCTAGAGTGAGTGCCGTGGCGTCAGCCTAGCTCACAGCAACCTCAAACTCCTGGGCTCAAGCAATCCTTCTGCCTCAGCCTCCCGAGTAGCTGGGACTACAGGCATGCGGCACCATGCCCGGCTCGTTTTTTCTATATATTTTTAGTTGGCCAATTAATTTATTTCTATTTTTAGTAGAGACGGGGTCTCACTCTTGATCAGGCTGGTTTTGAACTCCTGACCTTGATTGATCCGCCCGCCTCGGCCTCCCAGAGTGCTAGGATTACAGGCGTGAGCCACCGCGCCAGGCCTCTTTCAAATTTTTTTAAAGCAATTTTTGTGTAACCATGGATAAGTCCAACATTTGTGGTATTTCCAAATATGAGTTCTGTCGCAGAACAAGTGGAGCGCAGACAGCTTGAAATATCAATGAAGTGTTTGGGAAGGATGTGGCTAATGAATGCACAGTACATGGATGGTTTGAGAAGTTCTGGTGATTTTCATCTTGCAAATGAGCCATGTGGGCGACCTGAGACCAAGGTGGATAAAGACGAGTTGAAAGCTGCAGTGGAAGAGAAGCCATCTCAACCTATGCATGAATTACCAGCAAGGTTTGATGTTACTATTACAATAATATTGGACCATTTGAAACAAATCCACAGATAAAGAAGCTGGATAGATGGGTAGCACATGAATTAAATGAGCATCAGAAGAGAGATTATCTTGAAGCTTGCCTTTCTTTGCTGTCATGACATAAAGGCGAATCATTTCTACAGCATATTGTTACGTGTGATGAAAAGTGAACTCTTTTTGACAATTTCAAGAGGTCAGCACAATAGTTGGATATAAATGAAGTGCCAAAACAGAGTTCAAAACTGAATAGTCATCAAAAAAAGCTAATGGTGTCTGTTTGGTGGTCCAGCTCTGGCATTATCCACTACAGCTTCATGAAACCTGGTTAATTGATTATAATGGATGTCTACTGCAACCCAGGTGGGTGAAATGATGAGGATGCTTGTGATTTAGCAGCCAAGATTGGTCAACAGAGACAGGCCAATACTCTTGCAAGACAATGCTCAACCACATGTTGCACAAATAAAGCTGCTCAAACTATAAAGGTTGGAGTTGGAAACTCTCTGTCATCCACCATATTCACCAGACCTTGTACCAACTATCACTTCTGCCAGGCTTTGGACCACTTCTTGCAAGGAAAAATATTCAAGTTTCAAGAAACTGTGGAAAACATCTTTTGTGATCTCATCTCTGCTCACTCTCCAGGCTTCTTTGCTGCTGGAATAAACAAACAAGCTACTAGTAAGATGGCAAAACTGTGTCAATAGTTTAGGTGCATACTTTGATTACTTGTACTACTTCTCATTTGATTACAAAATCGGACATTTCATATTTAGATACCTATACTATTGTTTTTCTGAGACTATAAATCTGCTATAAATGAAGGGATATAGAAAGAAACGAAGAGAAGAATTTAATCTAATCCCTGCTGCAGAAGTTTCCTTAGCAATTTAATAAGCTGAACCTTGAAAGATAAATCTTGTAAAAACTTCCATAGGGAGATATGTATACACTCATATATGTGTGTGCATATATATATATATATGAAGTAAAAGGTATTTCAGAAAGCAAAAGCCAACAGAAAAGACTATGCTAAAAAGCAAGGAGCATTGGGATGAATGTCTTGAAAAGATAAATTGAATCAGATGATGGAATACTGGGAAATTTCATCTTTACTCTGCACTGAATTTAGTTTTCCAGTAGAGATATGACTACTTTAGATTTAGGTTTTAAAAAGAAAATATTGACAAAACTACAAAGGATTTTTAGGGATTATGGAATCCAGTTAAGCAATTACTGTGCAATCCAGGACAGAGACACTAAGCATAAAATTTAAGGTATAGAAATTGGGGTTATAAGAAAGAAACTGTAAAACATTAGAATCTAAGCAATTGAGAAATTTGTAAAACCATTAACTAAGAAAAGAAATTCAGGTCTACTGGAGAAAATGCTGAGTTTTCTCTGGGACATGTTGATGTAATTGCAGTATGGAGCTTGGAGAGAAACCACTTACATTTGGTAATGACATAAAAATGTGAGCATAGAAGTCATGTGAGAAGATGAAATTGCTGTGGAAAAGTTCATGGATTAAGAAGTAAAAATGAATATAACTAGACTTAAAATGTAGGTAGAGAGAAAGCATTAGCCGAAGAGATCAAGCATGTAGCTAGAAGCAAGTTCAGAGAAACACGAAGAAAGATCTGTGCCACAGAAACCAAGGAAGAGGCTAAAGGTGGGTGACAGTAAGTGCTTAGGGGAGATCAAACGGTTGAAATCACAAAAGAGCCTCTTGACTTCCCATTAAGTAAGTCATTTGGTGATCTTTGAGAGCACAGCTTTGTCAGAGTTTTGAAATGAAAATCAAATGTCAAAATGTTGAAGAGGGAATGAGTGAATAAGAGACAGAAGTTGATTGTAAACTACTCATCTAAATTGGGATTTAGTAAAATAGAAAAGATATTGATAGTCTAATACATAAATTGATTTGAAAATATACTTTCCCCATGAAAGTAAAGATTGAATCTTTATATATTCTTTTCATCACAGGTACCACACTGGATTACTATATTCTTATATCAAGGAAGTAGCTAATGTTTGCTTTGCCACATTATAAAATTACCCTAAAACAAAATATGCTTATTTTAAAGTCTTACAACTTACTCTTTCTTTCCCATAGTTATTTGAATCTGCAGAGAGTGTAGGCAAAGTATAACTCTAAGTTAATATATATTTCATAGGTCATATAAACCATGATTAAACTGTTGTGATCATTTCTGACTTCCCTGGGAAAACACATCATCCTTATGTAATGTTGGTGTGCTACAGGGATGACAATATTCTTTGGTCAATAGCTAGGAGTAATTGTCCAACTTAGTCCCTATGTATCTTTTTATGGTAGGCATTAATTTTTAATTTTATGTAGAGGAAAAAAGAGGCTGTTAATAGTAACTTCAACATTTTGGAATAAGAATAAATCTATTTTTTGTCATTGTTTTTAGCCACTTCGTGGCCTTTTGTATTACTTCACAGATATTATCTATAGCAATATATTTCTCATTACTATATTAAATGGATTCAACAAAGACACATTCATCCATCCCCACCTCTTAATATTCAAATATTTAATACTGCCTAAAGCATCCCAGTCATTTGCCAGATATGAAGGCAATGAGGAACTGATTATTTTAATACTGTTGCATTGTCTTCTTTTTCTGCACTCTGGGTGTGTATTTATTTGTAAGGAAGACGTTCTTTCACAGTACATATAATATTCATCACAGAATAGCTAGATGGTTCTGTAGGATTTGTAGTGTGAGGTATCCACCCATGTAATTATGACTTTTCCTTAATGTTATTCCCATTATTCAGAAGATTGCTTTTGTTGAACTGAATGATATCCACTGGTGCAGTGAAACTTTATATTAGCTTTCTTAGGCTTTCTACACCTCAATGCATGCCTGATCTGTAGGTTTAGCTTGTTCTATTGTACTGCGGTGTATTTGCTACCCTGTGGTTTCTCACTGTTTTGATCATTTTGAAGTATAATGCTTTTCTCCCTGCTAGGACATTTCTTATAATGTTTCATCATCAACATGATTCCTTGTACTTTCAGAGAAAGTAGGACCTCTCTTTCTTAAATATATATGCTCTAAAAATATTTTAGAACAGAGTTAACCACAGGAGTTCTGTCCAGTGTTCCTGCTAAGCTGCCCAAAGGAGAACCTAGGATCGTATATAAGGGTCAGTGCTTGGGACTTTCTATCTTCTTTGTTACGGTGTCACACAAAATTAAGTCCTCGATAATTTGTATTATGTTTTCTGATAATGAGGAAGATGATGCAATCTATCTCTTCATAGACTAGAGCAGAAGAAATTGGTGGAACAAGGGTAGATAATCACCCACTTTATAGTGAGGGAACTCCATTCTGATAATTGTTTTGTTACTAAAATATAAACAATAAGAATTTGAAAGAAGCTTATAAAAATAATAAATCTTTTTCTTTAGAAAGGATGTTGGTCCTACTTTGTCTTATCTGTGAGCAAATAAAATGCCCTCTTTAGAGAAATGTCATTAATTTATGGATTACCATTATTTTAATGTTTGGTCTTGGTAAATCTCTACAAAACATTTATCATCACCTGCTGTACTCAAGGTCTTTAAGGGAAACCTAAACAAATAAATGTGTTTGATTTGACATTCTAATTATATTGTAATTAAAGATTAGGTTTTGGTTGAGTAAACTTTAAATCTCAAGTAAACGTAACACATGGAAAGGAATATAACTTAAGTGAATGTACTTTTATTTTTTTACGTTGAAAAGAATACGCTCTTTAAATAAACGAAGTAGTAACTCAGATTATCTTAACTCTTCACGATAAACATGAGAAACGATGTTATTGTTTATATTCTGCTTTATTTGCCTTTTTAGCTAAAAAATTTCAATATGCTATATTTTCCAAAAACCTAATGAATCATGACTAATACTACAGGTATGTGTGTGTGTATACGTGTGTATGTTTAAGTGTGTGAGTGTAATTTCTTCATAAGAGAGAACTACTTTAGGGATGTGGAGGGGATATTTGACAGAGTAATATTCTTTAATATTTATTTTTATTTGTTGATTTTAACAAGTTTTATTCATGAGTGAAACCAACCAAGAGAATGAAGAAATGTGTAGGTTGGTGAGAAATTCTGTATCCTTTCCCACAGAATTATTGTTTACAGTTGATTTGCCAAATAAAATAAATATCTACTACCAAAAAAAGAGATAACTACTTTAAAAATGAAGACTCAACACTTTTAGTGTATCTGAACTATTTTGTAATCATCATCATAATAATGAAATGAAGAAAAAGAGAAGAAGAAAAATTTAAGTGAATAATATGCTTATTTATAATAACAATATTACAAAAGTGTAATGTTTATGGGAATTTAGAATAGAAATAGGAAATCACTAGAAAGAAGCATGTGTTTTCTAAAAACAAATTTCATTTATGATACACAGTTTTTAGGATGCTTTTATCTCATCAGTATTTAACACAATATCTTGCATGTAAAATATGCTTATTTTAATAATATGATGAAATTTTATCTTGTTAATGAATTGATGATTCCAAAGAATATAGTAGACACATTTTCTTATGTTTTCAGACATGTATGTGAAAATGAGTCACATTGAATATGTGTTCATGTTTACTGAATATTGGTAGTCATTCTTTGGTGAAATTCTCTTTTACATTTGCCTATTTATTAATATCAATTGGATTTTACTGATCTAATTACAATTAAATGGAATTTTTATGTTATAAAGAAATTAAGTTTGTTTACTGTTGTTTTTACTATGAACTATTTTCCAAATTTTATTTTTATAGTTTATAGTTTTAATTTTGCCTTTTTATGGTTTATGGGTTTTTTTGTTTTAGTTTAAATGTAAAAGTTTTAAATTAGGTATAGAGTAATATCTGTCAATATTTTCTTTCTGAATTTTTTATCAGTTCACAATTTATAAATTATTTATTCATGTATAATTAACAAATGGAAATTAAGTATAAAAATTTAATCTTGTTAGTTTTATCTTAATTGAATTCCTGTTGAGTTTTGCTAATATTGGCTGTGAATATCTACTGATCCATTCACTTCTCTCCATGCCTTCTGCCACCACAGCAGTTCAACCTAGATTTTCCATTGATTATTGCATCAGATACCTCATTCTCTCCAGTTTTGCCTCTCCCAGTCCATCCTCCACTTGTCAAACTAAGCAATCTGTTAATTTTACTTTGATATTTAAACTCTTAAGCATCTCTGGTTTTCTATTGCATAAGCAAATTTCATCTCATGCCCTTTGTGATTGCTTGGTGAACTCTATATCTGAGCTTCCCAGCTCTCTGCTGCCTGCACATTGCAGTTCACCCAAATGGAATGGCTCTTAGTTTCATGAACACATAAAATTCTTTCTCTATTTTTTGGCTTTTCACCACTTCTTCCTGATAATTTTCTTTTTCATGCTTGCCTTGATCTCTTATCCAAATCCATGCTTACTATATTCATTCAACCAATATTTGTTGAGGGCTATTTTGATAAAAATATATTTAATATCTAATCTTCAGAATTTATAGTCTCGTGATAAAGACAAAAAGTAAAAAAAGGAAATAAACCCTTCAAGTAGATATTTAGTTATAATGTGTGCCAATGTTTACAAAGATGGAATACAATGAAATAGAATAATAAGGAGTAAATAATTGAGATTAGAAGCACAAAAATTGCTACTTAAAAAGTGGCAGGTAAATCTAGAATTGAGGGATTAGTAGGAGTTAACCATGATAAGAGTAGAGGAAGAGTATGCCTGTGATTCAACTAATCCTTCAAATATCCCTATTTCTAGGAAACTCTCTGACTCCTTAAGTGGTTTAAGCTCTTTGCTCTTAGAAAACCTTTCATGTTTTCTTATCATAGTTGGTTCTTATCATTGCTGCTTATTAAATAATAACAGCAATGTGCTCTTCTATGTGACTTATGTATTTTCTATATGTTTTTTATATTTCTGACTTAAGCTTTCACATTGTGCAGTTCTATAGTATATACACACATACACGAACACACATATATATTCATATCAATTATATAATGATAATAATATATATTCCTATCACTTCACACCAGGAAGACTATCACATTCTCATGCATACCTATTTTAGAACCATATACTTTTACATAAGAACAGGTTAATACGCCCTAAATTCAGATAGGCTCTAACTAGCAAAGTTAACAGATTTCTTTTCTCACAAAGCATTTAACAATAAGGGTTTCAAGCTTGCATCTTTGTATTTTATGAAAATTTTGCTGCCGTTCATAACATTTAATACAGAAGCATTATCCAGATGACCTATCTGAATTGTGAATGTTTATGTGCAAGATTTCCCATTTATCCTTAATCACTGCAAAAGGTCAGTATCTTAGTTCATTTTTTGTTGTAACAACAGAATACCACAGACTGGGTAATTTATAAATAAAAGAAATTTATTTCTTACATTTCTAGAGGCTGGAAAAATCCAAAAGCATGGCAGTAGCATCTGGTGAGGACCTTTGTGCCATGTTAACCCATGGTGGAAGGAAAGGCAAATGAGTGTGTAAGACAGAGAGAAAATAGGAGCCGCACTCCTCACTTTTGTAACCAACTTGCTCCTGTGACAATTAACCCATTTCCATTATAATGGTCTTAATACATTCATGAAGACAGAGTCCTCATAGCCAAATTACCTCCTAAGGGCCCCACCTTTTAATACTGTTAAAATGATAACTATGTTTCAACATGAAATTTGGTGAGGGCATTCGAACCATAGCAGCCAGTGACATCATGCTTCCTACATCACAGCAACTTCTGGATAGTGCTGAATTAATACATTTGAGGTGTGTTAATACATGTTTGGTTTTGGTTATACAGGTGTAATAGTTGATAAAGCCACCCTGAACTCTTTGCCTCATGTATCTTCCTGCATTGTGTTTTTTCTGTTCCCTGCATCCAGCACACTATTCCTCCCCAAATCTGCCCAGCACACTCCATCACTACATTCAGGTGTCCACTCAAATGTTGTCTCCTCAATGTGACTTTTCCTGACCATGGTACTTTCTACAGCACACTCTGTTACCATCTACTCCTTTATTTTTTTTATTATAGCAATAAACTTAATACTCTAAGTTTGATGGGATGGGATCAATAGATATCTGATATCTTTTTTGGACCTAGTGATCATCCCTTGATGGAGATGGTGCATTCTATATGCTAACTGAGAAAACTCTGTCACTTGTCCAATGAGAGTTTCAGTGCTGCTACCTTAACATTCAGAGTTACCTTAAGCAGTAATTTATTGTGTTTTATGCAAAGTCATTTCAACACATCTCTCCACAGTCCTTCCAAACACAACATTATTCACATTTAGCAGTATTACCAAATACTTCAAATCTCAACTGTTAGAAAATGACATCCTCCACCAGATGATCCAAAGCATTTTCTATAATACTATGACCCTACTGGGATAATTCACATGAGTCCCATTGGCATTCTTTCTCCTTGCCTTGCACGATTCAAGTTATCCTACACTACCACCACTGGATGCATATTTTTCATTCTCTATAAATCTTATTTTATAGGAATAGGTCATCCAAACAAGGAGGAGTAGCTTTTTCATTTTTTCTTTACTTGGGCATCAAGTAGAGTTTTTTTTATTTATTTCCTTTTCATAAATTTCTATCTTACCAAACACTCAGAGCTAAGGAGACAGTAAAGCTGAGTCCTCTGTTTTTACTCAGTGTTCTAGCTTCCCAACAAGGCCTTCTTAACTCTGCAAAATACACACAGTCATCACAGTTGCTAAGGAATTCCTATCCTGTAATGTCCTTTAATGGTGATCCCCAATTCTTCCTCTCTGCCACTCATGCTCTCTACCTTCCCCCACTGCTTTCTACCTTCCATCCAGCCATAAAAGATGAACATTACTTGTCATGCATTTTTTCAGAGTCTCATGTGGAGAGAACTATATTATGATGTTATCTTGGATTCTCCCTGTAGTTTGACTATTCAATTTTTTCCTGTCTTCAAAGTATTTAAAATATATAGAAGAAAGCAGAAAATAATATATGATGAACTGTTGTATAAATTTAAAAATTCTATGTGTGTCAATGCATGGACTCCTCCATGAGTTTCCTTCTTTGCTATCGAACACTTTCTGATGAGATCCCCTTGTTTTGTTCACACAATTGCACATGTAAGGATCAGTCTCAGACTTCTTGTTGAAACATTTATCTTTGTACCCTCCAAGTCTCCAAAACAATCACCAGAATGAAACCTACATAAGGATAGTAACTAATATATCTGGTTCCCTAATGTATATCCGACACAAAAACAGTAATGATTCTAGATACACAAATGACAGAATCATGTAGGTTTTCTCTCCAGTTTCTCTTTTAAGTCTCAAAACTGTTTTTTTCTTTTTCCTTGTTGTTTTGTTATCTAATTATCAAATAAAATATTTCTGGCTGATGTTGCTGCTGTATTTTGACTCTGATTAACAGTAACTAACATTAATTGAGTAGTCATATTGTGCCAGTCATGGTGGTACTGGTAAACAATTTACTGATATTATTTTATTTAATTATCCCTATTCCAGTAGTATTATCCCATCTGCAGATGCATAAACTAAGACTTAGAGTGACCTGCCTAAGGGTCATATAGCAGCAAGCAGCTTGAAACTGATAAATTTCAAATATAATGTGATGCCTGGGTTCCCACTACACTATTCTACCACCCACAATTGCATACAGTATATTGTGCAATTTTCACAGAGTGAAGATAGTGCTATTATTAGTGCTATTTTATATATAACAAAATAGAAGTCCAGAAGGTTAAATGGCTTGCTTAAGTTCACAATAAATTGGTGGCTGTGTAATTTCTAATTCTATTTCATTTCTACTCACCCCGTTTACCTGGGTTAGTAACGGGCCCATCAAGAAGTGGCTGTGCCCTGTCTAGGCACAGGTAAGTGAATTCTGTCAACTTAGCGTTACACTTCTGCTCATCCTAGTTCAGAATGACAAGATGATGCAAATTTTCTCTTTTCTGGATAAGATGATGCCGTAAATTTACCATGTTGAGTGCACAAATAATTGCCTACCAGATAGCCCTTACACAAGGCTTTATTTAACAGATGGGAGGAAGATCACTGATGGGCATATAGGAGGAAAAAGAGAAACTGCTGTTATGTGTGTGAAGAAAATTGTTGAAGAGAAGGAACCAAAAGAAATTCAAATGTAGGTAAGGGAACAATATCTTAGGGAGCACAGAACTTGCTTTGATTTCAGCATGGTAAAAATGAAAATTATATACTCAGAATAGAATTGGTCCTAAATCATTGCAAAGCTCCCCTTCCTTTCATTCCGCATGACAGAATCAAACTCTTTGTCCACTCGATATTAAAATGATTATTTTATTGTAAAGTTTTGTACTTTGTTTATTTGTTTTTATATCTCCATTATGATTTAGGAATAATGTATGGGTAGGTCTTATGTATAAATACAAAGTCTGAGTTTTAGGATAATACATAGATCTCTGTGGATACTCAATACATGGTAATTGATGGTGATAATTCAAATTTTGAACATATTTTGGTGGTTGTAATGTGACTTGGAATTCTATTTGGGGTATGGCTCATGCTTCTGGTTGTATATCAAAGGAAGCCTGTTAGTAAGAGAGCACAGAATGATGAAAAGAGGCTCAAGCACTCAAGGCCATTGATAAAATTGAGTATAGTACATAAAAGAAAAGATTTTTACCTTATATGTTTACTTTTATTTTTCATTATACAAAATGTATGTTAAAAATAAACTATTTTAAAGAGCTCTAGTGTTTTGGTTTTGATCAAACTATTTATTCAGAAGAGAATATTTATCATGATTCATTAGTTAATAGGTTCCAAATATGTTCTTTTTACAGATTTTGTTTGCATTGCTTGTAATGAAATCAGAAATGATAGAGCCAGACATGAAGAGAATATGTTAAATTATTTTATTTTATTTCATTCAGATAGAATATAGGGCTTCTTTAATTCTTTCTAAAATCAAAGAGAGAATCAACATAGATTATGGAGTCCCAGTTTTGGTAATATTGCCTCTGCTTGTACATTTTACCAAAAGTATTGGCTAATTGTGTTTAACATGAAACAAGAACATAACTCCCAATGTTTTGACAAGCAACAAATTGCATATTAGTTAGCTGTAAATAAATTTATTAGAAAGAGCTGTCCTTGTTTGCAGATTCTCCTTTGAAAGAGAAAATTAATCTAGGACTCATCATTCACAAGAAATGTATTGTAATATCAAAGCAATAGTTATAAAAAATAAAAACAGACACCAAAGCCTACCTACTAAATAGCAGAAGAAATCTGATATTGTAACAAGATGAAAGAAGAAAGTATATGAGGTCTATGATATCAGCATGGTGCCGTCTGGTAATCAGATTTTCAGTCATGATTCATTTGGCTCGATTATTCTGCTAATAATGTTATCTGTGCTATAATACAAACATAATATTGGTTTCCACTGAGAAATCTAAATTACAGATTGTTAAGCATTTTTTTTTTCTTTGAGGATTCTTTCATTGTCATTTAATTGGTGGAAATGTCAGCTTCAAGATTCAGTACTATGGTTTTTGAAGTATATTCACAACTATGGGTAAATGGGGATGCTAATTTTTCTACAATAAGATTTGAATAACCTAACTAAAGGAGAAAATTTACCTGGTAACTGCCAATTTATGTGTGTAATTATCATGCTTATATAAAAGTGGCATGATTCAATCACAAACATTATTTTTTTAACCTGTGGGATTATAAATAAAAATTTGTCTGATTCTCCTATCAGTTAGTATTTATTATTTTCTATTTGCCAGGTATTGGGTAAGTTGTTGTACATACATCTTCTCATTTAATCGTTTAGTTACCTTAAGAGGTAGGGTTACTAGGTTCATGTTAAGAATAAAGAAACTGAGGCTTGGGTAGGTGAACTAACCCAGTTAACTTCACAAGTGATAGTATCTGTATAAATTTCACATGTGAAGGAAACGTGGATAGATGTATTCATTTTCATAGGGTAGGTACCTCAGGAAGGAAACTGTGACACAGAGATAAGAATGCTTGTGAGATCATCACCTTTGGAAGGGAAGGGAAGAAAGGAGGAATCTCCAGAAGGAGAATTTAAGCTAAGATACGTGCTCCAGAAGGCCTTAGTTACTTCTGAGGGATCTTTGGAGCTAGGATGGCCTTTCATATATGTCATATACATCACATATAATAGTTACTCCTTATCTATGACAGATACATTCCAGGAACCCCAGTGGATGTCTGAAACCATGGATAGTAACAAACCCTATTGATATTATGCTTCTTTTTATTCATACATACATATATACCTATGATAAAGTTTAATTTATAAATTAGGCACACTCAGAGATTAATAATAATAAATAATAATAAAATAGAACAATTATAAAAATATATTATAATAACAGTTATGTGAATATAATCTCCCTCTCTCTCAAGATATCTTACTGTACTATATTTACCTATTTTCAGACAACAGTTGACCAAGGGTAACTAAAATAGAGGAAGTGAAACTGTGGGTAAGAGGAACTATTGTATGTATATGTGTGTATATGCACACATTATCAATTTCAAAGAAAAAGTGTATGATATAAATATATGTAAGGTTAATATTTCCAATATAATGTGTATTCAAGAAATGTCTTTAGAGAATAATGGCAGATGAATAAGAACAAAGATTATTTTAATTATAACAAGTTATATTGGGAAGTCATCATCAAAAATGCCTCCGCCTGCTCACTATTTCCAATTCAAAACACCATATGCCCTCTGGAAAAGGCTAAGGAAAAAAATCTACTTAGAGTTAAGTGACCAGATTTTCAAAGTAGAGCATGGGGTTTGAAAATATGTTCAAAAGCAAAAGGGAAATATTTTAAAACAGAGTAATGTTTTATAAATAGAAATTATAGATTATGTTATGGACAATGTAAAGTATTTAATTTGAAATCTTATTAAGTTTTTGCATTAATTTATATCATACATATTTTATCTTTTCCTCAAAAACCTGCACACTGCAATAGAACTTTCTGGCTATTGGGCCTTTAATTTAATTTTAATTAATTTTAATTTAATAATCCACATGTGACTGACTAGTGACTACTGTATTGGACAACACACATTTATAGACCTTTTCTGTCTAAGATCAACATATACATTGAAATCGCAGTGGAAACAGAAAAGTGATTCATATATGCAATAAACTATTAAGTGAATAAAATATTGAGTTTTAAATTAGCTATGTAGCTCTAAATTACATAAGAAGCCTCACCAGATGTGCTTTAGTATGAAAAGCAAAAAAATGGTGTTATAACTTTTACTAATCACTAGGAGGCACTGATGTGATAACACATGAGGAACACAGAAAGAAAAGCCACTGTTCTATAAAATAAACATTCCAGGTTAAAGGGTCCTGACATTGACCAAGAATAAAGAAAAGTATTGCTTCTTTGACCATTCACTCTAGGGTTAGGTGAACATTGTCAGTGAACCAGAAATAAAGGCCTTAAGTAGTATGTGTGTTTTCAGATAAGCAATCCTTCTTGTCTGAAAGTATTTTTGCTTTAAATATGATAGGCATAATGCCATCGTAACTAGAAATATGTAAAAGGTATCAGAGAACAAAGCTAAGCCATTCTTCAGCTATGACAAATATTATATTTGCATTTTTCTGATTTACCTAAATTAAACCTTTCCAAATCCATTTATGTATCTCTTTTCCTGGAATATAGTAGATATTACATAATTTTGATTGAATTATACTGAGTATTTATCTAAAGGTTTCAACACCCTCTCTATTAATCCATTTCAAACGTTAGACATATGATCCCTTGAGTTATACTCCAAAATAATTTACCTTATTGTTTGTTAAACAATTCTTTTACACGATCATACCCAAAACCCTCTCGTTTTCTGAATTCTTAAATTTTGAATTTCTCTTCCTGCTCTATTCTTACTCCTCTTCTGTATCTTAATTTAATACAATTGATCAACTTGAGCATGGCCTTTACTTCCTTAAGTTCTCCTTAGTTCACCGGTGCATTAATAATCCTTGCCACCAATTCTACCACCATGACTGCTGTGGGTTTACTGTCTTTCCTGCCTATCATGGACATCTCAGTCAAAAAAGAGGCTCAAATACTGTCCCTAGGTCCTTCAGTTTCTAAATATCCTTGACATTATAAATTCATTGTAAATATGCACTTCTAAAATGGTTGGAAGAATTTTTTTCCTCTTCTCCTAGTTCTGAGATGTAGAATTCAATGGAGAATGACTCTCTTGATTGGCACAATCAACATCTATATGACCCTAAAAGACCTATCTTATTATGTTGTGAGTGGTTGTTACTATAGACTGATCTTATTAAAGAAGTTTACATTTTTTTTTTAATAGAGCAAGGGTCTTGCTGTGTTGCTCAGGCTGGAGTGCAGTGGCATGCTCATAGCTCACTATAGCCTTGAACTCCTGGCCTCAAGTGATCCTCCTATCTCAGCCACCCAAGTAGTTGGGACTATAGGTGTATGCCACCACACCCAGGTAATTTTCTTTTTCTTTTTTGTAGTGACAGAATCTTGCTATGTTGCCCAGGCTGGTCTCAAACTGATGGCCTCAGGTGATCCTCCTGCTTCAGCCTCCCAAAGTGCTGGGATTACAGGTATGAGTCACTGCACCCAGCCAAGACAGTTTACATTTTTTATTCATCTGTAGGCTTTTGTTTGTTTGTTTGTTTTTACATTAATCTAATATAGTAGATAAAACATAATCAATACCAATTTATGAATACACATAAAAATTAAACAATGTTAAATACTCCCATCAATAATTTTTCTAGTTCTTATTATGATGGGTAACACATACACATTTAAAAGTTAAGTCTAGACATCCTTTTTTTTTATTTATTGATGAGCGGCTATAGAAAATGTGGTACATATACACAATTGAATAACCTTTAGTCATAAAAATAATGAAATCCTGTCATTGGCAACAACATAGATGGAACTGGAGGACATTATGTTAAGTGAAATAAACCACGCACAGAAATACAAATATTGCATGTGCTTACTCATGTGGCAGCTAAAAATTGATCTCATGTAGGTAGAGTAGAATGATGGCTACCAGAAACTTGAAAGGGTAATGAGGAGGAAGGATAAAAATGGGTTGGCTAATGGGTAAAAAAACTAAAGTTAGATAATAGGAATAAGATCTAGTGTTTGGTAGCACAATAGGATGACTACAATTAACAATAATTTATTGTATATTTCAAAATAACTAGAGGAGTGGATTTGGAATATTCACAACACAATGAAATGATAAATATTGGAGGAGATGGGTTTCTCAGTAATCCAAATTTGATCATTACATGTATGCTTATATCAAAATATTACATGTATGCCATAAATAGGCACAATTACTATGTATCCCAAAAATTAAAAATAAAAAACATTTGTACAGTCATATAATCTACTATTAAAATACATAACTTCAGAAGCTTGTAATAGTTTGCTAAAGCTAAATGAAAATTTATACAGCAGATGATGAGCTACATTTTTAATTAAAAACCTATCATGATGACCTTGGTCAATTTGTTTTACTTCTGTGAGGCTCAGTCTTTCTTATCAATTAAGCAGAAGAAAGGAACATTAAATATGTCATTCAGTTGATGTAAGAATTAATTGAGATAATATGCTTGTGCATATTAATACTTTATGAACTGTCAAGTCCCATGCAAATGTAAATAAATATAAACCAATCTCTTACCATTCTGAAGAAACCAACTGCCTCCTGTATTTAAGTACTTTTGCTATTGCCATTGTTCTAACACCTATGTATTTTCTGTCATCTTTTCTTGTTGCTGAATGGAAGACACAAATAGTACACACCAAGAGTATTTTTCCCCTAAATTTGAAGGCCTATAGGTAGAATTTTAAGAAAATGTATACAGAAAACAAAACATGACAGGATAATTATATGCCCTCTAATACAGGCTTCAAAAATATTTCAGAAAAACATAAGCTCAGGAAAATAAGCATGTAAGTTCAAGGAGGTGGTTATTTTGATACTGTATTTTGAAGAAATTGTATATGAATAGCTCATCTGTGAGACAATGTAATCCCTCTTATGTTACGAAGGTTACAGAATCTTTACACAATGTTGTAACAAACATGGTTTTATTTCTTAGAGCTCCAGAGAACTATTTTTATGTTCCTGATTACTCTAAAACTCATAAAAAATAATAACATATCCATTTCTAACTATCCTATGTTTCCTCAGTTACAAACAAAACCAATTCTATCTTTGTTTCAAGGACTAGATAAATTATCTGTTCCATACAAAGGAATTTCAAAATAAAATAGTAATTCAGTTGCTGATGTGATAAAATTGCAAATTGAAAGTTTTATTTTGATATATTTTCATTATATGTAAGTAATAAAACTTGCTTAAGGATACAACCTACCATTTTCATACTGTCAAGAATTTTGAAGAGGCTATTATGTTAAGTTCTCAATAACTTTCTCTAAAATATGGAAATTCAATTTAGGCAAAATTTAATGAGCAATATTATAAATTATTTATTTTACTTGTATATTTATATGTGATGACAAGTATGAGCTTAGTAGTTATGTAGTTGTTTAAAAAGATCATGGTTATGTGATGCATTGTTTCTCATATTTTAGTTAAAGATGAAAATATGTCCTCACCATATTGGAATAATTTTCAGATCCCTTGTTTATCCTTTAGGGTACTACAAAATAACTATAAAACATATCCACAGAGAAGATAAGGAACATTTAAGAGAAAATGGAGTAAATCACTTCTGTGGCAACCACCACCAGTCTAAGCTTATATAATTTTACATAAAAGGTTTAAAGTTATCATACTTCCTGAAAGTCAGCCCAGTTACCTGTGATTTCACTAACTGATTTTAGGATAGCTGTCTTAACACAATGTAAATAAGAGATCTCAAAACAGCAAGTAGAGAGTCAGGCACACTAATATCTTCTTTGTCATTGTCCATGAGACTTTGGGCAAAAGTATATCTGGTCATTTTTTTTTCAGTTACAAATAAAATAATTTATTTATGCTTTTGAAAATATACTCCTTGTTCTAAAATTCTGTCCATATTTTGGTCATCATGAACTACAGAGATATTTTATGGTCATATATGAATAGGGAAGTTGCCAGAAGCATACATCTAGTTTGATCACTGCTCATTTTAATATAAGGGAATATATGATGTGTGTAAAGGAGGAGGATAGAAAGGTAGAGACAATGTAGACAGAGGAGAAATTCACTGTTAAGGAGACTGGGGGAAAGAATTTAGTCTTCGGCAACCAGCAAATCTAGCCTCAATTTGTGCTATAAGTTTTAAAATAAAACTAGTTAACCTCTCTGAGTTTTATTTCCCTCATTTTAAAAGTCACTATGATGGTCTGTAATGGAATTCCATTGAGGGAATTATATATATATTTTCATATGAATATATATATATTCTCTCTCTCTATATATATATATGTGTGTGTGTGTGTGTATATATATATATGTATACCAAAGATGTTGCTTCTAAGCACACACTGTTCTTGTTTTGTTCTATTTCTGGGCAGAAATGAAAAGTTTTCAAATTTTATTTGAATATTATTTGATATTATTTGATAAAATGTAGTGAATGTAGAATGAAGGGAGCCATTTTTTTACGTCATGAATGCATTAATTTTTACTTTGAATATCTAAAGTGTTTCCAATAGTGTTGTCAGTACCACAGAAGTTAGAAAAATAACTCCTTAAATTATAAAAGTCACAGAAACTGCCTATAGTATATTTACACTTTATTTAAGAGTCAACAGTGGTCAGAGTCTCATAAATCAGATTGCTAAATAGTAAGTTATCTCTGGATTAACTATAGAGATATTCAGCAACCTTAAAGAGTGGGATAATTATAGTTGCAAGTGACTTGAGATATGTAGACTCATTGAGCATTAATAATGATCATTGATAATTGTTATTTCATATACTACTTCATTACCCATAATTTGACATATAAAGGAGGTATTTCAAGGATGAAAGATGGAAGCGGGTTGTGGCACTGAGGTTATATCAAAATTTAGCCTTCGTGCCCTTCATTATTCCATCCTCCCAGGCACTGATCACTCTTCAGGGCTGACATTCCCTATGCAATTTATACACAACTCTATTCTTTAGATTTATTTTTAAAAGGCCTTGCATGAAACCACATAAATTTGATCTCTTTAGAAGCCAGTCAGATTGAGGAGGGCAGTTAAAGGGATAAATGTCATATGGTAAGGTTCAGAAGGCATTGTCCCTGAGAATAAATAATTTTTAAATTTATGATTATAACCATGCTTTTCACTGAAGATTAGTTTTTCTCTCCCTCTCACCTTTGTCAACTCAGGTATAATTTACAAATATCTGCTGATATGAAGTGCTGTCCATAACCATAGTTTGGAGTGATCTTCTACCTTATCTACCTCCTCTGAAATATTTGCTTTTTTATTTGCTGACTGAAGAATATTAAGAAAATTGTAAGGACTTCTTAATTTCAAAAATCAAATAGTGGGGTGAGGAGTGGGGCTCAGGAAATCTTTGTTGTTTTCTTTGATTGGGAAAATGCATAGCAGGTGATATACATTTACAGTTATCATTTTAATAAACTTTATCCATTTTCCACCTAATCCAAAAAAGCTAGTACAGGGTTTCTAGAAAAAAATGCATAAACAAAAATCAAAATAGAACAAAAGAGACTTGTAGGAGCACTAACCAGAACATTTCAGGCTCTGTATCCTTTATGGCACTTTGAGTAAAACATTTAGAAGGATATTTCTGGACACTGGAAAAGTAGGGAATACGGTGCAAGTGAATTTTTTGAAATAATCTGTTTTCTGTAAGTCTAATGAATTTTTGTTTTAGAAATTGAAATTAATTTTTTCTTTCTGAATAAGCAAAATTGATTATTTACTAGCCACAAACAACCAAAACCGATGTCTCTAGACATTATGGGGTTCTTATTATAGTATGAACTTGTGAATGTTATATGTATTCACTTTATTGTAATTCTGATAGGGTATGCAGTTTTATACAATTTTTGCTGCCTATATTTTCTCAGAATTGTAGATATTGGGCAATTGAACAGAAAATTGGTATTTTCTTTAAAGCATAGTTTTTATTCTAAATAACAATTTTTTTCAAAATAAATTCATATCTATGATGGTGGCTAGCAGAAATATATTAATAAAGGTTTTTTATAATCTTCAAGCAGAAAAGTCTTGCTTTATTTCTGAATTTCTATTAGATTGTTTTATAAAACATAGTGATAATTACTAGAAAAGGTCCTAATTTCAACTCACAAAGCTAGAAAATTCATAACTGAATTTTCACATTACATAGAAATGTCACTGCATTTCTAACTCACACCATTGCATGAATTAGGAAACTTTGAGTAAGAGTTTATCAACAAAATTTACTTGCATAAGCATTGCACTATTTCACTGAAATATAAGGAGAAAAGCAATCAAAAAAGAAGAGGCATTAAGGTTGAAATATATTTTTGTATTGACTGAAAGAGTACTACTTTTTCACTTTTTGTATTTACCAAGTTCCTTTAAACATTAGGAATCTTATCAATTCCATTCACTGTATTTGGAATTTTTAACCCCTCCCCTGAACCCCAATCCTTTGGTTTAGTGATTTCTTCAATCTCAACTTAAATGTTACTTCTACAGGGGAGCCTTGACTGACAATCCAACCTGAATTAGGTGTTTTCTTTATATACCTTAATAGTTGTCTGTACTTATTTTTCATAGCAAGTACCACCTTTGTAATTAAGCAATTACGGACATAATCATTTGTTTAAGGAAAAACTCCTTCAAGCTGTTCACTTTAAGAAGATAGAGAAGAGTATATATATATATATATGCTGGCAAATAGTTGGTATTAAATAAATATTTGTTAAATAAATAATTGTAAGTGTCTCTTACAATAGTATTGTGCTTTATAGTTTTAAAGGTTCTCATGTATGTTTTAAACAGTAGAAGACTCATGAAATTTCATAACACAAACAACAAATGCAAGTAAAAGTACATTATTCATTTTCAGAGAGATAGTATAATATAAAGCCATGCACTTTATTTCTTATCTAAAACTGGAAGTGATGGGGAAAACCGCGGGGCGCTGGGACGCACCCGCTCGCTGCCTCCCCGC
>VBSM01003176.1:55485507-55539599 GCA_008086735.1 Cheirogaleus medius
CCGCGTGCTGCCCAGTTATTTCCAGCGTCAATGCCTAAGAGCTGTTTAACACTATCAGGAGCTGTTAACACTTGCCGCAACAGAAGTACATATGGAGGCATATGTGATCCTAAATGGTTCTGTGTTCAAATACAATCATTTTAAAATTTTGTATTACAAGGGTCTTAGGTTGAGTTCGCCAAAAGCAAATTCTAAGGCAGGCACTCTGTCCAAATGATTATTAAGGAAGTGCTCCCAGTTATATCCAGTGAAGAAGTGGAGGAAGCAGAAAAGAGATGTGGAAGAAAAAAAGGAAGAAGTAAAGAGTGCAATTTCAGGCCAACTCTCAGAACAATGTAGCTAAATATGTCAGGAAACATTAGAGTATAAATTCTGTCTCCATGGCTGTCTCAAATGAAGGCAAGTGAGCTGGGATTTCATATTACTAACCCAGCAGTTCTTGGATCTGGACTGCCAGGATTGTGCATGTAGGATGATGGACTGTATCTTCTGAGCAATTCTGGCTCTTGGGCTCTAATAGATCAAGGTCAGTTCTCTACAGAGATGTAGCTGTGGATTACTGGAAGGAAAAGCAAAAGAGCAGCAAAGCTTGGGGCATTGAATGAGTAATGCTACAATGGATCTGAAAAGATCCGGATGGAACATAAAAGTATTCACTACAGTGAGGTTGACAGAACAGTGCCATTTACCTTCATAGGTACGAATCTAAAACATTGAGAGAATAGTGATTTCCTCAAGATCATAGCCTCCTAAGTAATGGGGCAGGTATTAAAGCATGAGCCTTGTGACTTCTCCATTTTTTTTTTCATGCTACCTAAAATTATACCTTTTAGGTATTTGACCAGGTGACAAATGCCTACGTGTAGGAACAAAGAGCTAGGCATATTAATTAAGTCCACCATTAAGACCGAAAGTTCTGAATATCAAACTCAGAAGGGTCAGTTTGCTATCCTGGCCATTAAAAACTCAGGTCCCTAATCTGCGTCTATAGTCTTGAATTCCCTGGGCTAAGAATGCAGTTCTAATAACCACTTATTATCTCCCTGGGTATGTGGAGGGCCTTGTGCTTAAATAAATTTTTTCTTCATCAGAATTCCTGGATTTTGCCTGGTATCCTAATTCTCATAGTTTCATGCTCCCTGGTCATACATAAAACAATAATTTCAGCATAGAGATAGGGAACTACGTAAGTTTTCAAAACTTGTGAGTTAGAAATTTAAGTAGGATAATTTCTTTTACTAGGCAAGATTTATATCATTTTACTTATCCAAGAAACAAGTAAAATATTTGTGTTATTTTCAAGATAAATCAAGTCTTTATTAGATTTGGCATTTGAACATATTTATTTGAACACCAACCCTCACCCAAACACACCTCCTGAAAAACTTGCAAAATATTTAAATGACTACATTTGGCATAGAATATTTCTAATTATATTGTCCCTTTTTTCATCTCCTACCTCTAGAAACCTACAATTTCAATATTTACTATCTGCTCCAGGTTTGATGTTAAATTTACTGTTACTATCTCTGATATAGTTGGGATATGCAATTTGATTTGTATCTATCTTTCACGACCCTTCGTGAGTTCTGCTACCACTCATTCATTCTGGTCCCATTATCATCTGGAGAATGAAGCAGGAGTGATTTACAGGGTGACTGAAGGCCCAGGCTTGTGGCCTTCTTCACAGTTTTTCTGTGCCTGTTATGTGCATATATATAGATCACACTGACACTTTTTACAAGGCCAGGGATTTGTTTATTAACAGGCTGTTCAGAATGTCTGTGATGGTTCTGCAGTGAAATTAATTAGACTTTTTCTTTTACTATTAGCATAGAAAAATGATATTGGAAATTTGCTACTGCTTTTTAATGTCCTTAAAATTGTTCTCTGCTGGTGTGGGAAGGTGAAATAAAAATAAGTAAGCTAATTGTCACGCATCTAAATTTAGTTCATGTTGTTCCTGCAAACCTAATAAGTCATCATACTTTGGTGCTTTACTGACATTTGAAAAATAATATCCTCTGACATCTAATCATTGTGAAATATTGTTGTTTCTCAATAGGATTTTAGTTACAACCATTAATTATTTAATAGATCAATGAGAATCAAAAGTTACTTAAAATATGTTTATGCACATACTTATCTCATTCTACAGAGATATAGTATATGAAAGAGCAATTTTGTTATAATTTGAAATGATATGAACAGAAATAATGATTTCTTCCACAGACTCCTTAAATTCTTTATTTGGATCAAAAAGCATCAATATTGGATTAATATAAAAATTGAAGTGTTATATTTCCACTAGATTTCAAAATATAGATCTAACAATTGCTCCAACTTAGTATTAATAGATTTTTTAATTCAAAAGAATAAATTAAAAATTATTTGTAATCATTTGACATTTCTCTATTAATAAAATGTTGACTGCATATTATATCTTAGTTTATAGTATACCAGTTCTTCCTAATTTCTCAAAATAAAATACTTAGTGATAGTTTTAAGGTGAGAAGAAATAGTTGGAGTTCTTTCTTAGGATATCTTTTGTTTTTTGTCTTCTACAGATTGAACTAACAAAAGATAAATACTAAATTTAACTATATTTCTTTTCTACAGCATTTTGCTTTTCTTTGATCTATTTTATTCAATGACTTTTAAAATTTTAATTTTTAATGTTTTATTTATTTATTTCTAATTGAAAAAAATTGTATATATTTATCATGTACAACATGTTGGCTTGAAATATGCACACATTGTGGAAGGGCTAAACTAAGCTAATTAACATATGCATTACCTAACATATTATGTGTGTGTGTGTGTGTGTGTGGTGAAAACATTAAAATCTACTCTTTTAGCAATTTTCAATACAATACATTGTTATTAACTATCATCACTGTGGTATACAATAGCTCTCTTGAACCTATGTCTTTTATCTAACTGAAATTTTCTATCCTTTTACCAACAGCACCCCAATATTTCCCCAACCCCCAGCTCCTGGTGACCCATTCTACTTGCTACTTTTATAAGTTCAACTTTCTTAGATTCCACATATAAGAGAGATCATACAGTATTTGTCTTTCTCTTTTTCTGCCTGGCTTATTTCACTTAACATAATGTCCTCCATTTTCATCCATGTTGTCACAAATGATAGGATTTCCTTCTTCTTTAAGGCTGAATAATATTTATAGCATTCAGCCTTAAAATAGAAGGAATAGTATTCTATTATGTGTGTGTGTGTATGCATGTATCACATTTTCTTTATCCAAGCATTTTTTGATGGGCTCTTAAGGTTGATTCCATATCTTGACTATTGTGAGAAATGCTACAATAAATATGGGAGTACAGATGTCTCTTTGACATCCTGATTTCATTTTATTTAGACATACACCCAGTACTGGGATTGCTGGATCATATGGTAGGTCTGTGTTTAATTTTTTTGAGAACCCTCCATATTGCTTTTCATAATGGATGTACTAATTTACATTCCCTCCAACAGTGTATAATGCTTCCTTTTTCTCTACATGCTCTCCAACAGTTATTTTTGTATTGTTGATAATAGCTGTTTGAACAGATTTAAGGTGGTGACTCACTGTAATTTTAATCTGCATTTATTTGATTAGTGATGTTGAGCATTTTGTCGTATACCTATTGGGCATTTACATGTCTTCTTTTGAGAAATGTCTACTCAGGTCCTTTGCCCATGTTTTTAATCAGATTATTTGTTTTCTTTGCTATTGAGTAGAGTTCCTTATATATTTTGGACATTCAGATTCCCTGTAATGTAGGCAATGTTCAGGGCCTATTGCTAAATGTTGTCTCAAATATATTTATTTTCTTTCCCACTCTTTTATTTATTATTATAATTATGGATAGGCATTTTAGCAAGTACGATAAGCAGAATAATGTCCCCCTAAAGATATCTATGCCTTAATCATCTGAACCTGTGGCTAGTTTACCTTATTTGGCAACAGGGAATTTGCATATGTAATTAAGTTTACAAACCTTGAGAGGATGAAATTAAATTTGATTATCCTAGTAGGCCCAATCAATACAGTATTCCTTAGAAGGGTAAAAAACCAACTAACCAAACAAACTTTTACTAACAGGGTTAGAGCAAAGAGACTGAATAAAGAGGAAGCCTGATAGAGAATCAACCTGCTGTTGCTGACTTTGAAGGTGGAGAAAGTGGCCACAAGCCAAAAAATGCTAGTGTCCTCTAGAAGCTGGGAATGGCCCTTATCCTAATATCCACAAGGAACGGAATTCTTTCAGCAACCCACATAAACAGGAAATGGAATCTACCCTACAGCCTGCAGAAAGGAGGGTCCTGCCAACAACTTAATGTTAGTCTAGTAGACTCTTACTGGACTTCTGACCTACAAAAAAGTAAGATAATAAATTTATGCTGCCGTAAGCCACCCAGTTTGCGGTAATTTGCACTGCAGCAGTAGAAATGCAGAAGGCAAACATAGCTATTTTTTCCTGAAGTATGTTTGTTGTATTTTTCTTTTTGGTTAAATTTTCAGACTGATGTCTTTTTTTCATTTGAACTTACTTGATTCTTTTAGGGTCTACAGGCTTTTCACCTGTTCATTCCAATCATAACAGACAGCACTATGGGACAAATATCTTCCAACTATTAAATGCAAGTTATTCAGGAAGGCTGCTGGCCACTAAACTAGTAGCTAGCAATAATTTCCTATGAAGGAGTTTTAGCAATTTATTTACTTAGTTTGTTGATGATTGCTTTTGGTGCAGGGCTCACAATTCTGCCTGCCATATAAATGAACCATTGATGACTGAATTTTACAGCCCCTGATGTCTTCTGCTTTGGCATATAAACCCAGCTTCAGTATGTCAGCTGTTGATTTAACATATTTCAGACTTTGAGTAGTGTTCCTATTTTCAAGTTCTCTTTGCACACATTATTTCTTCATGTATTCCTCTGGTTCTTTAGTGAAGTCTTATTCTTTGCTGTAAATTTTTCCCAATATAAAACTCAGATGGTTAACAGTCTTCCTTGTACTGTTGCTTAAATATGTAACCATAAATCTCTGTTGCAACTTTTATTCCAGGTTTTAGAGCTTAGCATCATTAAGAAGTTATTTTTCTTAGGAGTAACTAAGTCTTCGTTTGTAAGATGTTGGGGCTATCAATTATCTCAAGGGACAGATATAATATAGATGGTATGGAGATGATATAATATAGATGGTATATAGATGGTTTGTCCTCACTTATCAAAAATGCAAGGCCTATTATTCATGTTTCTAGGATTATTTTTAAAAAACAAGTTTCCTATCTTTGGTTTAAAAAAAGTGAAAGACAGTGGCTTACAACAACTTGTCAGTTTCAGGTGCCTGTGTCTCTATTCCACTTATCTTCTTCATACTACAGACCAGGTTGAAGGATCCACCATTATTTTACATAAGATGTTCACATGGAACTGTGCAAAGACTGGGGCCTTCTGAAGCATAATTGCATTTCATTCACATTTATTGGCCAAATCAAGTCACACACTAAAGCCTAACATCCATGGGGTGGGAAAGATTCCTTCCACAGATAGTACTGAAAGTTACATGAAATAGCCTGGGATGTCACAGAGAGGGAATAAATAATTGGGTACCATAATGCAATCTAGCATAGTATCTTCATAATATATTTAATATATTTCCATATAATGCCTCATTTTCCCCTCTCATTTATAGGCAAGGAATGAAATAGCTCTCACTTTCTGAAATGAATAAACTCTGTGTTAAACCATTCTATTATTATCTCAGATATGGCATAGGCAAATACTTCACATCTATATTTCTCATTTTCTTAAAAATCTATAGAGTAAGAGCTACAAATATATATTTAGGTATTAGATTAGTGAATATTATTCTTAGCAATTATTACAATGATTAAGATTTATTGTAGGTCCACAGTGTAGAGTGTCTTTGCATTTGTTGTTAATAAAATTCAAATCCCAAGTTTCAAGGACTACTGGTAGGACTGGAGAAAGAATAGAGAGTTTTATCTTCATTTTATCAAAGAAGGAACATAAGCAATGGAGTAACGTGTGGGAAATTAAGATATAAATGGACCTTTGGGAGAGCAGAATATCATTTTTTATTTTTGGCTAAATAGATATGAGAAGCTTGAGGTGGAAATATGTCATTTTGCCCTGAAAGTTCAGGGTTTATGCTGAAGGCCAGTTCATTTGTGTCTTGAAACCCTTGTTTTGTTATACATGTATATATACACATATACATAGTGCATGTATATATACATATGTGTGTGTGTATATATATATATGTCAGAAAACTGGGAATTTTTCCTATTTAGTTTTTTTTTCCATTTCTTTTTCTTTACAAGAACTATGAGGACAAGCACTTATGGTCTGAAAATACCCTTCATGTGTATCACAAACAAAATTCTGTTTACCATATCATATATATAAATAAATTTGTGGAATACTACACAGCTCAGGAATACTTACCAACTTTTTAATTTCATAAGTATATTATAATCTGTGAATTAATAGAACACATTAATAACATCAATTTGCATATAACAAAATTATATAAAGTAGACTTTTTAAATATAAATAGTTAATATGTCATAACATATTATTTGTTCATTTGCTTATTTTTGTTCGTTTTTTATCGTCTATAACTCTATGAGAAAATTACACTAATTAGTTACATGTATGATTATGTTATTATTTTATATTTAAAAAGCATTAAAGCTGATGACAATATATATTGTAAATCTGAGAAATTTCTTTTTTAGCCCAGTAAGCTCAACATCACATTAATTCTCTTCAATTACTTCCTCACTTTAAAAAATATTTAAGAATAGGAAAATAAAAGAGAAAAGAAAATTGAAATGGGGATGTCATATTTAAATTCAGACCTCACTGTGATCAATGCCATAAAGGAAATATAAATTATTTTTGTATTTTTTATTTTAAGGATAATCCACACTCAATTTTGAGTTGCTGTATATTTTGAAGGCCAAATACTAAAAAAAATGTTGAAAAGAACTCAGATTTTATAGCATCAAAATAATATTTTCCAGATATTCTTGTTCACTTTGAATATTTCTTTCTTCTTTTATCAACTAAAAATTTAGTGAGTGGTTGACTGTTTTCATGTGTATTTATCAAATGAGGTACAGAGATAAAGAAGATGTTATGGTTTATTTGGAAATTATATGAGAGAGAACTGATTTTTTTTTTTGAGACAGTCTGGAACATTCTCTATGTTCTATTTGAGATGAAAATATATTTAGCTTTTTTGAGGTACAGTGTTTTATAGATGTCTGTTAGATCTTGTTGGTTTATAATGTTGTTTCAAGGGTTTTATTTCCTTGCTTTTCTTCTGCCTAGTTCTATCTATTGCTAAAAGTGAGGCATTGGATATCTTCAACTATTATAATTGAATTGTCTATTTTTCCTTTTATTTTTGCCAGATTTTTTGTCCTGTACTTTAGGCTCTATTTTCAAGTGTATATGTGTTTATAATTTTTATGTCTTTCTGAAAATTGATATTTTATTACAAAATGTCACTAATTATTTCTAGTAACATTTTTGGTTTTAAAATCTATTTTTGTCTGACACAAGTACAGCCACTTTAGCTTTCTTATGATTGCTGTTTGCATGATTTGTATTTTTTGTTTGTTTGTTTGTTTATCCTTTTATTTTCAATCTTTCACTTTGCATATAAAGTATGTTTCTTCTAACCAGTATATAGTCGGTTTTTTTTAAAAATCCAGTCTGACAATCTTTGTTTTTATATCAGATTGCTTAATCCATTTACATTTCATTTTCTTATTGATACAATTAGATTTATATCCACCATTTTACTTTAGGTGTTTTATTTGTCTCATATCTTATTTGTTCCTTTAGTCCCCCTTTATTATTTTCTTTGTTAATTAGACAGATTATAATATAACATTTTAATTCCTTTAATTGTTAATATAGTATTTTGATATATCTTTAGTGGTTGTTCTGGCTTAGCATATATACAGCATATATATCTTAATTTATCAGAATTTACAGATTTATCCTAACTTAATTCTAATGAGATATAAAAATATTACTCTTGTATAGCTCTAGTTTCTCTTTTTTTACTATTATTGTCTCTATATAGTACATGCATATATATTATAAACCCATAAATACATTGTTTTAGATATTAGTTTTTATAATTTTATGTTTCTTAAAGAAGCTGAGAGAAGAAATGAGAGTAAAGTATATATTTATAGTGTCTGTTATATTAAACTTATTATTTTCCATTTCTGTATCTCTCCCTTTCTTCCTAAGGATTTAGTTACCATCTGGGGTGATTTCCTTACTCCAAAACAGCTTTCTTTCTACATGCTTCCTTAAGCTCTTAGTACTAAATATATTACATTTCTATATGTTATAGGCCAAACAGTACCATAAATAACATACTTCGTTTTATACAATTGTCTTTTAACACAGTGACTGTCGCACTAGGAACAAAAATTTTCCTGGGGCCATGGTGTTTTATTATGAAAATAGAATAAAAACTTTGAAAACAAAATGATCTTTCTAATTTAATGAAAAATGTGTTATTTTATTGTTTTCTGTGCGTGAGTTATATACAATTAAATTGTTAAATTGTCAATAGTAATTGTAACAATAAGAACATCAACAAACAAGATTTTCACAAACCAACTGCAGTTACATATGCTTCACGAGGCCCGGGGCTCAAAACGAGCATGAATTAAACAGAACTCACATGGCAGTTAATGTGTTAAATAAGAGGAAGGAGATAAAGTAATATGTATTTATACTGTCTTCTATAATTATATATAATATGCATATATAATTACTTATAGTTAACTTTGCTGGTGGTCTTTGTTTTTTCATGTGGATTTGAATTTCTAACTGTGCTTTCACACTTTCTGCTTGAGGAGCTTTCTTCAGTATTTTTATAAGGTGGATCTTCTATCGATTAATTCTCTCAGTTTTTTTGCTTTTGGAAATGTCTTTACTTTTAAAACACACTTTTCCTGGATATAGCATTCTTGCCTTCTAGACTCTATTGTTCCTGATAAGAGGCCAGCTTTTAATCTCATTGTGAATCTATTATAAGTGATGAATTGTTTTATTTTGCTGTTTTCAAGGGTTTTTTCTTTTCTTTTTTTTTTTTTTTTTTTTTTTTTTTTGCTTATCAACATTTTTATTATAATGTTCCTGGATGTGCATCTCTTGGCTTTTATTCTACTTAGAATTAATTCAGTATCTGAAATGTATAGTTTAATCTTTTTCATCAATTTTGGAAGCAATTCAGCCATTTTTTTTTTTTCCAAATATTTTTGTCTGCTGCTTTTATCTCTTCAGTCCTTCTGGCACTCTTATTACAAACCTGTCAATGTGCTAATGGTTTCCCACATTTCTTTGAGGCTATGTTTATTTTTCTTCATTCCTTTTTCTCTTTGTTCTTTAGCACATGATCACAATTGATATATATTCAAGTTAACTAATTTGCAGGACAGTTCTTTGGGTGGCTTTGGACTGACCTAATAATCTCCCATCCTCTCTCCTCCCTCCTTCCTCAGAAATAACTGTGGAATGTGCTGGGAATGCAATATCCTGGGATAGGGAGGAATGATCTGAACAGTCCAGGCCTTGTTCCTAGAGAATGCAACATTTTGAGATAGAGAAGAACTCCAGAGGCATCCGGGGCATTGTCCCTTCTCCCCTGGAGAAAAAATGTCCTTCAGAGCTTTCCCCAGTGAGTCTTGTAGCTCCTGAGATACAGAACCCAGGGTGGGCTGCCTTTCAGGGTAGTGCAGTGGAGCATGCAACTCAGGATTCCTTCTACCCAGGCAGCTTTCTTGAGCCTTGAGGGACCAGCTCACAACAGATCTTAGGCTCCTTTGTTTCTTGCTACTTATCTGTAAGTAATAAATCTACTTCATGTACCTTGTTGTGTGTGAATGTGTTTTGCCTCACTGGACTCAGGTAGAGGGTAACCAGTGCATGGAGAAGCTGCTTCACATAATTCTTTCTTCTGCCAGTACAAATCTGCTGAGTACCTCTACTGAATTTTTTTTTTTAATTTCTGTTATTGTACCTTTCAACTCCAGAATTTCCATTTTGTTCTTTTTATATTTTCCATCTCTTTATTATGTTCTATTTGATGAGACATTGTCATCATGTTTCTTTAATTTTTGAAACATGGTTTTCTCTAGATATTTAACATATTTATACTAGTGACTTTGCAGTTTTTGTCTGCTAAAGCCAACATTTAAGTTCCCTCAATAGCAAAGAATATTGTCTGCTCTGTATTCCTGTATAGGGGTCACACTATCCTGTATGTATTATATATTTTTATTGAAAAATGGATACTTTTTATAAGGTATTTTAGCAACTCATGACATTGATAACCTTCTTCTTTCCTCTAGGCCTTTTTTTTTTTGCTGTTAGATAGTATATTATAGCAACTCTGGGCACTTAGTCCTATCCCACACTCCAGATCTTGGTGGCAGTGCTGTTATTTGTATTTTTGCTTGTTTATTTGTTTAGAAGCTTGGCTGGACTAGGTCTAACCGAGATTGTTTGCTTGCCCTATGTTGGGAATTGGATAAGAGAAGGCAATCTCAGTCCTCTTGGCTACACTTTCCTGTAATCTATCTTTTACATAACACTGAGGAAGATGAGAAATACCTCTGACCTGTCCTGCCTAGTGTGAAACTGTAGCCCTAGACTGGGAGCAAGAGGATGAGAAGCCCACTTTCCTGATAGGATCTACTTAAAGTAGAGCTTCTGTCATACTCATCTGGGGAGGAGGATAGAAGGGCTTATGGCTCAAATGCTATAGACTCACACCGTTCTTACTGAAATTTACTAAATTTTCTTGAATGAATTTGTATCCATTTCCTGTATGTTATTAGGACACTTTACAGAGATTTCAAATAGTTATTTTAACATAATGTTCACCAATATATGGTTATTTAGCTGCGAAAATGTTCCGTCAACTTTCTAAAACTGACATTCTGGAAGTTCCATTTTACTTTACTTATATATTAAAAAAAGAATATAAAATTTAAAGATGCCTATACTATCAATATATTTTTCTTTTTTTAAGTTGATGCAAATTATTTCTATAATATTCAATTATAATACATATTTTCACAGATTTTTAAAATAATTTTATGTGTCTTTTTTTATTTCAAAGTATTACGGGGGTACAAACATTTTTGGTTACATGGCCTGTCACCCAGATAATGTTCATTGTACACATTAGGTAGGTTTTAGCTCATTCCTTTTCTCCCCTTTCTTACTTTTCATTGAGATTTACTTCCATTTATGTACGTGTGTGCTCATCAGTTCCAATTTAACAGTGAGTACATATGATCGATGTTTGTTTTTCCATTCTTTAGATACTTCACTTAGGATAATGGTCTCCAGTTCCATCCAAATTGTTGCAAACGTCATTAAGTCATACTTCTTCATGGCTGAGTAATATGGTATACATATACCACATTTTGTTAATCCACTCATGAACTGATGGGCACTTGGGTTGATTCCACATATTTGCAATTGTGAATTGTGCTGCAGAAAACATTCAAGTGTAGGTGTCTTTTTGATAAAATGACTTCTTTTCCTTTGAGTAAATATCCAGTAGTAGGATTGCTAGATCAAATGATAGGTCAACTTTTAGTTCTTAGAGGAATCTCCACACTGTTTTCCATAGACGTTGTACTAATTTGCAGTCCCATCAACAATGTATAAGCATTCCTTTCTCTCTGTATCCAAACCAGCATAAATTTAAAAGCTTCTGTGCAGCCAGGGAGATAATTAACAGAGCAAATAGACATCCTGCAAAATAGGAGAAAACATTTGCAAGCTATACATCAGATAAAGGACTAATAATCAGACTCTACAAAGAACTCAAGTAAATCAGAAAGGAAAAAAATCAAACAACCCCATTAAAATTGTGCAAAAGACATGAACAGAAACTTCTCAAAAGAAGATAGACAGAAGGCCAATGTCACTAATCATCAGAGAAATGCAAATGAAAACCACAATGAAATATCACCTTACTCCAGTCAGAATGGCTTTTATTAAAAAATCCAAAAACAATATCAATATATTTTTCTTTACTTCCTAGTCCAAAACAAGTTTGCTGATTGCTATTTAAACTATTTTAGTTTGCTAACCATTCTGTGACAAATTAATATTCTACTATTTGTAGAGTTGATTATTTAATCCACACATTATTCATATGAGTTTCATAGATTTTTATTATATTCAATATCTTTTGGTCTTTGGGTTGGTTTTTTATATAACACTTTCTTTCCTCACTGCTTTATTTTTTTCTCTCTCTCTTAAATTATAAAAAGAAATAGAAAAATATATGTATCTATTAAAACTACTTGTTAAAATGTTTATATTCTATCTTGCAGTAGATGTTCATTTTATTAATAATAGAAAACTCAATAGATAAAAATGGAATGTTTATCACAACTATATATGTTAATCTTTTCTCAATGTAAATATGGTATGGGAAAGAAGAGAGATTTTTAATCTCTTTAAGAGTGTTTATATTTTAGTCTATTTGACATTAAGAAATGAGCCTGTCTAAAGCTACCTTCAGGGATTTCTAAACCTCTCAGGATGTGAATGACAATTTCAAAGCCTAAAAAAATACATAATTTTCCTAAATGAAAACAAATTGTAATTAATTAAAATTGCTAAATTCTTTGACAACTTGAAAAGGAATTCCAAATAAAATAATAAATTAATATTTTTGTGCAATATTAATTTATAATTAAGTATAATTACTGATGTACAGAAACATAGATTTTGCCTTTGGTGACATTTTAACATAGACTGCGTACTTATTACAGACATACAGTTTAACAAATATCAGTACCATAGAATTTTAAGAGACCTAAAGTACAATACTAGATAAGACAGTATCCTCAATGGTTACTTCTTTAACAGAAAAACTCAGAAATCTTAGTGTTCCAATAAAATGGATGCTTATTTCTTGTTCATAGTAAGGCCTACAAGATTACTATTTTGTAAGCCTGTGTTCTATTTATGATTATCCTTCCATGTTATTGTTTTCGTTTCTTTGTTTCTTGTGACCATGCCCCCCTACAGAATTGCAGTCCTGCACATCAGGTAAAAATCATAGAGAATCATACTAGGAAGGTTTGATAATCAGGGAAAAAGTGACACATATCCTTTCTGCTCACATTCTTTTGATACATAGTCATACTTAAATTTAAAGGAGGCTGAGATATGAATTCTAGTTGTGAACCTTGGAGAGAAAATAGATTTGGTGAGAAGTTATTCAGTCAGCCACAATATGCCACCCAGTGGCCCGATTTCAGAAAGGAAATTCATAAGTCAACCACAATTCAGGATCTGCAATCCACAGGAGACTGGAAAATAACTGCAGTCTATAACTTCTGTCCTTTATATGCTCCTGAATACTTTAAATTTAAATTATTTCCTCATTTTTGGTAATTAATAATTAGGGAGACATAAAAATAGACAATGTGATAGCTGGAAAGCATGTCCCCTCATTTTGCAGATGTTGGTAAGAAGACTTGGAGAGATAAACAGACTTGACCAAGTCACAAAACCAATTAGTGAAAGATAGTTAGTTTTTAAAAAAATTCACAACTGATAAGATAAACAGTGAGACAATATAAAATAATGAATAGAAAATTAGATTAGTTGAAGGAAACGTGGATTTTAAACTGGATATTCCAGAAACTTGATGTATGAAACTAGATATAGTGTTTTCTCTTTTGAACCTTATCTTATCAGTTGAATGATGAATTTTAATGAGAATTTCTTTAAATTTCTCTTCAGATTGCTCATTTTATGATCTCTGAACCTAATAGGCCACATCATAAACCACAAAAATAAAAGCAGGAAGTATTAACATAAAGTAAAAAGTATTTATATTCTCAGAGATTATCTTCTCATATTCACCCACCTTATTTTGAACTCTTTCTTTGTGTTGGTGTCTCTTTAAAATAGAAAATATTTTTAAGACATGCTTCATTCTCAGTTTTCTCCTCAAGTTTCCCATTGTGAATGGTAGGGATAGCTCCTGTGATTTGGGAATGCTCAGGCTATTGCTTCATCAAGTTGTTCCTAGAAGTATACATAGTACTGGACAGAAATTAATTTTTAAATTTATTTCTAAATTTATCAAAGAAAAGTCTCCATTCAGTATTTTTTTCTATTCTAAAGTCTGATTTTTTAAAATTAAATCACTTCTATAGATAACAAAGTCTGAATTTAAAGATAAGAAACATTTACATATTAAATTCTATAGAAAAATATAGGTATTGGAATTAACATGGAATAAAAGCATAAAAATGGATACTCTGTAATGATTTTACTATAAAACTGTTTTCAATAACGATATATTTTTTACACTCTTTGTAGAGTTTTACATTTAGATTTTAGTATTGACTAACTTATAGCTTTGAAGTAAATAACATACAGGATCAATACCTTCTCCTTGAGTGGGAGCAGAACAAGATGGCCAAATAGAAACCTCCAGTGGTTGTCCCTCCATATGAACACCAAGTTCAATATCTGTCCACTCAAGCAAGCACCTTGAGAAGAACCTTAAATCAGCCACTGACACAACTGGAATCTCCTCCGAGGATTCTGCCCAGTGATAAAGTGCACCTCCTACTCCCAGCTCCCAAATCTCTCCTCAGTGCTGATGAGTGCTCCCCTGTGTTAAACACCACAACTACCTCTGGGATTTGGGAACTCAAGTGTATTCCTTAGCTGGATTTAAAGTCCACCCAGGAAGTCGTAGGGAGCCAAGATGGCCAACTACAGACATGGCTTGTTGGATCTTCACGATTGAAAGGTGGAAAGCTCACTGAAGACAGCAGAGAGCGGTTGCAGCTCAGGAGTGGATCACAGGGTGAGGCAACAGAGACATCTGGGGACCCCACTGAGAAAATCTACAAGGTTGAGAAAGAAGAATATAGAGAGTAGAAGCCAATGGTGTGGATCAAACCCAGAGGGGTGTGGAGCCCAATGAAAAGGTAAGGGGGTATTCCCCTTCCCCACTTAGGTAACTTCAGTGAACAGGGGGACACAAAACATATTGGAGGCGCTTCTACCCTCCATGAGCCCAGTCACTGTGGCTAAACAGGAATAGCGGGGTGAACCAATGAACCCCAGGAGGTTGGGTGTTCAAAAGGGACACCCCATGGACAGTGCCACAGTAGACCAGAGTGCCTGCCTTTCTTATACTTAGACACTTCCTCCTCTGCACCTCTTCCAATCATGGCATCAGAGGAAGTAATTTTGGCTTGGGCTTGCTGGTAGCCATGGCTCCTTCCCCCCATTGCAACTAAGGGTGCTTTGAATTGAGAAGCTCGCCAGTGGCTGCGTCTCTGTGGCAGGTGTGCATTCCTGGCTGAGCCTGCCACTGAGAGTGGGGCCGCCACAATTTGTGAGCTTCCTGCCCACCATTGTTTAATGGGATTGCCAGTTGGCGGCTTAGATATATGGCCAGACCTGGTGCCCTCCAGACATGAGACAGGTGCTGGGTAGAGTTCTCGGCCCCAGAATTGGGTGGTGAGAAAGCCCTTGCAGACCTGACCAATGGGAAAGTCTGGAGGGGTGCTGAGGAGCAGGGATCTGTGAGTGTGCCCATACCCCACCCTGCTAGAGAACCACCACATTGGGTAGGGGTGTGGCACTCAGAGTGAATTAGCCTAGCTCCTGGTTCCCATGACAAGTGAATGCCTCAGGTTGCTGGCAGAATGGGAGCAGTGGGTCCTCCCCCAACTCATTACAATAGGGAGTGCCGCTTGAGCCAAGAAACATGTGAGCAGCTGCTTCACCCTGGCACGAGCGTGGCCCTGGCTGAGGCTCCTGCAGATGGAGAGGCCTACCTCTCTCCTGCTGGGGACTAGTGGTGGAACAGGGGTGCACAATTTGGGATCGCCCTACCTGTCAGCATCTTGCAGAGATGCATGCTAGTGGGTCAGGCACACAGTCTGAGGGGTAGTTTGAGAGCTGGTCTTAGTGGTGAGGGAACTCACCTGGACTGATCTCATGGGAGAGTGCTGTGTAGTTCCAGGAAGGGCTCTCACCCCACCCTGAAGAGAAACTTCACTAGTGGACAACAATGGAAAGAGCCTAGCCTGAGATCTTACCACTCATGCAAATAGTCCCCACCCTCAGGAACAGCCATCCTGGTTTGGAGACATTGCTCTGGATTTCATACCACTGGTTCCCCCTAGCGGCCTGATAAGCAATCTATGAGCCTCACAGAGGCTTTGCAAACTCTCTCAGGCTCTCACAATCCAGGCACAATCTCTCTTGCTCCTCCCCCCTCACCTCAGAATCTACAAAGAACTCATGCAAATCAGCAAGAAAAAAAAAAATCAAACAACCCTATTAAAAAGTGGGCAAAATACATGAACAGCAACTTTTCAAAATAACATAGACTAATGCCCAATAAGCATATGAAAAAGTGGTCAACATTTATAATCATCAGGAAAATGATAATCAAAACCACAATGAGATATCATCTACCTCCACTAAGAATGGGTTTTATCAAAAAGTCTCAAAATAACAGATGCTGGCGAGGATGTGGAGAGATAGGAACACTTATACATGGTTTGTGGGACTGCAAACTAGTTAAACTTACATGGAAAGTAGTATGGAGATACTGGAAAGAACTAAAAGTAGACCTACCATTTGATCCAGCAATCCCACTACTGGGCATTAACCCAAAGGAAAAAAAGCCATTTTATTAAAAAGAAACTTGCACTTGAATGTTTATTACACCACAATACACAATGTCAAAGATGTGGAATCAACCCAAGTTCCTATCCTATCAGTACATAAGTGGATTAATAAAATGTATATGTATACCATGGAGTACTACTCAGCCATAAAGAAAAGGTGAACTATTACCTTTTGTAACAACCTGGATGGAACTGGAGACCATCCTTTTAAGGGAAATATGACACGAATGGAAAAACAAGCACCACATGTAGTCATTATTAAATTGAAACTAATTGATCAACACTCAAGTGCATATATGGAAGTAAAACTCAGTGAAAATCAAGCAGGTGGCAGGGGCTGGAGGGGATGGGTAAATTCACACCTAATGGGTACAATGAACAATCTCTGGGTTATGGGCACAGTTATAACTTTCACTTAACCTGTACAAAAGCAATTCATGTAACCAAAATTTTTGTACCCCCATAGTGTTCTGAAATTAAAAAAAAATACCTATCCTTGATTTCAGGCTTATGCTTTAAAACTTGAAATTCTATTACCTTCATTATTGGCTGGTTAAATATAAATGTGATTAGTAGGAATAAAATATAACCAAACAATACCCAAAATAAAGGAAATTAGCATTTGAAGAGTTATCTGCATGCACGTGTTTATTGAAGTACTATTCACAATAGCCAAGATTTGGAATCAGCCATATCTTGTCCATCAACAGATGAATGGAAAAGAAAATGTGGTATATTACATTGGGATACACAATGGGATATTATTTTGCTATATTAAGAATGAAATCCTGTGATTTGCAACTACATGGATGGAATTGAAAGACATTATTAAGTGAAATAAGCCAGACATAGAACGACAAATGTTACATGTTCTCACTTATATGGGGGCTAAAAGTTGATTTCATGAAGGTAGTGGTGATTACCAGAGGTTCAGAAGGGTTGGGGGATAAAGAGGAGGGGTTTGTTAATTGGTAAAAGTATACAATGAAATAGAAATAACAAGATCTAGTGTTTGTAGCACAATAGGATGACTATAGTTAACATTAATTTATTGTATATTTCAAAATAACTGGAAGAGTGAATTTGGCATATTCTTGACACAAAAAAATGATGAGGGGATGGATAATGTTTGAGGTAATGAATACCCCATTTACCATGATTTGATCATTACACATTGTATGTTTTTATCAAAATATCACATTTACTCTATACATATGTACAACTATTATGTAGCCATTAATATTTTAAAAATTTTGAAAAAATATAATCATACCTTTTATAGAACCAACCAGTGGGTTTTCCAGCTCTAAAATTCACTAGTTGATTTCTCTGACTAAGGCACTGCTTATATTTTTTTCAATTTCACATATATTTTTGGAGTTATCCGTCCCTTTAAAATTCATAAATTACCTTATCATCTTCTTATCACAACTCCTCTTTGACCCATATCAAATGTCTCAATCTTAAATCATTATTCAAATTATTGACTCAGTTATATTAATTTATTATGGTGAATTATGAATATTACAAGCATTTAGTCCACGCATTTTGTTATGCTTTTGTGAAACTTAAGATAGATGAGATATAACTCCTAATGGCTTGGTTTAGGATTAAAACAGACCTTTAAACAGATAATTGGAGTATAGTTTGGTTAGTTCAATGAGAGAAACATTGACCCTCAACTATGGAAACATCTGAGATTGTCACTTAGACAATACCTTCCCAGACAGATCATGAGTATCCCAGGAGGAATTGATCAAATAGAGAGAAAGGAAAGTTCTGCATTCCAGGGAGAGTGAGCAAGTAAATCACAGGTACTAATAGCAAATAATATCATATGAGTAAGAAACTGTGAGCAATTTAGTATAAGTGGAATCACCTCGGTGCAGTGGTGTGCTGGAGCTTGTCCTTACCAGTTCACAAAAACTTAATGTATCTCTTCCCAACACTGTCTCTGGTGATATTACATTATTAGCCTGGATAGCGGCCATGATGGGAGTATTTACATCATGAAAACTGGCAAATATTACAAGTTAAGCTGTCTTTCTTTCTTTTATCCTTTCCTTTTTTTTTTTTTTTTTTTTTTGAGACTTGGTGGTTAAGCAATTACTAAACACCACTTCTCTAGTAGTAAAATATTTCTAATAAAATTACACACCAAAATGCATGCAATAAACAAGCAGCTACCATGGGCATGGGCCTGAAAGTCTAGGAGGTATTTCCATGCCTTAAAGCTTGGGAAACATTGACAACCATAGAATAGAAAGCCATTGGGGATTCTAAGGTGAAAAAATAATTCTGATGGATTTGTGGTGGTCACCAGAATGAAACTGGTGTCTAGGAAACTATTAATAGTTATCCTGCATGATTTATATTTAATAAAAAAATTTGGAGAAGATTTTCTTTTCTGGGAGTATTAAAATTGATTGTTTGGAAAGGTGTTGAGAAGGGATACCCCAAAATCAAATGCAGTGCCTATGTGTCTGTTCTTGTGTAGAGTTTTAGAGGTTGGAGAACAGTAAAGAAAATATCTGGAAGACAGTCACTTTTATTTTTCCATAAGTCCAGCAAAGGGCTTTGTTCCAGCAAAGGAGAAGGAAGCATTTGTCTTCTTTATTTTAATATAATGGCAATGAGTGGCTACTATTGTCTATGTCTGCAACACTTATAGAAGGAAAATGTAGAAGAGAGGAACATAGTATCTTTAAATTATGGATACAGAACCTATCTGGGTGAACATGTATACAATTTATCACCCTAGCAATAGCACAAGACTATATGCAAATCAATCTGGTAAAGAGCTATCAACACTTTTTAAACAGTTGAAATAACTTCTTTATCAATAGAGCATTGCATTGTCTCATCACTTAACTTTCACAAATTTGTCTTCTTTTGAACTATTTAATTTCTTATTATCATCTTGAGTGCTTGGCACATAGATGTATATAAAATGGCATAATGGACCTTTTATGGGCTGTTCAACTAGTGATCTTTGAACTCATATTGCTAAGTAGTCTGCAGAAAAATAGCTATTTTAGCACAATTTTTAAAGCAATCTGCATTTTAAAACCACCCTGATGGTGTATTTATCGGTCCTAGTAAGATATTACATAGTGTCAAACTTTTTGAAAAATGATGTAAGATTCTATCATGTTTAGAAAAGAGGAATTATATTTCTTTCAAGTCACCAACCATAAATTTCATGGCTGAGTTCTGGTATATCACCTTTCCCACACTCATTTTGGTTATACTCTAGGAGTCTAAAATGATTCAATTTAAGTAAACTGGTAATATAATTATAGTCCAGATGGACTGGTTTAATTATTAAAGCCATAGATTGAGGAACCCTTGCTTAGGTAAGGGTTAGAATGGGAAGTACCAGCTGTCAAATGTATTTATCCTCAGAAGTACAAAGTTTCTGAGTGTCTATAGTTAGTAGCGATGGAAGTACTATATAGTTTATAAAACTCTTTGTCTCTGAATAATCCAGAGTAACATAACCCTAAATTCTCAATAGCCTATGAATTTCCAAGAGGTGACTAGAAAATATCATGTTAAGAACTGTAAAAAGTCTGAGACTTTACCCTATTTGCCAGCTAACAAATTGTTCTGCCACTGCTTCATAGATGCTGGCAGAAGACCTGGGGCTTCTGAGTCAGAGACAAGGGATTTTATTACTCACTGCACAGTAAGCAAAATGAACTTATATTTTTACATCAGTTCCCATTGCACACTGTAACTGACAGACCCTAAGGTGGCACCTTCCTCCCACAATGATTTTCATGTCTGGATGTTCATGCATTTGTGGAATCTCCTTCCCTTGAGTGCTGGTGGGGTCTACGACTTGCTTCTAACAAATAGAATATGGCAAAGATGATGAGATAGTCCTTTTATAATTAGTTTACATCATATGGCAGGTGATAGGATGCCACTCTTAGGATTACATTACATTAAGTAAGACTGTCTTAGAATATTGGAGCTAGAGATCCTTCTTGTGGGCTTGTTAAAACAACAGTCATATTGGAGATTCCACTTGTCAGGGAACGGCTGGTGGCCTTTAGAACTATCTGCAGCAAGTAGGTTGATGTGAGGTCATTACTCATATGACCACAAGTAACTCCCGATAACCTAAATGAATTTGGAAACAGATCTTTCCTCAGTTGGGTCTGAGATAAGTGGAGATAACAAATGCCTGTTGTTTTAAGCAACTGTGTTTGTAGTAATTTGTTTGACATAGTACACACCACTGAAGTCCAATGGGAGTTCAGTGACCAGGGGCAGGCCCAGGTAGATTCTGCACACACAGCGAGTTTGTGTCACAGCTGAAGAACCCTGAGATTAGGAAACTTAATCTTATATAAAGAACTTCTAGCAAATCTTCCTAAACTTTATCCTTAGAGGAAAACATTACCTCTATTATCCTGGACAAATCTTCCTTCTGGCTGAGAGAAAAATACTATCTTCATCTTCCAAGGCTATTTGCTACAGAAATATCCTTGCAAAAATAGTCCAGGACAACTACTATCACAAGATACATAGAATGCCATGGAGAATTGTTGCCAACAGCTCAGAGTTCCTTCCAGTATTCTAGGAGAATTTCTATACAGTTAGCATTATATAGTTGTGTAGAATAGACCACTGTTATTAATATATCACATCTATGCCAAAAATTCCACTCGGGGCTAAAAAAATAAATAGTAGACAAATAGCAATACAGTTTAGAAAATCATATATGATTATCTATGGTTTCTCCTTTGAAAAACTCAAGTTACAGTCATTGTTACCAATGTACAGATAATATACTTTGGTGCAGAGCAACTACGGGAGGATGCATTAGCTTAAAAAATCTATAAAGACATAAAGGAAGTAAAATAAGCCAGACACAGAAAGACAAATACTTCATGATCTAAAAAAACAGAGAGAAGGATGGTGGTTGCCAAGGGTTGATGGGTGGGGAGATACTCGCCAAAGGGTACAAATTGTCAGTTATAAGAAGAATAAGTTCTGAAGAGCTAATGTATTGCATGGTCACTGTAGTTAATAATAGCATATTGTATACTTAAATTTTGGTAAGAGAGTAGATCCCAATTGTTCTCACCACATATATACACAAAAAGTAACAATGTGAGCTGTTAGGTATGTTAACTAGTTTGATTGTGGTAATCATTTCACAATACATATGAATATCAAATTATCATGTTTCACACCCTGAATATATAATTTTTATTTGTGAATCATACCACAATAAAGCTGGAAAAAAGATAAAGGGGAGATTTTTTGCTCTGCCTCAAATATAAAGAAGACATAAGTGCTACTATTCCTTTTTCAATACTCAAAATATAGGAGATATTGCCTAACATTAATTAAATTTAATAAATTTATTTCAATTAAAAGATTTTAAGCTGTGAATACTTTTAAATTTTTTACTACATTGTAACATTTTTAATACACAGAATTAGTGGATCCATATGTGACAGGTGAACTTAAATTCTAGGGTGCTTGATTTTGAAGGCTAGAACATCAAGTAAATGAGAGTTTATTGATTTGGAAGTATTAGCCTAAGATGCAGCTTTTAACGTCTCAGGAAGAATCTTAGGAGATGATGTGAACTCTATGGGAATTGCTATTAAAAGTATGAAAAAAGTGATGGCCAAGGTAAGTGAACACCCAAGAATGGCATTACTCAACTTTTACACTAAGAAGAAATTTTAAAAAATGAATGATCTGGAGGCTGGAGGAAGTTGTCCTATTAAAAAGTATAAAATGTCTTTCCTATTGTCTGAACTTGATCCAGGATTTGACTCAGAGCTCACTCGTTAAGGAGGACAGTAGCCCCTTTGGGACAAGGACCCTGCAACACCATGGGAAATGTACAGTTAATGATTCACTCAGTTTTTTCCTAGCCATTTACTTGAGTTAATTTACACTAAGAAAAGAAGGATATCAGAACATTTGGAGAACTGTTGAATGTTGATATCTATGTCACTTTTTTTTTTTTTTTTTTGAGACTGGGTCTTATTCTGTCACCCCGGCTAGAGTGCAATGGCATCATCATAGCTCACTGTAACCTCAAACTCATGGGCTCAAGTGATCTTCCTGCCTCAAACTCCTGAGTAGCTGGGACTACAGGTGCGCACCACCATTCCCAGCTAACTTTTTTCTACTTTTTTATAGAGAAGGGGTCTCGCTCCTGCTCTGGCTGGTCTCGAACTCCTGACCTCAGTGATCCTCCTGCCTTGGCCTCTCAAAGTGCCAGAATTATAGGCATGAGCCACCATGTCTTTTTTAAGAGTGGCATATGGGGGTCAGTTAAAACACCATTGGATGCAGCTCATATTAAATCCACAGATACACTCTAATCTGCTAATGTAAACTTAGGCTAGATATATTTGACTGTTAATACCGCCCTCACACTGAGTTCTTAGCCTATGAGGCAATAACTATTACAGTGGGGAAGAACAAGTGGAAGCCTCTGATACTGAATTTCCCATCCTGGACAAATTAATCAATGATATAATCACATCCTAGGAAGAGATGGCAGAAATTAGCACCACCCTTAAAGAGGTAAATTGTTGGTCCCTGTCTTGTTCTATTTGTGTTGCTATAAAGAATACCTTAGTCTGTGTAATTTACAAAGAAAAGGGGTTTATTTGGCCCAAGGTTCTGCACACTGTACAAGAAGCTTGGCACCAGCATCTGCTCAGCTTCTGGAGAGGGCCTTATGCTGCTTCCACTCATGACAGAAGGCCTCACCTCCAACATTGGGATTAAATTTCAATACAGGGTTTGTAGGGTCAATATCCAAACTATAGCAGTCCCATTCAAGTCTCCATTTAATTCACCAATATTTTCATAACAGAAACCAGATGGATCTTAGCATATCCCTGTGTACTACCCCAAACTCAACTAGTTTAGCCCCAATATAGTTGCAATTGCCAGACATGGTAGTTGTGTTAGAGCTGAGTTACATGGCACAGGTGTTAGTTGACAGGGAGCAGAATTTGGAATGGATAAGAGAGAAAAAGAATATGAATATCTGCTGCAATTCCAAGATGCTGGGGCCTGTACTTTGTCTTACTAGCCTCCTACATCTAAGATTCCCCATGAAGTGCAGCCCATCAGAATTTGAGAAGAACCACTGCCAAAAAGCATACGAAATGCATCCAAGCAGTACAAAAGTTGTGCTATGGTGGATGCTGTGATGTACCCTAAAATCCAAATAGAAGAAGGAGTGAGAGTGCTGCTGGATGTGCTATTAGAAGATGGCCATCAACTCTCAGCCTCTTTAGGGAGTGTCTCTGCTGTAGAGAGCTGGCTCTTCCAAGTCACACTCCCCACAACAGCCGGTACTCAATGACTGATCTAGGCACAATATAAATGTCTGGACATTTTGGCTCCAAACACGACAACTCTTATGAATCATTCTAGATCCAGAGATGCTCACAGGTTTATTGTTGGGACTTCTCTCTCTGTACAATCTTGCTTTCTTCTCCTACATTCTGCAGTCATTAATTCCAAGGACACTCACTATCAGAGTCTGCACAGTAAAACCCAATGTGAGTTAGATTTCTGACTACCTAAACTGTACCAATATTTATTTTGAAATACTAAAATTCTAATGACCCTTAGGCAGAAAGTATAATCTACCTTAGTCTAGTTGTATTTTCTGAATTCACTTAAATGCCACATATTGAATAATTTAGATATAAGATTGATAGTGTAGTTTCATTTTAGACTTAATAATTATTGTAATAAATAAAATGTTTCATGTGTTTGTTTCTGAAAAATTCTGAGCCATTGTAAATAAAACTACGAATAGATGAGAATGTATTCTAACACCTCTTAAAATAAAATTGAATAATGGAGAATTCTAATTGTCTTATATTACATATTTGCATATGACTCAAAGTTTATAGTTTATGTTTTCATAAATGGCAAGTTATGAATAATAGCTTATTGAAATGATGAGTTCCAGAAATTTGCAGCAGAACGAATTAATTGTAAGTGAAACTTTATTCCACTGGGACCCAGTTTTGCCTGTGGAAAAGATAGCGTTATGCTTTAAATTTTTTTTAGTAAATCTAATAAATACAAATTTCAGGAAATGTAAACATGGCAACATACTTGCACTGTTACACACACACACAATGAAATGAAAACATTTGTAATTTGTTTTTATTCTTGTCATGTTAAAGTAAAAGCAGCCCGCAGTTCAGATTTTCACAAAATAACCTCATCATTGGATGAATCTTGACTAATATATAAAGTCTCAGGTCTCGTTCCAGACCCACTGGGAATATGTTTATTTAATAAGAGCCCAGTGTAATTCTTATGAGGTCAAGAGGTTGTTTCATTTCTCCACCGCTCCTCACTAATCACAGTCTGGAATTCCACTACTCCTGTATCACTGCTCTGGCCTGAGTGAAAGGGGGATTTCAGACAATGCCAAATTTTTCCTTTTTGTCCCTGAACTGAATCACCCACCAGAGTTCAACAGTGTAAGAGTGCTATATGTACAATAGCCTTTCCTGAAATTGAAGAATTAACAAGAGAATTAGAACTTAGGGGGAAAATCTTTAAAAATATATTCCAAACTGGCTGCTAAAAATTGGTTTCTCAATATTATCCTTTTATTCCTCAGGCTGAACCCAGAGGTGATGTGAAGAAAGGTGTAAATAAAACCTGTTGTCTCCTAGCGGGAGTGCCTTTTAAAAACTTGCTTTCCCACATTAAGATCTGCCTCCCCTCTTTACACTCTAGAGGGACTCCCTTCCTCAATCTTCTATATTTTTCATTTTCCCCCACTAAGTTGAAAAACTCTTGCAGTTTGAGCATCTACTCCATTCACTTTTACCTATCAGGATTATCAATAGACCCTATACTCCACAACAGCATGCAACCCTACTCCTGTGCTACTCACAGCATGTGGTGGGCAGAGTAGGAATGTACTTCTACACAGGCAGAAAATGTATTTACTAGACTGACTAATCATTATTTCATATGCAGTTTGCATGTTTGAAGTCTTCCAGCAGAGTTGCAAACTGAATTTAGGTCTTTATGTTTTGTTATATCATACAATTAAAACAAACAAATGAATGATGACATGAATATGCGATTAGATGAAAAATAAAGTTTTCGATTCTTTTTAGCATCAAAACAATGTCAAAGTTCCTGAGAAAATAGAAATACCTTCACTTCTGTTGTACAGCCATAGTGTCTGGCACGTTGGTGGGTACCTACTAGGGATTTTTCATGGTGAGGAAAATAATGCAGAATACAGAATAAATAAGACTACAAGAAAAAGGAAAGGAAATAAGAGAACAACAACAAAAAGTAGAATTGAAGCCATAATCAAGGTTATAAAGTAAGAAAGTTTCCTAGAATGAGAGAATAGCTAATTCATACTTAATGAGGAAGCCTTTGAAATAGCATGATTAGTGCCAGGAAAAAAACAAGGACAACTGTGATCCTGAATACTATTAATACTTAACATTGTTCTGGAAGTACTGACAAATACAATCAGAAATAAAAGAAAAGAAATAGGAAATAGACTCTAAAGAAGGAAGAAAAAACTAATTATGTAAATATATTATTATAACCTGAAGCTCCAATAGAGTCAACTGAGAAGCTACTAAAAAGAGTAAAAAAACTCAGAAATTTGATTGATTTTTAACATGAACACACAAATGATTAAAACTTGTTAAAACAAAGTAAAGTATAATATAAGAAAACATCATTTAAAATAACAGCAAAAGTTAAAATATAAAGCCTAATAAGAAATATACCATACCTAAATGGAAAAAAAATTCAACCAAGATGTAAAAACTGCTTTACTAAATAAAGCCATTTCTTGTTGTAAGTGAAAAATAACACAAATGTTAAGGACTCCAAAGGTCAGTAATTATAGTTTCTGATTCTCCCTAAGTTAACAAAAGCCATAAGTAAACCTAATTTCACAAAGCATATTTTTATTAGTCAAATGATCCTTTTAGTTTAGAAGAATGAATAGATGTGATAACAGCCAATAAAAGTGGAACACTGGTATACTGGTTTCCTGTTGCTGTTGTAACAAATTACCACTAACTTAGTGGCTAAAACAATATAAACTTATTGTCCCACAGCTGTAGGTCACAAGTCTAGCATGGGTCTCTCTGGGCTTTCTATGTTTTAAATGTCTGTGTCTTCCTCCCAATTCATATGTTGAAAACCTAAACAACAATGTGATGGTAGTAGGAGGTAGGGTCTTTGGAGGGCAATTAGATCATGAGAGCAATTAGGGCCTTTATAAAATAGACCAAAGGCGTTTGTTAGCTCTTTCTACCATGTGAAGCTATAGTGGAGAAGTTGTCATCTATGAACCAGAAAAGGACCCTCACTAGACACTAAATTTGCCAACATCTTGATCTTGGGCTTCTCAATTTCTAGAAGTGTGAGAAATAAATTTCTGTTGTGTATAAGCCACCCAGTTTGTGTTTTTTTGTTACAGCAGCCCAAACTGACTAAAACAAGGCTTAAAATCAAGGTATCCTGTCAGTATGTCAGCGTTCCTTTCTAAAGGCTGTAGATGGGAATCTGTTTTCTTGCCTTTTCCAGCTTCTAGAGGCCGCCTGCATTCCTTGAATTGTGGCCCTTTCCCTCCATATTTAAAATCAATAATGCTTGGTTGGGTCCTTTCAACATCGCATCCACTCTGGACTTCTTTTCTGCTTCTTTCTTTCAAGTTTAAGGACCATTGTGATTATATTGGCCCAACTAGATAATCCAGGAATATCTCCCTATTTTAAATTCAGCTGATCAGCAACATTAATTCTAGATTCTAATTTAATTCTCCTTTTCCATGTAGCCTATCATATTTACAGGTTGTGTGAATTAGGACATGCATATCCTTGAGAAGACATTATTCTGTCTACCACAACTGACTAATTCTATCTACTCTAATTGTTTCCTCATGTTTCTTCTCTATTCATTTTTTCTCCTAGTCTTACCTAGGGGAAAAATATCATGTGTAAAGTACTTTATAAATTGTGGTGCACTAAGATAAAATATAACGATTATTCTGTTTATAGTATTACATATTCATTTATTTTTATATCAGTGTAACCCTTTCCATTGACATTACTGAGCCTTTCTGTAGCATATACCATTAAGTGTAGCAGCCAGCAAATGAAAAACTAAATGTTTCTTTACTGGTCAAAACAAAAAAAGAAAAAAAGGTATTTTCCTTAATTTGCTAGAAAAGTGCCTCATTATACTGAACTTACTGAACTTCCTTTCAGTCAAATCAGTGACAGAAAATAAGTTCAAATTTCATACAAATGAAATACCATACAAACTCTATCCCATTAATAAATACATTGATCTTTGATATTATAAGTGATTGAATAAAAATAAAAAATATTTTTAATATGTTATGCATATCTTCTTGCAAAGTCACAGTGCAATTAATTGTGAAATAGTAACTCAATTTAGATAAATACATAATAGTCAACAGAAAAATTAAGATTCAACATATGTTAAAGCTTGAAGTTAAGACATTTTGCATTTATACAGTTTTTATCAATAATGTACAAGATTGAGAATTCTACCTAGCTATATTTCCAAATGTCTCATAGAGATTGGTTTAACTTCTTTGAATTACAAATTAAATGATTGTGATGGCTTAATTCAACTCAAATTCTGTAGTGTAAAAGTTATCATCTGCACATTACTATAAAATTGTTATCTTTTTCCAAATTTAGAGTGCCAGAAATACACAGACTGACTAAAGTCTATTCTTTGAAATAAAAAATATGTAAAAACATGTATTTACCCTTGATTACTCATCTAGGTTGCTATGTTTTGACTCACTCTTAGGATATTCAATAATATTAATATATTGACATAAAGCAAGTATTTTAAAAAATCATAGGTCACATTCTTGAATGAACTCATAAGATAACTTTATATTTCTCAATCTTCCCACCTGGAATATTGTTCCTTAGAATAAGGAAAACAATGAAGATGTGTTGGTAACAAAATGGAAAGCCTGCCTGAAGTAGATTCTATATTGTATATTTTGTATTTTAGCGATTCTATACTTAGTGATTACTTATCAAAATTCTATTTAAAATCGCTTAATTAGTTTTGATAATTCCCTTTTTACATATTCTATCATTGAAGTATAATATTGCAAAAGAGTAAATTCTTAAAGGAAACGTAAAGAAAGCATGCAAGGAAGTAAAGAAGGAAGAAGGGAAGAAGAGAAAGAAGTAAGTGATCGAGTGAGGTAGGAAGAAAGGGAAGAAGGAAAGAAGAAAACCTTTAAAATTGGTATCCCTTTAATGCTTAGTGATAAAAGTACAAGTCTCAAATTTTATAGCAAGTAAGATCTCTCAAGTCTCTAAAATCAAATTTAGAAATTATTTATTTCAGTGTGTTAAATGCTAGCCAGTGCCCTCAAAAAGACAAACAGTGGAACACGTACTCGTATATCTCTATCTGTGATTGATTTAAAATTACAAAAAGGAATAATCCTGTCTAGAAACCTACCTTTGTATGGGCAAACAACATTAACTTACCTGAAATCATTGAAGAACAATGGGATTTAAAAAAATAAAAACATTCCAAACATTAATATTGTGTGTTTAAGGCTTTAAATATTATTAAATTCAGAAAAGGGAGAAGTCTCTCCAGAATGGATTATTCAAATACATGTTCACACAAAAAAGTGAAGTTAGACATTCTAAAACTTTGGTAGCAATTGGAGTTGGGAGAGAGGAGACAGAAGTGCTCTCCAGGCAGGTGAACTGAGAGGAGCCATGTCCTCCTGGTAAAGTGACAGTACAGCTCTAAAGTAATTCCTGTCTTATGTAGTCCAATGTATTATAATTAAACAGCTGACTTAAATTTTCTTGTAGGAATTGAAAGCTCTGTGGGCATGTGTGTGTGTGTGTGTGTGCGTGTGTTTGTGTGATAGAGATCCATGATCATCCTCACCTTTGGCCACTTTATTGCATCTTCCATTCAGATTCAGGTAGAATTTCATCACCTTAAATTTTCATTATTGAGACTGAGGTTATATAAAATCCATCATTCTGATTCTATATGAAATTATCTCCATGGCTTGTTGTAATATTGCTTTTTGGGTGCTGTACAATAAGTATTAATATATAACAAATATTTTCTCAGTCCTTTTCCATGCCACAATCACAAAGGACACGGTTCCTCCTGGGGCAAGTACCTAAGCTGCTTAGGATGTAATTTCTAAGTAGTGTGTCAGCAACTGCAAATGCATTAAATAAGCAATAATAAAATTAATATGGATCATTTGAAAATTACTTAGATTTGTGCTCATACTGGCCCATCTTAAAGGCAAAGCATCTACAGCAAAACAAAATTAATTTGAGTACTTGCCCCAGGAGGAACCGTGTCCTTTTGCCCTTTACTGAAGAAAACCTATGGAAGAGGAAGGCAAATGGCATCTGTCCCTCATTATATTAATAATAAGAAAGAAAATTTTGATGAAGGTGAATTGTGCTTGTGTTTGTGTTCACATGAATCTATACATGTGATAAAAGTTCATGGAATTACACACACACACACACACGCACACAAATGTTTGTAAAAACTGGTGAAATCTGAATAATGTCTGTAGATGGCACCAATGTCAATTTCTGGTTTTGATGCTGTACTGCAGATATAGATACTACTATTGAAACAGATGGGCAAAAGGGGATGGGACCTCTTTGTATTAATTTTACAAATTCCAGTGAATTTATAATTGTTTCAAAATAAAAAGTAAAAGAATATTACCCAGTCCAGGCCATAGAACCCTATAAATATCCTTCTATTAATATTATGTCCATTTGAAGCACTATTAAGACTCTGTCTAGGTGGTGTTCTTCCTTATTTTATAAATATAAACATAAATTTAGCTTTGCTTAATCAGCTGGTTACACTGCTGGTCTTTTGGAGGGTTAACAATAGATATAGTAAATATTTATTGAGCCTCTACTACAATATTTGCAAGAAACTCAGATGCAAAGATAAAAGAAGAAAAGCCTCTACTCTTATGAAGCTTGGAGTCAAGTGGAGAGAAAATAAAAATATGGATAAACCTACAAATGAACAAATAAATACAAAATATGTTAAATGTCAAGGAGCAACATATATGATCCTTTTATCTAGAACAAAGATTGGCAAATTACAACCTGTTTTATTAAACAATGTTTTATTAGAAAAAAGCCATGCTCATAAGTCTCCATATCGGCTATGGCCACTTTCACGCTATGCAGGTAGTGTTGAGTAGTTACAACAGAGATATATGGTCGAAGAAAACCTATAATATTTACTCTCTGAGCCTTTAAGAAAAAGCCCCCTAACCAGGAACAAAGGAATTTTGAATCTTAAGCTAGGTCTCAATACTCTTTTTCCTTCTTTTAGCAAGATAATCTCTGTGAAAGCCTACTGTTGAGAAGTATAAAAAATGTTTTGTTTTTTTTTAAGGTTCCCTTAAGCCTCGGATAACATATTAAGATATAGATCTAGGGGTTATATTGTAGAGTTTCTTCTCATTGTAGCCAGACTATGAACCTTATGCTATGAAGGTAGGAGGGTGTGAGAGAACAGTGACTTTTTAAACCATAGGTAGAAACCCATCAGTAGATTGTAAAGTCAGTTGTCTGGTCATAATTAACATTTTTAAAAAGAGAAATTGACTGCAGTAGAAAAATAAGATTGCTGTGCACAAAGTAGAAGCAAGATCGCTTATAAAATCTATGTTTCTCTTTGATGCACGTGCACACTGACACTTTTCTGGTTTACTGTTTATGAATACAAGTTTGACAAAACTTAAAAGTCATTGTTTAATGAGATATGAAGCCTGTAGCTCAGAGTATTGTAGAGCAATAAGAGCAGCAGAGTTAAAGGTAATAATCAAGGTACCCATTTCATCCATTTGGGCCACAGATTGGAGAGGGGAGAGAGAAAAAGAATATTTAATATAGAAGGACTTTGGCGCATCTTCTGATTTAGGATTCTGGCAGGAGGTCCCTTTGAAGACTTCCCTTGCAAACTTCCAAGGGCATGTCAGGGAAGGCTAAATGCCTCTATGTGTATTTTGAACGCACTCACTCCTAAAATCACGTGGATTTTTGTACTACAGTGTAGTTGAGAATGGGAGCTGTGTCTGAAGCAACATTCTTGTTTTCCCAAGTCCTGCATGTGACATATGAATTTAACCATGTGATTCAGTGAGGAAAGGGGGAATCATTGGAAGACTGATAAGAGGACAGAGTTGAGAACAAATAGCCCACTGTGTGCAACCACACTGAGACTGAAAGTAAATGGTCAAGATGTAGTTACACTATTCTATACTAGGAGCAGTTTAGGTGGAGAATCCTCTGCACCCTCCTGGCTGTGTCACCCTGTGCCGACTCAGGAATGTGGGTTTGGACTATGGTGGGGATCTGCCCTCCTCCGTCTGCACTGAGCATGACAGGCCACTTGTTTCTCATTAACAAACTGTGGGACATCACAAAGCTAGAAGAGAACAGTGACCTCAAAAATGACCAGTGTGGGTTTCAGGCCAGACCAGACCAGTCATGCCTATGTGGAGACCAGTGGGTTTACAGAGACCATTACATTCCTCTCAATCGCTCAACTATTTTCTGTAGGAGATACTATGGTGAGACGGTGCCACAAATTTTTCTACCATCTTTGATGTGCCTGGTTTCACAGTTGCTTTGGGTGCAGGAGCCTCTTAACTGGTTTTTGGATGTCTCACAAAGGAAATTAGTCTACAGATTATTGTTCAATTGGTGTCTCCATGAGAGTAAGAAGAGTCTGAAGCTTCCTCTTCTACCAGCATGCTGATGGAACTCTAAGTATGCTCTTGCAGCTGAAATAGTTCTAACCAATACAGAGAGATTGGGCACATTGCAAAGAAAATTCCTAAAGAAGATGTTTTATATAAAAACAGGAAGTAAAACAAAGTTTTGAAGCACAAGTTAAAACAAAAAATACTTTGACACCGAGGTAGCTTGAATAGGGAGACCTCTCACATGTTTAATCATTTTGAATTTCCTGATCAATGTAGATATACCTTTAGAGATTCACCAGCATGGGGGAAGAGATGTTTATCAGCTTCATAATGTAAAAGTAAATAATCTCATAGCATGCCAATTAAAAATACAAATGCAAATATATTGTTATAGTAGATATCTTATTTTTCCCCAGATATTTTGCAGTGTGCTTTGAAAAAAATATTTTAGCCCAGTTGTATTTCAATAATTTGTCTACATGGGGGAGATAATACTCTGCCATGCAGAGTGCACCTGGTATGCTATATGTTCTCATCCATTTATTAAAGATGCTTCATCTTTGCTAGTTCTAAGCCATCATTTCATCCAATTCTCCAGCATATCACCACATGATAATCTTTCCATGCACTATGTTAATCATGAGATTTCTTACCTGCACCAAATCTATATTATTTTGATTTTCCTTAGAATTCTACTCAAAGGAAAAAAAAGACATTCTCTAATAAAGACATCTGCACTCAAATGTTTGTAGTAGCACAATTCACAATTGCAAAGATGTGGAAACAACCCAAGTGCCCATCAACACATGAGTGGATTAATAAAATGTGGTATATGTATACCATGGAATACTACTCAACTACAACAAACGGTGATGATCTAGCACCTCTTATATGATCCTGGATAGAGCTTGAGCCAATTCTTCTAAGTGAGGTATCACAAGAATGGAAAAACAAGCATCATATGTCCTGGCCATCAAATTGGTACTAACTGATCAACACTAAGGGGCTCACATGGAAGTAATATTCATTGGGTACAGATCAGGTGGGGGGGGCCATGGCAGGAGGAGATAAACTCACAACTAATGGCTGCGGGGTGCACTGTATTGGGGAAGGGCAAGCTTGTAGCCTTGGCTTGGGTGAGACAAAGGCATTATATGTAACCAAAATGGTTGTACCCTATAATATTCTGAAATAAAAACAATAATAATATTTTTATATTCTCTGTCTATTTAGATTTTTTCTTAAGGCCATAAAACAACCAGCACAGGGCCTGGAACATTGTTTAGATACAATAAATGCTTGGAATATATATATTTTTTCTTTTTAATCTATGTCCCCAACTGAAAGCTCTGTTCCAGGCAGGTTACTCTCACTGTCTCCATAACATACCATACTCATTTCTAGAACACTTTTTCCACTTTTTCTGGGGCATGCACTCTGTGAATCCTTTAACAACTAGCTCAAACTCCACCTCATTCATGAAGCTTCCCAGTATGACCTCCTTCCTTCAGGGAGTTCATAGTTTTATAAAGAGAGAGCATTATGTAAACAAGTAAGTGCAATACAAATTCCTATATTGCAGGATATCAGTGTGTCTAAAGAAAAGGAAGGAGTAGTCAATTTTACACAAAGTGGGGTTGGCGGAGCAGTGGGTCTTGTAGATAATCTGATAGATTGACACTTGAAAGGTGAATAGTTACTTGGTAATTTAATAAAGGGACACAGGAAAAGAAGCAGCATCATGTGTTTGAAGAAATTTCATATAGTTTGATATATGTAGTCAGTTGCAAACCAAAATCCATCCTTTATTTCCCATTTACTTTAGAGCACAAATTTTGTTTGTAATGGCAATGTGGTCAACCTCCCTTGTGGCTGGCTTTGTCCATATACATAATTTATAGTTGATGAAGAATAAAATAAAATGTTGTCTGCTAACACCTTAGAACCATCAATTTAAACTTTAAAACTTTTTTTTTTTTTGAGACAGAGTCTCACTCTGTTGCCCTGGCTAGAGTGCTATGGCGTCAGCCTAGCTCACAGCAACCTCAAACTCCTGGGGTAAAGCAATCCTCCTGCCTCAGCCTTCCGAGTAGCTGGGACTACAGGCATGTGCCACCATGCCCGGCTAATTTTTTCTATATATATTTAGTTGGGCAATTAATTTCTTTCTATATTTAGTAGAGACAGGGGTCTGGCTCTTGCTGAGGCTGGTTTCGAACTCCTGACCTTGAGTGATCCGCCCACCGTGGCCTCCCAGAGTGCTAGGATTATGGGTGTGAGCCACCGTGGCCAGCCATAACTTTTCAAAAAAAAAAAAGAGATACATTTCTATACTATTTAAGTCACTGTTTTTGAGTACTTCTGTTATATGAAGTGGAACAAAATTCTAATTGATGTAGAGTGACTGGAACAGAGAGAGAAGGAAGAGTCCTTGTTTAGAAAAACAGTTAGAAAACACTTTGAGAGAGATAATAACATGTATTGTACCCTATGTTAAGGAATTTGTACTTTGTCCATAGCCAATGTTTCTAAATCCTGGCAACATTGTAATTATCTGTGGAGTTAAATCAAAAACATACAGCTTCAAGATCCTACTCTAAACCAACCAAATTAAACTCTAGGGAAGAGATTTTCAACCTTGGCTGCACATTTAAATTGTGATGCCCAGGCCACACCCATATCTAATGTGTCAGAATCTCTGGGTATTATTATTTCCAAAAACCTCCCAAGTTATTAAAATGTTCAGCCATGTGTGAGAAACACTGCTATAAGCAATAGGTTTGGGTAGTCTCATAAGAATTTTAGGTAAGTTGAAAAGATTTAGTTTACGTTTTATCATTCTGGCTGCAATGTAGAAGACTGATTGATTAACAATAAAGTTATGTTTTAGGATGAAAAGTACCACTTTTCTTTAAATTTTTCAAAAGAGTTTTCCTTGTAGTAATAAAATCTAAAACTTCTTCTATATTAATATAAGTTAGTAAATTTCCCCAGGCATGTTGTGATCTATATAGTTTTTGAATTTTCTTGTAAATTGACAAATTATAATTATATATTTATAGCGATCAGAGTGTCCTAGTAAGGGCTCATCCCAACCATATCAGTGGGATTGCTCATGACTAAAGCTATAGGAAAATCCACCTAAAAATGACCTGCCCAATAAGGGTATTTATTATTTCACCTAACAAAGTCCACAGGTAGGGTGCATCAAGATTCAGTTCATTCATCTGGTTAATAGTGACAGTAAGTCCTTCCATCTTCCTCCTCTACCATTCATGGTGTAAGGATTATGGGTCGTTGTAAATACAGATGTTACATTTAGATGGCCATATCCAGAGACAGAATAATAGAATAGCCTGTCCTTTTGTTCCTTATTAGAGTGTGGACAATTTCTGAGAAGACTTTCAAGCTAATTTCCTCTAACATTGGCCAAAATAATATCGCATGACCATTCTTAAAACAATCACAGTTGAAAGGATGATTGAGATAATTGCCTGTTCTTAATTCTACCTGTGAATCTTGAAATTTGAACTTAAAGTAGAGCCAAATTTCAGTAGACCCCTTATAAAGGAATATCTATGGTAAAATATGCAACCTGAGATACTTATGACTATATGAAATTTAAAACATAGAAAGGCAACCAGAACTAAAACTGTGAATGCCTGAAGAGCAAGGAGGAAATGGAGCTTTATCAAGTCAGCCAGATGGAGAACATGTGAAGCTAGGAGCATAAAGTAGAAAGGCTTCCAATCCCAATGTCATCAGCACAGTGTGGTCAAGGAGCATGTAAGAGAGCCTACAAAGACCTACATTGACTGTTATTAATTATGCTGTGATCCCCAGCAAGTTACTTAACATTTTTTATCTCAGTTTTCTTCAGTACTATAATGATAATACTTTCTGGGCTTCCTCATGTGAGTTTTTGAAAACACATGAAGAAATTGGATTGTCCAATGTTTATCATCTGCAAATTTCAATTACTCTAGAACTTTTTATGCATGTTTTATAGAAAGATTACTGTAATAGTAAATACTTACAAATAGGAGTATATAACAGTAAAATAGATTCAAACTTTTATGGTGTATGTAGGTTAGATTGTTATTTTTACTTTAAAAAGGGGGAAGTGACACTTATTGAGCAGGCTCCTGGTGAACATCTACAACTAGGAGGAGCAGAATATTTAGGAACATCAACAGGACAGCTCATATTTTACAGAGCACATACATAGGGCCAGCTACATAAATTCTGGTGTCTAGGACAAATAACAATGTGGGCTCCCTTGTTTAAAGAACAAGAAAAAGCATTTTCCTTTCTTTGACAGTCTCTTAACCTGTCTTTTGTTTTCTTATATTTGCTATTTAATGTTGTGTTCCTTCTGGCACAGATACTCGGTGAGTGAGTGTAGATTTTCACAGCTATCTTCAGCTCTACCCAGAAACTGTGTGCAGGGCCTTGCTGAGACTCATGTGGAAACATGAGTTCCTAGCTCCCAGAACATGCTCCATAGTCCCATTGGATTTTACCAAAAATATCCCCCAAAAAACCAAAAAACAAATTCAGAGGTAAAATGATTAAGAATTCCAAGATAGTGTTTATAGACCATCAAAGCCCAAGTATGGGACCCTTTACTTAGTTTGGGACCCTGTGTAACTGTGCCTGTAGCAGACCCATGAGGCCAGCCCTGTACACAGTTGACATATCCTCAGTGAGTCACAGAACCAGAAGAAATGTCCTTTGTAAAATGGTCAGCTGTAGACCAGCTTCATGAATGCTCCTGTGATATTCATCTGGGAATCCCAAAACATTTTGGATAATTTTTTTTTTTTTTTTAGTCAGAGTCTCACTCTGTCGCCCTGGTTAGAGTGCCATGACGTCAGCCTAGCTCACAGCAACCTCAAACTCCTGGGCTCAAGCAATTCTCCTGCCTCAGCCTCCTGAGTAGCTGGGACTACAGGTATGCACCACGATGCCAGGATAATTTTTTCTATATATTTTCAGTTGTCCAGCTAACTTCTTTCTATTTTTTTTAGTAGAGACGGGATCTCACTCTTGCTCAGGCTGGTTGGAAACTCCTGAGCTCAAATGATCCACCCACCTCAGCCTCTCAGAGTGCTAGGATTACAGGTGTGAGCCACCGTGACCTGCCCATTTTGGAGAATTTTGATGTGAATGGAATGGAATTTCCAAGGACTAGTTAATTATTGTGTTTTGGTTGTTACTGGGAGTTTGGCCAGTAACTTCAAAATTATGCTTGGAAACATAAAATATAAAGTGAGACAAAAGTCAGAATTTACTTATGTGAAGAACCAAGCACTGATATCCAAAAAATAAAAAAAAAATTAGTGCACAAATAAAGGTATTTGTTATAATAGAAGATATTTGATATTCAAAAGTTTCACAAAAAGTATTGCAATTTTTTCTGCCTGATCATTTTTCTTTTAAAAAGTATGAAATTTAAAAATGATCCGAGAAAACATAGAGTAGGATTTAGAAATTAATGTTATCTTTTAAATATCTCTCCTTATCACCAATTAAAATTTTAAATATTTCTATGGTTATAACATTTTATTGTTATTTTAATTAAATGAAAGGGGAGGTAGAGGAAGAGCAATAAGTTTTAATTTTTTATAGTATTTACATTTCATTTCATTAACATAAAATATTCATTTTTAAAATTTAGCTATTTATTGTACCATGCTTTAAGTATATATGTATGTATATATGTAATGTATATATATATATATGCGTGTGAGTATATATACACATGCACAGTAAACACTCCATATTCATGGGTTCTGCATCTGTGGATCCAACCAACCTTGAATCAAAAAGATTTGGAAAAAAAATTGCAACTGTGCTAAATATGTACAGACTGTTTTTCTTACCTTTATCACCTAAACACTACAGTATAACAACATTTACTTAGCTTTTGCACTATATTGGGTATTATACTAATAAATAACCTAGAGATAATTTAAAGCATATAGGAAAATGTGCATAGGTTATATGCCAATACTATGCTATTTTATATCAGCATCCCGGGATTTTGGTATCCTTGGGAGGTCTTGGAACCAATTCTCATCCACAAATACTGAGGGATGACTGTATATATACATATATGTTGATATGCATATTCATTTATTTGTTTATCTCGATTTCTTCCAAAAATCCCTTTAGTTCATTCGAGGCACAGTTTTTATTTCTGTAAGTGTATATGTAGTAAATATTCTTCCTTTCTATTTAAATTATATTAATAATTATAAAATTGATGATTTATATCCTTCTTATTAAAGAGAAAAATAGTTTTCAAAAATATCTAAAACTTTCTTGGAATAAAATCATATAGCAATTAGAATTATATTATTCATTTTTAATGTTATCTTGCTAATGCTTATTTTTAACTTAACTAAGAAGATGTGGCAAATTAAAAGAACAGGTGAGGCAGTAAGAAAAAGATATGTTGGTATTTGTTTTCTTCTAAAATAGGGTTTTAAACAAATGGTGAATAACAAATACGTACAGATACCTATTTATGTTGCTGCTTTTCAAATTATATAATGTAGAAATGGTTTGTGATACTACTTAGAATCTTTCCATGCTATTAGCATAATGCCTTTTATTTCTATTAAAGTCAAGTTTTAAAATTCCTACAAACAAGCAACTTACTTCTGATGAGTTCTTTGTATTTTGAAATTATTTATTAATATAAATTAATATAATTAATTATATTGATAATATAATCATTCTTTTCTAAAGGAAACAGGTATAAAATTACAAACTAATCATTTGAATATATAAAATTATATGTAAGATATACATGTAATAATCTTATATAAGATAAAAAGATAAAAGGAAAGTTGGAGGCAAGGATGCTTTATATCAGGCTGTATTATTTTTATATTGCTGTCTAAAAAATTACCATAAACTTAGCTGCTTTAAACACCCTAGTTAGTCCTGTAGTTCAGAAGCCCAGACATGGCTTGCTTGGCTCTTCTGGTTAATGTCTTACAAGGCTGAAATTAAAGTGCCAATGGCTGTTCTCATCTGGAGCTTAAAGTCTTTCTAGCTCGGGTGAATGTGGTAGACTTAATTTCCTTGCTGTGTAGGACAGAGGTGCCTGTTTTCTTGATTGATGTCAGCTTGGGCCCTCAGCAGGTCTTTGAGGCTGTACACATTCCTTGCCAACTGGCCCCCTCCATCTTCAAAAAGCTAGCAACAATTTCCCTTGTGTCAAATTTCTCTTTTGCTTCCAGTGTCTGACTTCTAGAAGGTCCCAGTTCCTGTTAGGAGTTTAAGCTGATTAAGTCAATCCCAACTGGCTTCTCTCTTAAGGTGAACTATTTTGAGACCTTAATTGCCTCTCCAAAAATTCCTCCCTTCAGAACAGCATCTATATTAGTGTTTGATTCAATAATCCATAGAAGGCCGGGCGCGGTGGCTCACGCCTGTAATCATAGCACTCTGGGAGGCCAAGGCGGGTGGATAGCTCAAGGTCAGGAGTTTGAAACCAGCCTGACCAAGAGCGAGACCCCGTCTCAAAAAAAAAAAAAAATAATCCATAGAAGGCGTGTTACACCAGGAGAGAGGAATTTGGAGTTATTTTAGAGTTATGCCTATCAAAGGAGTCTGGAAAATGTTATGTGCAGATGTACATATTTCAAGGCCTTTTTCATTCTGGTCCCAAACTTTCCTTCTCTACTTACTTACCACTAATCCCTTGTACAAACCAGTTCCATCCAAACTAGTTTATCAATTGTCTCTCTAAAAAGCCTTATTTTTCTACATTTGTCTTTTGTACATTCAGTTTAATCTACTAAGAAGTGTCAGATTTTTTTTTCCATTTTCTTGTCTTTTCATCTTCTGTTTTTCAAAATGCTTAAGTTCAAATTCTAACAACTCTATAATTTATTCCATTAAAACTTTTACCTAAAATGATTATTTTTTCATTTAATTGATCTATATACACCCTTCACTTTTAGATTTTTGGCAATGTAGGGGAAGTATTTTTAGTTGCAGCAAACTTTGTTTTTCTGGGATAAAACATTTGGATAAAGGTTACTCACATGCTACATATTAAGCCACCTTGTTTTCATAAATGTTGCTTAATGAGAAGAAATTTTTCAATAAAGTGTTAAGGGACTCAATTTAGCTAAGTAATACATTAGAATATCTTCTTGTTCTAAGAGTTTTCTTTGTTCTGATTCAGAAATACGTTGACTTTTTGTTATTAATTACAACTATTTACTGATCTCCTTAGTGCTTATGTCTTAATTACCAAGCAAAACAGTAGCAATTATGCATATAATTATATGCATAGAAGATTAATTTTGTGAGTTTATAGTGTTTTTTATCTTTATAATGGATTACTCACATGTAAGTTTCTCTGCTTATAGTATACATTATATAACAGAGATGATAATTTGCAGTTAGATTTAGGTTTATATCCTGCCTTCATGCAATCTGGAAAAGTGATATAACATGGTTGAGCCTCATTCTATTTGTAAAAGGCAGATAATAAATATATCTCAAAGGGTTATTGTGAAGATTTATGTGATAATTTCAAAATGTGGAACATTTTGTGGAACAAGTAGATCATACTTCTTTGTGTTCTTTTTCTCTCTCCTCCCTCTTACAATTCCCAATAATTTTAAAAGGTATGCATTTTTACAATTAATATTTACAATTCTATGTAGTAAATAAGGAAAATATATTGAAATATAACATATAAAACTTGCTCTGTAAAACTCTGTAAAAAAGTAACAGAGCCATCTATTCAAAATCCCCTAAAAGAGATAGAATCTGACTGAAGATACTAATACACTAAACAAAATCACAGACTAATAGACTAACAAACAAAAAATTCAAAATGAGGTAGGGAGGTTGGTTAATAGTAGAATCTTGTTCTTGAAGGTTTATGTTGGACTATAATATTGGCAATTTCTGATTCAGTAGAAACAAGGGAGACTATACTGTCTTACAAAAGTTTACACTGGTATATATTTCCTTTTCCAAATTTTAGATCTGTTGCAGGGATATAAACATGCTGGTCCTGTAAGTATTGATACTCTTCTCCACTTGATAGTTTATTTTTTTTCTTGTAAATGTATACATTTTAAATACAATGTAAACAATTAGGCTGTGTGCTTGGTCAATGTGAGTCTACCACCTGAGAAACAGAATTGTCTGTTTATGGAGTAATGAATTCAAGTATTTGAGTTTGCAAGACTGAGCTTTTATAGACTTCGTTCTGGAATCATGTAAAGGCCCACTGATGGAAAGGAGGAGTGAGCACGTGAGACTGATGGGAAAGAAAATTTGTTTTCTTATTGTAACATGTGGTCACTATGTCAAAAACCATGACATAAGTTTAATGCTTTTTTAAAAGGTGGACTAAGGCACTTCCTTATTATACATGCCTAAGGCATTTTTTAAAAGTTAGCTATTGTGTTTTAAAACTTAAGTATGTTAAAAGTTTTTGTAATAGATATTTTAAGTATGATTAATCATTAAAATGCTAGCCAGATAACTAGAGTTAGGTGTTATTTGGCTTTGGGAGAAAACCATCTTTCTCTTTTGATCTATTAGCTCTATAAGAAGTACCTTGTAAGAACACAGGAAAGAAAGATATTAAGCAAATCTTGAAAAATTGTTAGAAAGAAATAATAATATACACAAGAAAGATTAATGAATGCTGGAACTCTAAAGAGGGCACTGGGAACAACATAGTGAACAAGAGGAATAGGATTAAGAACACAAGTAGGGTATGAAAAATGCCTATAGAGACATGAAAAAGCTTCAACATGGAATGTCTTTAATACACGAATGTATAGACAAACCATGAACCATACATTTTAAACTACTAAGTTTAAAGTTTTTATTCAAGTCAAAAAAGTATCTATTGAATGGATATTTTGTATTAGAAACTATGGTAATTTACATTGATTAAAAAAAAATAAAACATATTCCCAGTACTCAAGTGGTTCACAATGGTGATAAAATTTATATGGTGATAAAAATTATAGTTTATGATTGTAAGTTGTAATAAAATGTGATGATAGTGGCAAGGTCAGGGTACTGGGAGATCATGAAGCAGGAGTAAATACCTAACCTCTAGGGTAGTCAAGCAAAGATTCACAAAATATTGAAAGCATAGCTTAGATTTGAAAATATTAATAACTTGGAGTTCACAAAACAGGTAAGGCAAGAAGGACAGATTAACTGGGAGGATAATCCCAGTCCAAATGACCTGGAGGGCACTATTGTCTCGTTTGATCTGACTACTCTGTGTGCATCCATCTTGAACTTGACACCTCAATCAAACAGTATGACCTTCCTTAATTAAGGCATGACATCCTTTCACTACATTGTCTTAGCTTTTTAGACTACATAATCCTCAAATTTGGTTTTATACATTAAATCTTACACAATGGGTAGATTATTTTATGTAGAAATTATTTATTAAATCACAGAATCCACAAAAAAGAAAATATATTTTAAAATAAAGCTTACTCTATGAATTGAAAATTGACATAAAATGATTAAATATGAGAAACAAACTATTTTATATCCATTCTCATTATTCCTGATTTGCAGAACTTACACTGATTTATATCTTACTGGTTTTCATTTCTAAATGATTCTGTGACCATCAAAATTATTTTAAAGAAATGTCAGGGGATATTTCTACACATTTATGAATTTAAGTAATGTGATCCCATCAATCAGCGAAGCTATGGAGCCACAATGAGTCTCAGTTATTTAAAAACCAATTGATTCCACAACCTCTGTGGAAAGTAATATGGAGATACCTCAAAGAGCTGCAAGTAGAAATACCATTTGATCCAGCAATCCCATTACTGGGCATCTATCCAAAGAAAAAAAGACATTCTATAAACAAGACATCTGCATTAGAATGTTGATAGCAGCACAACTCACAATTGCAAAGATGTGGAAACAACCCAAATGCCCATCAATCCATGAGTGGATTAACAAAATGTGGTATATGTATACCATGGAGTACTATTCAGCCACAAAAAACAATGGTGATCTAGCACCTCTTGTATTATCCTGGATAGAGCTGGAGCCCATTCTACTAAGTGAAGTAACACAAGAATGGAAAAGCAAGCACCACATGTACTCATCATCAAATTGGTATTAACTGATCAACACTAATGTGCACACGTAGTAGTAACATTCATTGGGTGTTGGGCAGGTGGAAGGGAGGAGGAGGGAATGGGTATATTCACACCTAATAAGTATGGTGCTCACCATCTCGGGGATGGACAGGCTTGAAGTTTGAAGCTCTGACTTGGGTGAGGCAAAGGCAATATATGTAAACTAGACATTTGTACCCCCGTAATATGCTGAAATAAAGTAAATAAATAAATAAATAAAAATCCATTGATTCCAATTTGTAAAGAGATTGACAAAACTATATACATTTGACCCATCATCAGTTACATTTGCTTATGTGATACTTGTTTTTTATTTACAAGATTGGATTACATTTAGAGTGCATACTTAAAGTAAAATTTCCCTTTCTCCCCCTTGACCTTTCCATATATAAGTGTAGTTTTTCTTTGTAGCTTTCTGAATTTATAGGAATTATAAATTTGATAAATAGTTCATTTGTATGTGTCCTGTCCATCTCCCATGAATTTTAGGTAGTGCAAATTCTCCTACAACCTTGTTGATATCTTCTAGTGCTTCATTATTCACTTTAAGGGAGCAAATTCACACAAATGAGATGACATTGGAAATGTAATTGCTCTCCTTGAATCAATATATTGAAAATATTTTTCCTGAACCAAGTACAACAGTTATTTTCAAATATTTTATTACTTTGTGAAGGTGATAAGGTTTTAAAATTCAAAGTTATTTATGTAAAATATATTTCCAAGTATTCCTCCCATCCCAATGAAAACAAAATAACAACTGGAAAAGATGGAGAAGCCAATGGTATTTATTCAGGAAAAAAAAAAAAGAGGTATTATAATCAAGGTCAATATGTATCCAGGGCTCATTTTGTGCCAGGTAATTTTCTAAGGAATTTATATTAACACACATATCCCCTTTTCACAGAACGGACAACGAGATGCACAGATAATTAATAAACTTGTTAATGTTGCACAGCTAGTAACAAACAGGGGGCCTCTGAACTCAGGCAGTCTGGCTCCAGCCCCCATGTTCTTAATCATTGTATTTTCTTACCTCTTAGATATAATAAGATCCACTTTTGTGGAAGAAGTACATAAATAGTACATGCTACTCTTATCTACAATTTTCAACCTTGAGCCATGATATGTCCATTGTTCTGAACATAAAAGCAACATTACTGAAGCAACTGTCCTTGGCAGAAATTTGTTTTCTATCCTGGAAATCGTGAAAAGAGTTATTATATCCGTCAAAAAGATCTTGGAAATCTTTTAGTGTGACTCTTGACCTAGATTTTTTGATATGGAGGCGGGCTATACTATTTGCATTGATGAATCTGAAAATAATTATGAATATGTTATAGGTTAGCACCGATGTTAAATATGTTAACTGTCTAGTGCTAATTAGTTCCATGATACCACTTTGTGATGTCCTATTCCCTGAGCCCTGCACTCTGTGGAACCAAATGTGGCTATGGAAATTATTATTTTTTGTGTGTATTTGCTTAAAACAAATAAACTTTACAAAAAATCAATAATTTATTTTACATTTTTCCTTTTAATTATTGTAAATATTTATAAATTTTATCCCTATGCTAATTTTGTCTTATTATTTTCTCAAGCCTATACTGTCCAAACATCTTTCTGAATATTGACTTAGGTCAAGGCAACATTTACCACCTTTGAGTAGAAGTCTTATGTGTGTGACATTGAAAAAAAAGTATTGTGTAGTGGAAAGACAGGATTTGGAGAATATAATCACTCTCTATGATTTCTTTGCTAGTGGCCTTGGACAAGTTACTTCATCTCTGTAAGCCTCAGTTTTTCATCAATAAAAATGGGATTAACAGCAATTATTTTCAATTTTTTTCTCAATAAGAAAAGAGATTTTAAACCTGGCACAGTTTAACTAATTATAATGTCAATTCTCTCCTCCACAGCTCATATTTCTAAGGAAAATTATTTTCATTTTTATAAATAACTTCTATCCTTTATCCATAAAACTCATAGATTTAAAGAATTTCAAAGGCAAAAGGAAACATAAAAATTATTTATCATGGCTTATTTCATCTTCAGACATCTTCAGTGGTAATTGTTAGAATATTAAGTCAAAATCTTCCTCTCTCCAATTTTTATCTATGGATTCAATTTGTGATGCCTAAGGCCAAAGAAAACAAATCAAATCCTTTCCAATGATATCTGACTTGCCTTTACTGTTAATGTTTCAAATAGACATTTTAAGAACTCTAAATCTAAATTTATTTAATGGTAATAGTGTTTCATAATATGCAAAATAACAAAAATCTACAATTTATGCACACTCCTCTATGACAGCATATTGCACATACTGTTATTGATACTACTCGCAAACGATATCATTAATATTCATTTTTTGAGATCATGTACCTTGCTAATACATGAGTGAGAAAACTGACAGTTGGAGAGATTTAGTGACTAATAATTAAAGGATTAGTTAGTAAAGAACTAGGAGACTGGTTTATTTGATTGATTTTGGAATTTTCCTTTTTTCTTACAATCTGTCTTTACACTGATGGTGAAATTGCAGCTTATGCTATAAAATAAAGTGTAAACTTGATAAACAAGTCAATCTTTTCAGTATTAAAACAATTCTGTTATCTTCTTAGAGAGAATGCAGAGATTAATTATTCTTTTTTTTTTTCCCCTTAGTTAATTGTTTATTTTTCATGACTGAGAGGATGCTGTTTACCTTGTTGCTATTGTTGCTATTAAGATCATGTGTTAGTCGGTACTCTGTTTTAGGAGCAGAGGATTCTAGAGAATAGTACACTGGGAAGTTCACATTAGATCAGGCTCATCTGGATCCTGAAGCTTGTATGAGGCCATCAGGACATGGCTGTCTCAGGTTTTTGTCTCTGTTTTACCCTGTGCTGCCTCTGGCAGGCAGGAGAATGGCGCACTGAGGGAATAATGTGATATTAACAGCTCTAGGTTTTCACTCTATCCTCTCAAACAATAAACTAAAAGATGTGTCTTTTTATTGCAATTGCCAGAGGACTGCCAAAATGGGCCACACGGGGCCCTTGGCAGGAGCCATTGGCCCTCGTTAAGGGTGTTATTGGCTAGGGGGATGAAATGCTCTGATTAGCTTTTGGAGTCATGTGCCTACTCCTGAGGCCAGGGGTGGGATCAGTTTCACACAAACTACCTGGCCTGAGAATGAGTTAGATTCTTTCCTCAAGGAAAATCAGAGTGCTCTTACCAGCATGTGAAGGAATTAAGATGAGGCAAATAGAACAACTATCCTTTATAGCTCAGCTCCCTTTATTGAGTCCTTAATAAGAGCATGATGCCTGGAGAATGTATAAAACTTACTTCAAGTCACACCACCAGTAATTGCTAGAATCCTCTTCCTCCATCCAATCTCCTTGCTCTTTAGTACAATGCTGTCTGTACAGCCTGTCCCACTACTTCTGATGAAATTCTTATCTTTCATTAGCTTTTTTTCAAAAGCTCAGATACTACAAAAAAGGGACAAAAATATCAGACTTATACTTAAGTAGGGTTTCGTACCTCTCTGAACTCATTGGCTGTTTGCTCCTACACCATTTGTTGCAGCTATGCTGTCCTATTGTTGTTCCTGAAATATACCTACGCCTATGAGCTTTGGCACTTGGTGCTGCATGCGCCTGGAATACTCTTCCCAAAAAAGCCACCATGGATATCTCTCTTATCTCATTCAGGTCTTAAATCAAATATCACAAAAATAAGGCCTTTTCTTATCATCATATTTAAAAATTCTATACCCTATTATTCTCTTATGCTCTGTGTTTTCTTTGCAAAGCCAATTGCTACCTCTCTCTCTCTCTCTCTCTCTCTGTCTCTCTTACACACACACAATTTTACTTATGTATCTGTTTATTGTTTTCTACCATTGTTGGAATATGACCACAATAAGGGTAGGTGTTTTTTTGTCCTTTGTCCATTGCTATATTCCAATCACTCAGAAAATGGACTGGAACTTAGCAGGTACAGAATAAATAGTAGTTGAATACATAAATATGAATATGATTTATTTTACTTTAGCAGACTTTTTGATATGACTTAACTTTCTCTTTATTGGAAAATGTTTATAATTTTGAATTGGATGGCAAAAACTGAAAGAATATTGGATTTATTTCATGGCAGAAGAAAGATGCTATTCAAATCGTACTTTTGAACTGTTTGCATAATGCACATGTAGAAAGAAAAAAATGCTTCTTCACACAAATATAAAACATACACAGAATTAACTTAGGTAGGTGGTAGCAGGAAGCCAGATACATTTGCATTAAAAATTACCGATCCTTTTATTGAATCTTACAAACAGAGTTAGACTAGGAAGAAAATGGAAAGAACATCTGATACCCATTATTAGATACTCGTTTAACAATTCTGGGAAATAGCAATTCTCATTCACATTTTCTGTTAGTATCCTGAAAGAGGTCCTGTCTGACAATGCAGCCATGGGGAGACTTGTTTTGATCAAGTCTGTCGCTTTTCCTTTCAAAGAGAACTAGATAATGCACCTGTGTAACTTCACCTCTTAATCGGATCAGCAGGGTCCCACTGAAACGGAGAGTAATGATGTTACAAGTTGAGGTTTCCATGAAAGAAGTGTTCTAATCCCTTTTTGTCTTCAAAAGAAGAAAATAAATAATACTCATATTTCTGTCCCTCAAATTTTGTAAAACTGGGCAGAACTTTAAACAATATCATTTACTGCCTTTATATTAGATGTAGCACATATTTTTAAACAATATCATTTGCTGCCCTTATATTAGATGTGGCACATATTTTGACTAGTACAAACATTTTTCAAAAAAATTAATATATGCACTATATTAGCCTACAAATAAAGAATTTCATAGAAAAGTTTTTTTTTCTAAATCAGATACTTAAAACACCACTAATAACCTTATATTGCAATTGCTTTGAAAATAATATACTGGTAGTAAGGCTAGCTTCTGGACTAGCTATTAATTATAAAGGAAGCAAAATCCAACCTTATTTCTTTGTCTATTTGTTGTGGCCCGTTTGCAGGATGGGGGATGAACACATAACACAAAGAAACACACAAAGAAAGACACTGACACACATAAAGACAGTACAAGATTGCAGCGCCGAACGCACCAGTCCTTTATTCTTATACTCTAAAAATCAAAGTTACTTCCTTATACGTGACCACCCAGGCATTGCAACAATGGCCATAAATTCCTGAACACGTAGCCTAAGGACACAGATGTCCCATGACTCGGGGTCTTAATGCAGTTGCTTAAGGTGACGGCCATAAGCCAGAGTTTGAGATAAGCACAGATAAGCAATGCAGCCACCAAGGGGAACTTTCTGTTCCTATCTCTTTCGGCCTGGCCCCTTGTGACTGTGCCTGTCTTAGGTTGTCCCTCCCTGAGAGATCTTACCCGTCACTGGCTAATCAGCCATCTCATGAGCTCAGGCAGTACCCATAAGGGCAAGATGTTTATCAAGTGGCCTCCAGACCCCCAGAGCTGTGGGGCTGGGCAACATTCGCTTATGTGCAGAAGCTCAAACTCTTTGTTATGCCTTCAAGCAGAAACCCTGTTTGTTAGGTGGACCTGAGCCAGAACATATGACTCTTATGCCGCTTTGGGCTGGGCACGTATTCCTTCTCCTAAGATTAATTCTTAAGCTGCACAATTATATGGCAAGTCCGCTACATCTATTTTCTGTTTTTGTATGACTATTTCTTTAAATATTCTGCTGTTTCTTTTTCCTTCCTGTATTAAAATGGAGCTATTCTAAACCAATAATTTTAAGTTAATAATTTATACACATTTGTGATTTTTGCATCATTTGTGATTTCTGCATCTTTATTGTGTTTTATGAGAGCATGATATGTTTTTTTGTTATCCCACATTAAATACAGAAAATGAAAAAGCACTCTGGAGTTTAGGGGATTCTAAAGCATCTTCCTGGGGTTCCTGAAATCAAAACCATTTTCCAACTTGTATTGTAAAAAATTCAAAGGAGAAAGTTTCAGGAAACAAACAACAACAAACCACTATACTCATGAACACATTCATCTTCATGTAGATGCATAGGTATACCTACACCTTAATTAGGAAATAATTGTAGTTTATAACTTCTCACTTGCCTTCTGCAAATACTATTTTTTATACATTAGTTATCAGGACAACTGTTAAGGATTTTGCTTGCAAAACTTAAGTGGAAAAGGAAGAAACCTAAACATGTGACTAAGATAGAAACATCTAAAAGAGGATTAAGATTGCTCTTTTGTGTACAAAGAACATATTATTTTCAATGAAAGATAAGATTCTTGCAATGTATTCTAACTACTTAAAGCTTTAAGTTTCATTAATTTTTCATCAGTTTTCAGTCTTCTTAAGATTAACACAATCAACTTGATCCTTATTCACTTGACCAAGTTAATTAACGCAGACCTACTTTCAGTCCTTTACATGCTAATCTTTAGCACAAAGTAATTGATCTCCTTGAGTATAATTGTTGTAATTTTTAGTTTTTGCATCTTGATTCCTGATTCCTATAGATACCACACTTCTGCATCTTTATAGTTGCATGCTATTAGCAACAATAAAAACATTTCACTGTTTTAGCAAGTAAAATAAGCATTTTACCAATGAAAAGATTCAGCTGCAGATGTGTACATCTCCAAACTTGCTTGTAAATAAGAATGTGCTTGAACCACACTAAAATAGATATTTCGGCAAAAAGCAAATCAGTGTAGATCATTGTCAATATTAAGAAATTGTCAGCAAATGTCTATGCAAAATATTTGTAGCACTTGTCATCACACACCTATTCTGCTCTAGAAACTGTGCTATGTTTTAAGGTTAACAGGGCTGCTTAAAGAAAAACGTGGGCAGTAAAGCCAACTTCTTGACTAGTGGTTAGTTAATAATTAAACAAAGTTTTTCTTTCCCTCCCTCCCTCACTCCCTCTCTCCCTTCCTTCCTTCATTCCTTCCTCTTTTGTTCTTCTTTCTTTATTCTTTCTTTTGTTTTTTTTCTTTTTATTTTTGTCTCTTGTCTTGAGTATTACATGAGAATAGTAGAGGGTAGAGTTACATAATGTGTGCCGTGCGCGCCACCTGGGGATTGGACTCGCTTGAAGCTCTGGCATGTGGGGGGGGGAGGGGTGGGAGGGGCAATGTATGTAATCTAACAATATTTGCACCCCCATTATATGATGAAATAAAAGGAAAAATGAAAAAAAAATAGTAGAGAGGTGGAGATTGTGTATATTATATTAGTGGTATGTATTAGATACATATTAATGACAAATCCCTTCCAGATGACCTTAAATCCCCTTGATTTCCCAAATGTATTTTTTTCACATAAACAGTGGACAAGACACTGAGCCATATATAAATGTGGGGGTGATCTGGCTTTTCCCTTCACATAATTTAAAAACTAGTAAGTAAAATATCATAATTATATAAATCATTATAACGTAAGAACTGATATGACAAAAGCACTTAGGTATAAAAATCAGGTCCTCATTTAAAAGCCCTTAATTATTTTATAGATCCTGTGTTTGAATGACAATATTGACGTTACAACCCCAGAAATGTCATTAAGATCTACCTTTCATCAAAGTATGAGTGGGATTTTACATAAGGTTAAAACTAACATTCATCCCATTTTAAACTTCTCTTAAACATGAAGCTCAGTTAAGACCACATTGTGTTCTTATGAGTACTGGCAAACTTTGTCTCTGTTTTGAACAAAATATTTACTTTCCTTTAAAACATTCAGATCTTTTTTTGGTCACTGAATCTTATTTATTGGTGTAAAAAGATTTTCAAAAATAAGTTTTAGTGATCTATGGCACTGCATTGTGACCACAGTTGATAATAATGTATTGTATATTCCAAAATTATTGAAATAGATTTTTAACATTCTCATTATAAAAAAAAACAAACTAAGAAGTTGGTGAGGTGATGGATATGTTAATTAGTTTGATTTAATCTTTCTGTAATGTATACATAGATCAAAACATCATATCGGACCCTATAAATGTACACCATTATTACTTGAGTTGATTAATAAAATATGGTATGTGTATACCATGGAGTACTATTCAGCCACAAAAAACAGTAGTGATCTAGCACCTCTTGTATTATCCTGGATGGAGCTGGAGCCCATTCTACTTATTAAAGTATCATAAGAAAGGAAAAACAAGCACCACATGTACTAACCATCCAATTGGTTTTAATTGATCAACACTTATGTGAACATATGGTAGTAACATTCATTGGATGATGGGCAGGTGGGAGGAGGGAGGAAGGGATGGGTATATTCACACCAAATGGGTGTGGTGCACACCCTCTGGGGGATGGACATACTTGTAGCTCTGACTTGGGTGGGGCAAAGGCAATATATGTAACCTAAACATTTGTACCCCCATAATATTCTGAGATAAAAAATATGATAAATAAATAAATAGTAAAGAATTAAAATAGCATCTGTTACATTTGGGATTAGTATCTTCTAATGAGGTTTTCTCTTTAGCACATTATTTGTAATTCACACTGTTGCCAAGTGAATACTTGTTTAAAAAATTACAGTATTCATTTGGACCATTAATAGGATTCCTTTGGACCAATAACCACACACACATAGTATGTGAAATTAAGAGAAGGAAGGAGAGAAGGAGGATGTGAAGAAAGAGGGAGATTTTTGCTGTTATGTAAAGCATTCCATAACTTCTTTCTTTCTGAAAACAGATAAGAATAGCATTAGAGATGCAATTGCATTCCATAGCTCTGTAGTAAGAGATAGCCAAAGGCATCCCTGAGTCCTAGGGAACTTGAGGGAAACAATAAATAATAACAGAGGACGCTAATGTAGACAGTGCAAATTATGAAGATTTCAAAGAAAATAGTATACTATTTTAGTCACAGGTTTTTATTATTGAAAGCTGTACAAATTACAACATGGCCAGTACACAGATCAACTCTTTTGTTGCTCACTTGATAGACACTTAAAATGGTTTTGTCTACTTACAAAAAAAAAAGATGTTTATTGTAGAATTTTAAAAATAGAAGTATAATGAGACAAATCAGTCACACATAACCTCATTACCCAGACTTTACAACATATCTGTTAGGGTTATTTTGGTTACAGGTGAGAGAAATCTGATCTGAATCAACATAAGACAGAACAATAAATTTATTTAAAGATAGTGTGGTGTTTTCTAGAAACAAAGTCAGAGACTACAGGATCTCAGGAATAGATGAAGCCAGATGCTCAAATGCAATGAGGCCTCTTTTTATCTCTCATCCTCCTACGCCCACATGGCTTCAGTCTGAGTCTTCCCCTGTCAGTGGACAACCCTTTCTGTGATTCACAGGGCTGGAGACTCCTTATATTTATTTTGTAGGTTCAACCACAGGAAAAAGACTGAAGTCATCAAATATAACAATGCCAAAGAATGGGTGTTGGATTGTCTCAGATTTCAAATGCACACACTGGAAAAACTGCCTGTATCCAAGTAAGTATCACAGTACTATACTACCTTGGAGATGCTGACACTAACGCTGTACTTGGAGGAAGAGAATTTAGAAAAAGTTACTGGGGTAGGAGAACAAACTCCTAAGTGTCTTCTACAAACACTCTTAACATCTTGAAGTTCTGTCTCTTCTGCTATAAGACATGTTTTTATTTTTGTTTTTAGTGCAAATTAACTCAAAGTGATTTGTTTAATAAGGGAAAGTTGTATGATAGTATATTGAGGAAGTCTTACCCCCAAATTTTCTAATATATTAATGGTTTAAAAAGATCAAAAGCAAGTTATTTTTTCACAGAGCTTATCAGAGTTTTCAAAGGCTTAATAATATAGAGAGAACTTATAAAGAAAGGTTGAAAATAATAAAGAACTGCTTTCCTTTCTTAGAAGTAGTGACTAGTTTAGAAGTTTCAAAAATACTACACATCCATCCATTTTAAGAGGTCTGGAGAAGCTGAAAATGCTAAGGGAGAAATTGTGGAGACCTATCCCTGTGTTAAAAAAAGAAGTAGCCCAGGCGTGGTGGCTGATGGCTGTACTCCTAGCAATCTGGGTAGGCCAAAGCGGGAGGATCATTTGAGGTTAGGAGTTCAAGACCAGCATGAGCAAGAGTGAGACACCCCCCACCCCCACCCCTGGCCCCATCTTTACAAAAGAATAGAAAAATTAGCTGGATGTGGTGGCATGTACCTGTAGTCCCAGCTGTTCAGAAGGCTGAGGCAGTAGGATCCATTAAGCACAGGAGTTTGAGATTGCAGTGAGCTATCATGATGCCAATGCACTTCAGCCAGGAAGTGAGAGTCTCTCTGTCTTAAAAA
>VBSM01003176.1:55539628-55564295 GCA_008086735.1 Cheirogaleus medius
AAAAAAAAAAAAAGTAAACATATTTCAGGACTTTCATTTCAAAGGAGAAAGCAAGACTCTTAAAAACTCCAGTTTTTAAGACTGGAAGGTATCTACTGTGGTTAATTTCAGGGTAAAATACAAGGAGACATTTAACTTTTTATTAAGGTGCTATTGTTTCTATTGTTGCTCTGGCTACAGGATTTCATAAGTAGATTGCTCCTTTCCCTGATTTCCCCCCAAATATCATTACTTTTACAATATAATTTTGTACAATGAAAGGTCTTCCAGAAACACCTATATGGCATATCAGCAGAAATGCCTGTGTGTGCTTTCCCGCTCTTCTCTCTCTAGGTGTATTTATATACACCACATATACACATGCATATGTGTACATATACACCAGTCCTTAAAAACACATTTTTTGTGTGTGTGTGTATATACACATACAAACACACACACTCTCTTGTTGTAGTCTGAAATATTTTCCCTTCAAAATTCATATGTTGAAGTTCTAACCCCTAGTATCTCATAATGTATTTGAAGATAAGGTCTTCAAAGAGAGAATTATGTTAAAATGAAAGCATTAGAAGAGACTATAATCCAATATAAATGATGTCTGTACAAGAAGAGTAAGTCTGGACACAGAATGCCAGAGGGGAGACAACGTGAAGACACAGGGGAAGATGGCCATCTACAAGCCAAGGAGAGAGGTATGGAACAAATTCTCACATCTGTGATTATTTCCTGACAGATTCCTAGAGTGGGAAGAAGTTGTTTGATTTCATTGTTTTTATATTTTGAAATACTGACATAAATTATTTACTAGCTCTCAGAAATGTTGTGCGAATTTATATATCTACCTATTTTTGCATGTGAGTGCCTGCTTCCTCACATTCTTTTAGCTCTGACCAGTACTACAACATACTAACAGCAAAAGTAAAAATGCCATATTCATTAACAGAAAAGTGTTCTGATATATGCAATATAAAAGGGAATTGAAAGCAGTATTTCCATATTGATCACACCACATAAATTCACCCAGATATGAATCCAGCATATTATGATGACTTCTTTCATGGTTTTCCACTTTGCTTTACGTATTTTTCCAGTAGCATCCAATGTTTTGGGTATGCATGCCCAGAGGTAATACAAAATGAAAGTTGGGATTATTATGGTTAACATGAGCATGTTGAAAATTATGGAGAAGTTAACGTTATTACAGGCAAACTCATGAACGGAGAAGGTTTGAAGCATTGACAATAATAGACTGCAGGGTATCTTGAAATAAATGTCTATCCATTGGGAAATGTTAAATGAAATGCAAATTTTCTCAAAAATAAAACTACAAAAAATGTTAAATTTGTATTTGACCTACACGGGTTGGTTAAAATTGAGGAATTTGACCTGTAAGGATAAATCGTTCAATTGAATCCATTGAGCAATTTGACTCAGGGACAAACTGTTCAACTGATCCTTTTTTGTTGTTTTCTTTTTAATCATATGTTCATTCACTGAAATTGTCTATTGCTATCTGTTTTTTTCCCCTTGTCTCAAAAGAGGCTTTCAACAGGAATCCCCCTAATCTTTCTCATCTTCCTACTATTGGCCATGGCCCCTGGAATCACATGGGTTATGTATTTAAAAGTAATTTAAAATCTCTTCGGAGATTATATTGAACACATGATGCCTGGCTTTGCGTGGGAGTATGCTTAATCCTATTTCAAATCAGACTCAGAAAAAAACTGTTTCACCAAGACTTTTATAGATAATTCTCTTGTAAGATTTCCAATTTCTGTTCCTTCTTATAATTATCATGACATGTATATTATAATAAACAAGTCGATTTATTAACTAAAGTGGCAGGAGGGAAAGCTTTTGGTGTTGGCCTTTTCTAGTATTTTTTGTTAGATCTTCTTGAAATTCGAATTTCAGATAAAATGTATAAAGTATATAAGTTGAAATTAGCTTAGACTTGTTTACTACAGCTATTGAGCTTCTGCCTAGACTCTGTGACTGCCCCGTTGTCTTTTTCTCAAACTAAGAACCCAACTCCTCCCCATTCCCTGTGAATTTTTTGAACTCTCAGTAGGTTTCATTTTACTGAATTCTCTTTTTGCTTAGAATGGCCATACTGGGTATCTATTGCTAACAAATAAGAGCACTGACTTAAACAGTTAACTGCTGAAGCTGTAGTTTGGAGACTGGGGAGCTGTTAAATGTGCCAATCTTTAAATGGTCTGCTGTAGATTAAGACTTTGGATGGCATATGAATACACAGGGAACAGGTCATAGAACTTCTAGAAAGTTGCTGGGAGATTAAAAGGAGAAAAGGGAAGATACCAAGGAGGGTTATCTTCTGCTTCATAATTTTGTCTAAGATGACCCTAAAAACATAAACGAAGCAGAAATATTTGAGCAAATTGAGCACAAGGGGTAGCAAAAGCTGGGCAGAACTAAAAACAGATGGTTCTGTGACATGATCCCCTAACTGGGGTCATGAACCAGAGTTCAACAGATCACTGGGCAAATGTCCAAATGCCAGACAGATTAGACTAGGCTTAACAGTTAAGGATAATTAAGTTGTCCTTTCATGTAAGTCCGATGTTGAAGCATTCAGTATATTTTATATGAATAGGTAAATCTTACTGAGAACATTTATGGAACAAATACTTATTGATTACATGCTATGTATAAATTACAGTCTATACCCTAAAGTATTGGTTTATTTAGTCCTTAAGATAAATTTGAATTGAAAAAGTATAGAATTTTTTGACCTCTAAACATTACTAGACATTTTTAATACTGATATATACACAGATATTAACTAGAAAAAAATTATAAGGAATTGTAAGTTCTTAAATTAATCATAGCCTAATTTGTCCACAAAGACAAAATTAATATTTTTTAAAAATTCACTATTTTCTTATCATTTATTTTTGTATCTACTCTGCTACATTTTTTGAGATCACCTTTTAAAATATTTTCTTATCAATTATTTTTGTATCTACTCTGCTACATTGCTTGAGATCACCTTTTATAATCTGCATTCAGAATAATGAGATTGAAGTATTTTTGTATTTTTCTACTCATACATGTTTATGCTTCCTTTTATTTGTAATGAATTTCTTTTTTTTTATCTTTCAGTTATTTAATTAGGTTCTTTGTAAAAATTTAGAATACCAATCTGTGAGGATAAATTCCATTTGTCAGGGCAAAGAGAGATCACAGATAGTCTTGGAGCTGAGGAATTACCTTGATTTTTGGTGAACTTTGGGAGTCCACAGCTTTCTGATCCACTTTGCACTGTTCCGTAATCTCGTATTTCTCTTTTTCTATGTCGAAGATCTCACCCTTCTGGTGTCTGGCTACCACAGCTGCTTCTTCCTGAAGTAAGCATCAGTGAGATGCTTAGGGATTTTCACATTGCTGATATCAATTTTTGTGGAGGTGGCAATGACAAATTTCTGGTATGTCCTTCACAGAGGAACTCGACTGAGGGACAGAGGTCCAGTCACAAGTAACAAGCCACTGCCCAGTTACTTCAGGAAAACCACCCTCTTGCCTCTGTGACGTCCAGTGAGGATGATGAGGATAGTTCTGGGAGTGATGCTAGCTCTCAGTCTTCTCACCTATTGGCTAAAGGGTTTTTTTGCTGTGGCTCAACAGCTTTTGAGGCATATCTTCAGTTGGATAATATCTAGGCATTTTGCGAAGTTTAACCACCCGAGTGCCACCATTCTTGTCACCACCAACTGGTTTTGTAACAGTGGTGAGGACCTTCTCCTCCTTTTTCTCTTCAACCTTGAATTTAGCCACTGAGTATTTCCTCTTGTACATGGCCTTCCTAGAGTACATGGCAGTTCAGGAATATTTGCGGATTTCTCTGACGAGAACAGGATTTTGGCTGCAGTGAGACTTCCCCTTCTTAACCTTTTTAGCCTTGAGGTTAGCCTTTGCACTTTGCCACTGGCATCAGCCTTCTTCGCTTCAGGTTTCTTCTCTTTAGTATCTGGCTTCTCAACTTTTTCACCCGCCATCTTGCAAGATGGGAAAGAGTGAATTTCTTGAACTTATTGTTTTTGTATGTGAATTAAGTACAGTAAGTGTTTGCATCTCGGAAGCCTTATTTTCGCACATTTTTATTCATCTTTGTGGGAAATAAATGTTAATTAAAATGTTGTCATGAAAATGACCAAATAGAGCCATCAGTGAATGTCTTCCCACAGGAATACCTAACTGAACAATTATCCATACAAAAAAGCACCTTCATAAGAACCTTAAGTCAGGTGAGTGATCACAGTACCTGATTTCAATATTACATCAAGGAAAGAGGCACTACAGACAGTCTTGCATTGCTTATGCCACTCCTTCCCCATCCTCTGTCAGAGCACTGTGCCAGCACTGGGTGGAGAGAGTATCTGTGTGCTTGGGGGAGGGAGAGTGAGGTGATTGTGGGACTTTGCATTTGAACTCAGGGCCACCATGTCACAGGGGAACACAACACAGGACAGAATTCCACCGATGCACACAAAGGGAGAATTTAGACCCTTTTCTCTAAGATCTGGAATAAAACAAGGGTGCCCAGTCTCACCACTGTTATTCAACATTGTACTGGAACTTCTAGCTAGAGTAATCAGAAAAAAGAAAGAAATAAAGGTCATCCAAGTTGGAAAAGAAGTCAAATTATCCTTGTTTGCACACCATATGATCTTATATTTCAGGAAATCTAAAGACTCTACCAAAAAAACTATTAGAGCTGATAAACAAATTCAGTAAAGTTTCGGGATACAAAATCAACATACCAAGCAAGATCAGTAGCATTTCTGTATGCCAACAATAAACAATCTGAAAAAGAAACCAAAGACATAATCCCATTTACAATAGCTACAAATAAAACAAAATACCTAGGAATAAATCTAACTAAAAAGTGAAAGATTTCTATGGTGAAAACTGTAAAACACTGATGAAAGAAATTTAAGAGGACACAAAAATATGGAAAGATATATCTTACTTATAGATTGGAAGAATCAGTATTATTAAAATATCCATACTATCCAAAGCAATTTATAGATTCAATGCAATCCTTATCAAAATACCAATGACATTCTTTACAGAAATAGAAAAAATAATCTTAAAATTTTTAAACTCAAAATAGCCAAAAACTCAGAATAGCTAAAGCCATCTTGAACAAAAAGAACAAAATTGGAAGGATCATATTTCTTGACTTCAAATTATACTACAGAGTTGTAGTAACCAAAATAGCGTGGTACTGACATAAAAATAGACACATAGACCAGCAGAACAGAATATAGAACCCAAAAATAACTCCACACATTTATACTGAACTAATTTTCAACAAACATGGCAAGAACATACGTTGGGAGATAGATAGTCTCTTCAATGAAAGGTGCCGGGAAAATTAGATATCCATATGCAGAAAAATAAGCCCCTATCAGTAACCATATATGAAAATCAATCAAAATTGCTGAAAAACTTAAATATAACACCTAAAACTATAAAAATACTAAAAGAAACATTGGGAAATGCTCTAGGACTTTGTCTGGGCAATGATTTCTTGAGTAATACCTCAAAATCACAGGCAACCAAAACATTTGTCCCAAAATGGACAAATGGGATCACATCAAGTTAAAAAGCTTCTGCACAGCAAAGGAAACAATCAACAAAGGGGAGAGAAAACTCACAGAATGGGAGAAAATATTTGCAAACTACCCATCTGACAAGTGATTAACAAGTAGAATATATAAGGAGCTCAAACAACTCAATAAGAAATATCAAATAATTTAAATAAAAAATGGGCAAAGGTCTTAGTAGACATTTCTCAATAGAAGACATAAAATGGCCAACAAGCATAAGTAAAAGTCCTCAACATTATTAGTCATCAGATAAATGCAAATCAAACCTGCAATGAGACATCATTTTGCCCTAGTTAAAATGGCTTTTATCAAAAAGATAGGCAATAACAAAGCCAGCAAGGATGTGGAGAAAGAGGAATTCTTGTATGCTGTTGGTGGGAATGTAAATGAGTACAATCACTATGGAGAACAGTATGGAGATTCCTCAAAAAAATAAAAATAAAACTACCATATGTCTCAGCAATCTTACTGCTAGGTATATAGTCAAAAGAAAGTGGATCAGTATATCTGCACTCCCATGTTTATTGCAGCACTATTCACAATAGTCAAGATTTGGAAACACCCTAGGTGTTCATCAATAGATGAATGAATAAAGAAAATATGGTACATAGACAAAATGAAATATTCTTCAGTTATAAAAGAAATGAAATCCTGTCATTTGCAATAACATGGATGGAACTGGAGAACATTATATTAAATGAAATAAGTCAATGACAGAAAGACAAATCTCACATGTTCTCACTCATACATGGAAACTAAATATTAAAACATTTGATATCATAAAGACAGAGGGTAGAATGATTGTTACCAGAGGCTGGGTTCAGTAGCAGGGAGGGGGGTGGATAAAATGAGGACATTGAATGGGTGCAAAAATATATTAGTTAGATAGAATGAACAATATTTGATAGTACAACAAAGTGATTATATCAACAATAAGTTAGGATATACCTTAAAACAACTCAAAGAGTAGATTTGGAATGTTCCTAACACAAAGAAATGATAAATGCCTAATATGATGGATACCCCAATTACTCTGATTTGATTAATTCACATTATATACCTATATTAAAATATCATTTGTACCCTATAAATATATACAACTATTATGTAACCATAATAACTAAAAATTTAAAAATTTAAGCAAAATGTCTTCATATAGGATTTATTAGAGATGAATCCCTCATATCAGGGGACATATGTGTTTCTACCTCATATATATAGGGCATATAAAAAGTTGATTATAAGAACATACTTTGAATGTGCAGCCTTCTCATTGGGAGAAAGAGAAGGTATTTATTTCAAGTATTTGCTTATTTTTATTTCATTTGAGAAAAGAAAAATTGTTTGCATTACTTATTTAAATTATTTAGATCAATTGTATTATGCATTAAATATGGATTGATCTTTGCTGGCACTTTCAATGAATGTGCAAGAAATGTTTATATGTTTACTTTCAAAATAACTACTTAACTACCTTCTCTTTTTGTATCCTTCATATTGTCATGCTTCTGAACGATTTTTTGACACAAGGAATCTATTACAATAATTCAAATGGAAAACTTTATAAGACTCACATATGAGAGAACACTTGGGTATACACACACAGGCGCTATTTTAACTCACACAACATAAATAATATTTTTTAATATAGCAAGCATACATTTATGGGGTTTTGATACATGTATTTGCTTTACAAAAGAGTACATTTTACCAATCTTTTGATGTCTTTATTCCATCCTTTTGGTAAGAGTCTCCAGCTATGTTTGAGCTTTTTCTTAGGTCTGCATTCAGCAACTATCACTCAGCTGCTACTTATGTCACTCTTACACTGAAACTGAATGTCTTCTGGAGTGATGGCTGGCTAGTCTTCTTGATGGCTGTTGAGCCTCATCATTAATCAGGCAATATCTGCTCCCTGTAGGGCACACAGGATGTGCTGTGATACATTATTTTATGTGGCGCTCGGAAAACATAAGGTGTTGGTAGGACTGCAAATTAGTGCAAGATTTGTGGAAAAGAATTTGGAGACACCTCAAACAGCTAAAATTAGAAATACCATTGACCCAGCAATAGCATTATGAGGCATCTACTCAAAAGAGCATGAGACATTCTATTATAAAGACATCTGCACCCAAATGTTTATGGCAGCACAATTCACTAGTGCAAGGACGTGGAAACAACCCAAGTGCCCATCAATTCATGACTGGATTATTAAAATTTGGTATATGTTTACAATGGAATATTACTCAATTCTAAGAAACGACAGTGAGCTCACACCACTTATATTATCCTGGATTGAGCTTAAGCCCATTATCCAAAATAAAGTGACACAGGATCAGAAAAATGGGCTCCACATGTACTCGCCATCAAATTGGTACTGACCGATTATCAATATGGTGCTCAAAGGGTGGTGGTGTTCACCAGAGATTCGGGGATAGGAGGATAGACCCACATCTGAGGGATGTGGCAAACAGCGTGGAAGGAAAGGGCATACCTCTAACCCTTGCTAGGTAAAGGCAAAGTTATAAAATCTAACCAAAATGTTAAAAAAAAACATTTATTGGGTGTCAGGCAGCTGCGAGGGGGAGGCAGGGATGGGTGTATATATATATATATATATATACACACACACATTATAAGGGCAATGTGCATTGTCAGGGGGCTGGACATACTTGAAGCTCTGACTCCAGGGGGGAGGGAAGGCAAGAGCAATGTATGTAACCTTAACATTTGCACCCCCATATTATGCTGAAAGAAAAAAAGAAAACATAAGGTGTGCTTCTAAAGTTGTAAATGAGCTTAATGTTCATGAGAAAATTCTTATTACTACTCTGATAAATAATATTTTACAACAAAACTTTTGGTAGTGACTACTTTTTGTTAACTAATTTATTTCTCAAGAATTGAAGAAAAATATTTTATTGTAATATAGTTAAATCTTTGTAGCACTTTCTTAAAATTGGTAAATGAATGGAAAATTTGTTAGTTACTATAATAGTTTCAATGATTTTAAAAAGTGAATAGTTGATTCAATTGTTTTAAAGGCAAGGTACAAGTATTTTAGAAGTTAATGATCTTTAATAAAAATAACAGAATTAAATGTATATTGCAAATTAGATTATGTTGTTTATCACCATGCTATTATTTCTGAAGAATACAGAAAAAAGAATTATACTAGATTAAAAGGCTTCTTATTTGAATCTTTTACAGTACTGGATATACACACACACACTCCCATACACCACACACACACCCTCACAAACACAGTAACTGCTCTTAATAGTTTATATAGATTTTGTAGAATTATAAGGTAATCTATGAGCAAAATACTCACTTTGTGCTTGGTGCTATATCTGTGTAATATGACAGGACAAACAATAAAATGCTGAGACATATTTTATTCATTCTCTTCAACCTGGAGAATCAATAAAGAAAAGTGAAGAAGATTATGTATTATGTACTCTTAAATTTTACTTAAATACTTTGTATTGATAAACAACACATAACCTGGTCTTCAAGATCTGAATGTAAGATTCAGACTTATTTTTTTTGTTGTTAAGATCCAGAGCAAGCTATTGATCATAACATGACTATTTTAAGAATGGTCAGCTCATTATTTGTATCTACAGAACATACAGTCTAGGCATCAAAATTTAAATGCATGCATAATTGATTTTAAAGAGCAAATTGATTATTAAATGGGCAAGTTAAAATATACTAAATTGTTATTCAGTGTGATTCTTTTTGCAACTGCACTGAAACAAGGCAACATAGAAATTTTCATTTTAGTTGCCTTCTAGAGAATTTTTCTGTTTTCTTTTATGAATTCAGATAAAACTTTGGTAATAAGAATCTTTCCTCATAAAGGCTAGATTTTGCAAACAGCTTGCATCTCTATAAGGAGGGATATTTGGCATATTAGATGTACATTCTTCTTTGTTCTCATTGGTAGTCAGCTGTACATAGGAAATAAGGATTTAATACAATTTTGGGTAGAAATTCTGTGATTATGATAAGTATGTAAAAACATCCTCAAGATCAGATGCCCATGACAATAATTCTTTCAGGTGAAGAACTGAAAGAATTATCCAGATAATATAAGCAAAACCCAGGTATCTCTTTTGCATGTAAATTGCTCTTGGGTTAATTTGATATCCGAATTATTTATAAGATTACAATTTTCTTACTCTACATGAACAGGATAGATCTAGTCTTCCTTTCATCACTTTCTTATGAATAACATTTTTACTAAACATATTTTCTCTTTTGCACAATACATTTTGGAGAAAATTATATTATGAAAATAAGAAATGAATAGTACTTTTAGGAGCCAAGTGATTAGGCTAAATATTTGACAGCTGTTTAGCAACTTTATGCAAATCCCAGGTTTACTCTGAGCAAAGGCTTCCAAGTTTGTATTATTACCAGAAATTTGTAGTCTAGTGATGTGAGCAAATGGGCTAAATTGAAGCTACTGAATTCATTCAATTTGATATCAGAGCCAGATTAAACCCAAGCCTCTAAAGGTGAATGTCAAACATATTAAATAAATAGATCATGAAGCCTTATGCAGAATGGCTCCCAGCCATTAAAAATCTGTTAAAAATTAAAATATAAATAATTAACCAAACAAGAAAGTTCAACTAATAGTCTATGATATATTCAATTTCAAGATATCTCTCATCTGCACCCTCCTCTCCTCTGCACCCTACGATTGTGTTGGCTTTCAATCATACAAACTTCAGTAAAAATTTGTATAGAATAGAACAGTATGTTTAATGTTTTTCCAGGCTAGTTCCCCTTAAAGATTTGAATAATTAATTAAAATTAAAAATTTCTTTATTTGAGAGACCAATACTACTAGAGCAGAATATCCAATTACTAAGTGCTTCTTTCTGGCCAACGGGACTAAGAAAGACCTCTGTCCCATTCATCATCTCTTTTAGTGTTGAGAAGAATAAAAAAAGAAAGGCCTAAATTAAAACATGAATATTTTCCACATTGTCAGAAATAAATTCAAACTAAAATGAAAATAAATATTTAGAAGAACCTGCTGGTTAAATTGAATGATATAAATCTATCTTAATGAAGTTAGGGATTTTTATCTTTTTTGTTCAGTGTTGTATCCCTTGTACCCAGAACTGTTTCAGGAACATTGTAGAGGTTTAGTAAATATTTGTTGAATGAGAATACTCCAATAATGTAGCAAATATATAAATAGATCTGCTAGGCTTCTCAATATTTTAATCAAACCCTACTTGTAGTCTACACACACACACGCACACACACACACACACACACATATATTTTTCCTGACCTCTATTTACCATCCAAACTACTATCAGGAACTACTATATCAACCATATCACAACTTGGTAAGAAGAACCATCTGTCACCTTTCATATCTTACATAGGTAAAAGTACATCTATTCTTAGGATTCTTAATGGTAAATATTTTAATAAATTGATAAAAATAATATTAAGAGTATTTATATGATTGTTGGTAAAAAGGACTTTCCAATATCACTTAGTACACTGGATTCTTTGAAAAATGAGTTAATTATTTAAACATATTACAGGAAGTAAAGAAAGTTTAAAATAAACTTTTGAACAAAACAACACATAAAAAGTATTCTTCCTCAAAACTCAAACTTGAATCTGATCAAATATCTAGATTTAATAAGCATTTTTTAGGAAATACAAAACAAAAGAATAAGAACACCATAGGTATATCTTAAAGATATATTAAAAGAAGAATCCATATATTAAAAGATCTATCAACCAATGTCAGTGAAGCTTAAGTTAAAATTTATTGTGTTAACATTGTCCATTTCTATTTTTTATTTACTAAAACTTCTTCAAGATTGAACAATAGAGTCCGAAAATTTTCCAAAGACAGTTTAGAATTTGTAATCCTAGAAAGTTTTATTGATTTGAAATTAGTTATTTACTGTAAAAGGTCTTTACATATACTAGCATATAGATACTCTGTAACATATGGCAATTTGGGTCTTTGGGTTATTTCTAGTTTTCTTATTTTAAGTAAAGATATAAGTAATAGTATGTCAGAGAATAAATCCAGATTTTAATCAATAGTTCACTTTTTACTTGCCTGGGCAAACTAATAAACTACATATTTCAAGTTTTGGCTGAATGTAAGTCTAGCTAACTATAAATAAAACCTTTAGCATAATTTTGCTAGAAAATAAATATTTTCCTTTCTTTTTTCATATCATAACCATGGAAAATTATTATATCTCATGAATGAAAGATTACTGACAGGTAGGGTGCCCTTGTTAATATAAACTATAGTGAATCCGATGTCATCTGTCATATTCATCAAAACATTATGTCACTTTGAGGATGTCTGATTTATTTTCTTTTGTAAGGTGAACAGCTAGACATGAATAAATTTTGATTTAATATGCAAAATGAGTAAAAAGAGAACACAATGCATAATTTATTAATGGTATTCATTTTCATTATGTTAAAATTTGGGTTCCTATTTTCCTTTAACACTAATAAAATAATTGTTTTAGATTTCATGATTAAAATAGCTGTGCTATGAGAAAATAGCTAATAGAAAATTATGATTTAAAAAAATTCAACAGTAACTCAATTACCGTATTGCTCAAGACTCATAAATACCAATTTAAGTTGGAATTTATTTGTAAACATAATACATAACACTCATTCTGGGCTATTTTAAAAGTATATTAGGAGCCATTTTTAGAATTAAGCTAACTAAGATAATAAGTTGAATAAAAACAAAGTTTGACATATTTGAAATTCAGTACCTTAAATCTTTCAAATTCACTAACAGTTATAGACAGATTCAGCTCGACCCTCAATTTTCCAGAGTTAATTGAAGTTTAGATATGGCTTTTAGGATGACAACTTGAATTTCCTTTCATTCTTTGATATTTCACAAGCTAGCCATTGCAAAGTAAAATTATTACATTAAAATATTGCATATTTAAAATTATAGGTATTTTCCTATTGCGAATATGAGTATAAAAATAGGTAGAAGAAATCCAAGGCCATATGAGGACCCCATCTAGGCACTTATTGTGCTTTTTTCGCCTTTACTTCTAAGCCGTTATCTTGGATTATACTCATTTTGCATTTTCTTTTCATTGTCAGGTCAAAAATTGGTGTGGGAAAAGAAAAACCTTTTATTGTTGCATATTAGAACATAAAGTTTATTTCAAACTCTATCAATTTGAAAAGAAAATGTATTTTGATTAGAAATGTATTGAACTCTAACAAAAGTAACTGGAATAGAAATTCATTTATTAATAACTCATACTTTCTTCATATTTATCAACAGAATCAGTCATAATAATTAAAATCTTGTTTTAAAGGTTTTGAAAACCTCATTTTATAGTATTTTCATAGAACTATATATTCTTGAAATAGAAAAGACCATGAGATTCATCTAAAGAATTACAGAAATGTAATATTAGTCACAAAAGTAAGTCACATATATCATTGAAAACTTTCCATAGCTACATTAAAAAGGTAAAGAGAACAAGTGCAATTAATTTTAATAATATATTTCATTTAACTTAACATATGATAATATTTCTATTTTGAAATATAATCAATATAAAAACAGTAAGATATTTTGCATTTTTCTGCTATTGTTCTAAGTCTTTGTGTATTTTACATTTATAGAATATCTTAATTTGGAAAAAATATTTCTAGTGCTCAATAGTCCCGTTTTTATTTCCTGCTGTATTGGATAGCAAAGATTTACAGTATCCCTTTACCTTTATGTTCAGGTGTGAGAATATTGATTCTGAAAGAAGTTGGTATGGAAGAGGACTATAAATGTAATGTATTTATAGAGATACACTTGGCTCTTCTTATCCCAGTGTTCTGCTTCCACACCATGTATTCAACCAACAGCAGATCCCAACTAAAAATAAAACAAAAACAATAAAAAATACCAATACAACAATAAAAGATAATGCAAATTTAAAATTATAGTATAACAACTTTTATCTAGATTTACATATATTAGATATTATAAGTAAGCTAGAGATGATTTAAAGTATACTGGAGAATTTGTGTAGGTTGTATGCGAATACAGTTGACTTTTGAACAACATGAGTTTGAACTGCTGGTCTATTTATACACAGATTGTTTTCAATAAAAGTTACAAGGAAAGTGCCTGCCTCTCCTGCCTCTCCTGCCTCTCCTGCCTCTCCTTCCACCTCCTCCACCTTTTCCATCTCTGCCATCTCTGAGACAGCAATACAAACCCCTCTTCTTTCTCCTCCTTAGCCTACTCAATGTGAAGTTGACAAGGATGAAGGTCTTTACAGTGATCCACTTCCACTTTTAATGAATAGTGAATATCTTTTCTTTTCCTTATGATTTTACTAATAACATTTTATTTTTTCTAGCTTACTTTATTGTAAGAATACAGTATATAATACATATATAAAATATGTGTTAATTGACTGTAAACATTATTGGTGAGGCTTCCAGTAAAAAGTAGGCTATTAGTAATTCAATTTTAGGGGAGTTAAAAGTTCTATGTGGATTTTCAACTGTGTGGTGAGGGAGGGGTCCTGGAATTAATCTCTGGTGTTTACCAAGCGACAACTGTATTGATTTCCATAGAGGCAACAGAGCTACTGTATACAAGTAAAAACACTGGATCCTGTAGTGGCTGAGTCCTGGGTCTACTTATTAGTTGTCACTAACCTTGGCATGTTATCTTTCCTCTTATTTGCTCAGTTTCCCCAAGAGTAAAATGGGACTAGTACTAATACTTATCTAACAGAGTAGTGATTCAATGTATGTAAAGTTCTTAAAACAGTGCCTGGTACATTAGGATAATTATTGTATGTATTCCTGTTTTATTTGACCTACTATCTTTATGTAAATCATGTAACCTCTATCATTTATTTTTCACTGTTAAAAATAAGTTAGGAGTAATTATTGACTATAGAATGCATTTCCACACAATAAGGGTTTCTTGGATCAATATGTGATTGTCAAGTAAAATGTGTGCATGTTCTTTTGAATATACTCTAATAAGGCCCAGTCTTTCATCTTCTCAGAACTGGCTATTAAAATCTAAAATCGCCTATTAAAATTTTAGATATTTCTTTGATGGTTATACCATATCGTTTAATACCAAATTAGTCAATTATTTTCTTCCATAGTATTTAAATCATGTTTCTGAATATTTTCATGTAACTTTTTCATTGTCGCTGGACCCAGTGCTCCATCCTTGTTTGTTTTAATCTCAGTTTATAACACCACTTGATTCCCTTACTCATATTGGGTTTTTCTCTGAACTCCTTCTAACCTGTCTACGTTTCTCTGCTACTGGAGCAACCAAAACTGAATGGCACTTTGATGCAGTTCATCAGAATTATATAAAAAAGGCTGTCAACAATGTATCCCAGGATGTCATGTTTCTTTGTCTACAAATTAAAGTAACAGTGAACATTTATGCATTTATTGAAGCTTCAGCCAGATCTTTCAATGGATAACTAAGGTGCTCTTCGAAGAAAAAAATCAAAATTAATTAGACTCAAATAGAGGGGCTAAAACAATGGAATATATTTGACAGTTTTTTCAGAATATGGTTTTTTATTTTATTTTTTGAGACTTTGGGTTTAGAATTGCACTTTGTATCATAGTTCATTTGAAGCAGGTAATATTTGTCTAATGTAAATGGGAGTGAAGAAGTGAATAAAAGGTAGGAAAGGTAAATATAGATAGGACCATAAAAATTTGCATTCCTAGTGAGTTTATAAATAACTCATTTGTAAATGTATACAGAAAATGTATTTCCTAAATTCATTCTTTTTTGTTTTTTGTGACAATCAAGCCCAGATTTTTCTTGCCTAATATTTTAAAAATTATTCACTAATAGGTTCATTTTTTGGTAATTGCTTGGTTATATGCTTGTAGCATTATATCTTTAGTGTTAATAAATGCAATTTTATCTTTTTGCATTTGTGTTCTTTTATAATATGTATCCAGTACACACAAAGTACATGCCAGTGAACTGAATTGTTCAGACTATACAATTTCAATTGGCTGAAAAGTGTCTAAGCACTTTTCAACTGGAAAAGTGCATGCTAAGCTAAATTTATGAAGAAAGGTGAATCTAAGTGACTTCCCTTCACTTTGGGAAAATCTGTGAATCAAAAGAGAGGATAGAAAGGCCTAATGCAATTAGAACTTATGATAGCATAAAGAAACCATAGGAGTTAGGCCACTATCCTTTCTGGGTATTATTTTTAGTTAATGAAACAAGAGTATTACTTTCTTGATTTTTTGTTATTCTTTTTGGAGTCTTAAATCCTATTGAATTTATTTGTGATTCTATCATCATAATGGAGTTCATAAAAATAGTGAATCTCGTTTTTCATTAAGTCTCCATATCCAGTTCACAGTTAAGCTTTGATAACAGGCAAATGCTGCTGGAGGATAAGATAATCAATTTTGTAATTGATTGTTGTTAATGCCTCGTACAGGAAATACTGAATAAATCATTGAATTAAAATCCCAATATATGGCAACTATTGTGTTGTTGGCATTTACATGACACTATGTGGATGTCAAGATCTTGTATTTTTCAAAGCTTAGGCAATATGCCTGAATTCTGAAATTTTCAGTTTAATCTGAATAAACACATAATACTGTACTTGGATTTTTGAGAAATTAATAAATTGGCAATTTCTGATGAAAAATCTGCCCTTGAAAAAACTGAATACACCAAAACACAAAATATAAAGCTATTTTAATTATTATGCCAATAACTGCAAACATCAAGATCTAGCTAAATATTATTTCAAACTTATAACTTCAGGTTTAAGTTAATTGTTGTGATATTACACTTTGAGTATCCATTTTCAAAATACTTAGGACCAGATGTGTTTCAGATTTGGGATTTTTTTCAGATTTTGAAGTATTTGCATGTACATAATAAGATACCTTGGGGATGGGAACTAAATCTAAACACAAAATTTATTTATGTTTCATATACACCTAATACATATAGCCTAGTGTTCTAAGGGAAAGTGAATGTTTAGTATTATTTCTTATGGGAAAAGGAATTAATAATCCATGGCCATCAAAATACTATTATTGTATAGGAGAGCAGAGTTTCATTATTGTTATATATTCCCTATGAACATAAGAGTAATAATGATTTCCAATGTTTAGGATTATTAGTAACCAATTAATATTTTGCCATAGAAGATGTTTTAGTCCTTTCTTTAACAGTTCCATTTAAAACCATCAGTGGACCTTATAATTGATTATACTTATTTCAATACTTTTAAAAAAACATGGTTTCCAAAATGAGCATGCCAAATAGATAATCTTACCTTTTGTACTTTGCTTCTATTAAACATTTATTTAAAACATGTATTTCCCTTAATACTTTAAACTCTTTTATTTAATATAATGAAATAAATGCATACACTTTTTTTTCTTAAAATATCCATGCTAATTTGTCAAAAAATACATTGGGGCCTATAGCTAGCCCTAATACATAATCCCACAATGAAACACTTTTTGTGTGAATATTTTCCAAAGGAATGCATTCTATTGTACTAACAGGAGTATTTTTTGACAAACATTTGTTTAGAGAACTTTGTGGTAGGCACAGTTTTATACCAACATTGTATGGGTCTTAGAGGTACCAAAGATAACTATAGGCTCTAACCAAAATAAGTTGAGTAAGATACAAGATTAATTGAAAATTACATTGATGACACAGATTGGATAGTATTTTCCCTTTGAACTGACTGCTGAATGATTATTTACTTGCAATAGTTTTTTGCAGTTTTATCTGAGAGTTCAGTTACTTGTGAAAAGGGATGTTTATGCAATCAAAAAAGTCTCTTTGTTGGATATTTACTTGATGTTTCTTCTGCCACCTACCTGGATTAACTAAAAAGAAAAAAAAAATCCAGAACCAAGTCTCTTTCTGGTGCTATTTATACAAATCTATATACTCTTTGTTAAGGTTTATCGTATCGGACTTGAGCCATATTTCACATCTGTAGTTTTTCCCCCCAAATGTAAGCCCAATGATGAAAGCAAGAATGTCTTACTCATCTTCGTACATTTAACACACAGGGTAAAGTCTTCCACCAAATATTTGCTTGATAAAATATTATTAAAACGGCCAATAAAATTTAGAAATATGGGAATTATGCGTGAGTCAAAATAAGTAGTACTTATAAAACTGGGCTAACTGTTTAAGAAATCAGTCATTGTTTTAGAACACATATTACATTAAAGAAAACTTTCTTAGAAATAAATTTAAAATTGGTTTATATAGCTTAACGAGTTTCATCATTGCCTTTTTATACTCTTGTGATAATTGGGAGAGTTTGAAAACATGTCAGTATGGAAAATTATCATTATTTATTTTTAGATGGAAATGTATCATTTTTGTAATTTTTGCCAATTAGACATTTTCTTCAGGAAGGAAGAAATGAAATAAAAAAATTATCTATCCCTGAGATTAACAGCTATTTCTTTATTATCCACATGATCAGACAAAATAGAATATTTCTACCCAGATATATTTAGCACTGCTCAAATTGTGTGGTAATGAAAGCACTTTGTGATTATCTTTAAAATAGTAACTCTAAACAAAAGTAAATTTAGTAATTTCAACTGGAGCTACTAAGAAGTTTTTGCATTCATAGATTTCCCTACAAACATAGTATATAGCTTTGCCTATATAGAGATATCCATGGCATTCCTTGAAAAATCTCATACTTGCACCCATTTTTATTTGCAAAGAAATGAACTTCCTAGTATTTGAAAGATTGAATAAGCATTTCATACAAAATTGATGTTTGTGAAGGGTCTAGAATTACTTTTTACCTTTGGAAATTTGGCATCTCATGTTCTTTGCATAAAGTTAAAACTGGGTTGCTCACTTCTGAATATGCAGAGGAAAATGGAAAGCTTGCATTATTAAAAGTGACATTTGAAAAAATTACTTAAAATCTATTTCAAATTAAATGGTCCTTTGCACACATATACTGTACATACATACATACACACTAGTACACTTACAATACACTACTGACACTGACAACAGATGGTGTCAATGCTGACTGGTATAGGTGACTATGACTCTTTAAGTAAAGTATCTGCCCGTACATGTAGGCTCTAACACTCTAAGAAGCTAAATATGTTCTTTGAATTGGAATTAATGAGTTTAACATTTTTTGTTCTACTTTACCATATATTTTCCTAACCACTTGATTATTTATAACAAGTATAGTATCTTCACATCATAAACCCAGGCAGATAAAATAGATTCTCCTTCTAAATCCATCCTGTATCCGTTGCCAAATAAATTATAATCACAGATGTACCACACTTCGTTTAGGTTTCAACCCAATTTCATTTGATTAGGAACTTGACTACAACTTTCATTCATTCTGGCATTTCTAAAAAGTTGCCTTTTAAAGTCTGAACAATCTTAGAACTATGTACGAATTCATGCTACCTCATAAAGCTATTTTGAAGATTACTTAACAATGACTATAAGACACCAGTGCACTATATGACATTAATAGATGATAGTTATTATTATTGTTGTTGTTATTTACCTCATTCAGACTGTTCCTTTTAATACCAACAGATCAGTAGTAAATCTTTAATTCTCTTATCTTGAGATATGTTTGATAGCTTCAAACCAGTTGTTGCATACTTTGCAAGTTCTATATTCGTTTTCTTTTTTTGTTGTTTGTTTGTTTTTGGTTTTTTTTTGCATTTTAATTTTATTTATTTTTTTTAATTTAAGCATATTACGGGGGTACAAATATTACGGTTATGTATATTGCCCATGCCCCCCTCCCCCCTCGAGGCAGAGACTCAAGCATGACCATCCCCCATACGTTGCACATCTTACTCATTATGGGGCTTAAATAATAATTGTTTTTATATCGATAATAAAACATGAACATTGGTAGACACTCTGTTCAGTACCTTTATTGTACCTCATCTCATTTAATCCCCCAAACCACTTTGTGCTACAGGTATTATTAGCTCCATTTTACAGTGAGAACATGAAAGCTCAGAATGGTTCAACAACTTTCCTAAGCCAGTATAGCTGCTAAGTTGTTGATCTAGAATTCACCCCCATTTATGCTTCATTACTAAGGCAAAACGCTTAAATACTCTGTGGCATAATTGTGTAGGAAAAAAAGACTTTTAGGTAGATCAGCTCTTGTGTGGCAACACATAATTAATGTTTTCAAGAAAATTAGGATCTTTCAAGTGGCAAAGTCCACATAACCAAACTATAATTTTTTACTCAATTCAGAGAATTAAAACACCTTATAAGCACATAAACATTGTATGTACCATTGATCATGTGGAGTCTATAGAAATTGAAGGTAAACAGATCTAATTTCTTGCCAATAATATCCTGGTATGTCTAATAACCCTAAATTTCAGAAGAATCCTTAATTTAATTGGACCCCTTTTTAAAGTGGAGATATTTGAAGTTAAATGTTAAACTTCTGAATAGCAAATGCCTTTAAAGTGACCTTTCAGTCTTTCCTTCCTATGACAAGACCCATAATCTTAAAAGAGTGAACACAATTGTAATTTGATATTTGCACATCATGGAAAAAGAAGTCTATAATTTTATAATTACTTAAATTTCATATATCATTGGACACCATGATATCATGCTATTAGTTGAAGTGATGTGTTCCTAGTGGGATAATTAAGGGATTTCATTTTTGTAAGATAATGAAATTGCAACAGTGACCTATTGCATTATAACTTGACAATTTTAAGTGTGTAAAATTTGAGAATTTTGCCTAGCTCCTAATGGATATAGCATGCATGATAGCTTACAGTATTTAAAAGAACCATGCTTTTAGCAGTATTTTCTAAAAAGGAGGGTGGATCAGCAGTGCTAAATTACAAGTTAAATAGTAAGGCATCTAACACATAATTGTTAAAATAAGTGAATAATAAAAGTAGTTTCAATTTTATATTGTATTATAGCTTATAATATACTTTAAAAATATTCAGTCATTTGTATTTATAACAGATCATTGTGGAACAGCTATATTTGGTAAGCATGAGGTTATTAACATGAACATGATAAGCTCTATTCATTCACACATTTTATGGGCTAATTGAAAATACAGATAAAAGGGTGATTTTAATACAATTCCTAGCACAATATCTAACACATAATTAAAAAAAATAATACTTCTATGCTGAAGAGTGAATAATGAACATGGCAAAGTTGAGCACTATTGAATAAAGTGGTATGATTAATAATACTAATAACAATAACAATAACCTCATATAGTAATAAGACTGGCAGTTGACATTTATTGAAGTGTTACTATCTGTAGGATATTGTGCTGAGCTCTTGTGCTGCTTCCTTTAGTTTTTACAGCAGCCCTATGAGGTAAAAACAGTAGTAGTTACCGTAATTTGCAAGGCCCAGTGCAAAATGAAAATGTGGCCTCTCATTCAAAAACTATTCATAATTTCAAGATGGCAAAAAGTAGGCATTAAACCAAGTATACTTAAAAGTGGGGCCCTGTACAATTACTTATGGCAAATGCACGAAAAGCTGTAAAAACTCTATCCTCCCTCTAAGAGTTTAGGAAATAACATACACATCTATTGGGAATACTTGCTCAAATATTGTTCTAAATATTTGAAGACTGCTGCTTTATGGAGATGTTCTCACTATAACATGTAGAATAACTTTAAATGGATAAGATTGAATTCAAAGACCAATTCAGAGGCTGTTGCATTAATCCAGGTTGGTGATTATCTAACTGGTTCTCAAGATAACTTAGAGTTATAAGGTTAATATTGAAGCCCTAGTATATTCCTTTTTAACAATGAAATCATACAACTCCAAGGCCATTCCAGGGCATTTTATTTACAACATCTTAAGCCTAAGTATTCTAGAAACATTTGCCTTTTGGGAGAGAGTTATCATAAAAAGCATCAAAAATTTTCTCAGTAGTGTAATGTTTGAATACTGCTCAAGGATTGAAATCTACCCAAATTATTAAGATTTTGGTATTAGACTTTGGTTTGGATGAACGGTACTCATGAGGCCAGTTAGCTCAATCATGGCACTTATCTAGGACATCAGTAACATTGCAAGCGCCATAAGTGTCCTTACCCACACCATCATCACCATTTTGCTTGTGTTACATCATTGCGCGCCAGGTCATTTTTTATACTGATGATCTTCTTCATACCCCTTTATGTGGAATTTTATTTATTTTATTGAAATTTTCTTCCATTTAAAATATATCACTTGACTTTTGGCTAAACACAGGAAATGACCTCAGTTCCTATGAAAAACAAAGCACACTAAAATGATTGAACTAGATTTTAAAAAGATACACCCAACAAGAATGAAAAATAGAAGTGACGACTGAATATCAAATATTTAAGACATAAGTGGCAATAAATTATGCAAAAAGGAAAACCAAGAGAAAACACTCACATAACAGAGCAGATGAACCTGAAACCCAAGTGTTTGTAGGAAGGAAAGCCCATGAGGTTCAAGTCAGTCTGTCACTCAGAAGCCTCGCCTGTGTGCAGAACGGAGACACCAAGAACTGAGTGTGTAGGCTAGGGGAAGCCCTGAAAGAGAAAGGATCTGTGGGAAATCAACTCCTCTCTCCCCCTACAAATGCACCCTGTAGGAGAGAAGACTTTTATAGTATGTTCTTAAGACATTAAATCAGAGAGACTATAGATTCATGACTTTAGAACTCACTGAAAGTGGTGTTGAGTACTGCACTAAAGATAGAGAGGTTAAGTCAAATTCTGTAAGTTATAATAAAAACAACAGGTAGCCTGTTCCCACACATTTGGCTCTTTAGGCACTGGGAGCCCAATGTGTGGGAATAAGTATATACACACACACACACATACACACTTATATCTCCAGGGCAAAAGAAAGTTAGATTCTTCTCTGGAGACAATGACAGGCTGAGAGAGATTTATAAATATTGCTCTCTGGAGGTCAGCACCCAATATTTTTACATTGAAACTCATTCATTCACAATTCCCAACAGGCTCACAGAGATTCCAGATTACATATTAGAACCTCATATTTTATTATGGAAGTACAGCTAAGAATTGTGACACATTTGAGGAAGTAAACATCAAACAAAAATGAACATGAATGGAGCAAAGACAATGTAAAGAGCAGATGAAGTCTAATTCTTAAAACACGAATGGTGATAAAGAAGTAATCAGAATATAGAAAAGAAGTGTTTTTTATTTAATTTGAAATTTGTTTGCTAAACTATAAATTACATAAATATAAACAGTAGAAGAGCCATTTGGGGAAATCACTGAGAAAGCAAAATGAAATGCATGGTTATATAAATTAATAAGAAAGAAACTGTCAGAATTTCAGAGGATCAATCCTGGGAAAGCCTGATGAGGAAGAAATTATAAAATAAATGATTTTTTAAAAAAATCCTAAGTAGAGAGACATTGAATGGAAGTTCAAAGAGCACACGGAGTACTTGGAAAAATGATTTAAAAATATTGATATTAAGGATAATGAAACATCAGAGACAAAATTAAAGATCTTAAAATCTTCAAGAGAGACAGTATATGCAGAAAGAATCATGTTCAATATGGTGTTAATTTATCAAAGTGATTCTGGAAGTTAGAAGATGTTGGAGAAAACCCTTCAAAATCTTAATTTTTAAAAAATTCTCAACACAATAGTTTAGAATCTTCTTATGTTATCTATCAAGTAGCAGGGTAGAATAAAGACATTTCCATACAGTCAGCTTTCAAAAATGTTACCCCACATTCTTTGCTACTGGAATGATGCTGCACTAACAAACAAACAAAATCCAGCAAACAAAATAAGAAGAAAGGGTATAATGGGCCTAGACATTGGTCTGGAAGACAATCAGTACAGGTTGGAGCTAGAGAATGAGAACTCAGGAGTGAGTAGGGTTCCCTACTAGCACCAAGACCATAAAACAAAGGCAAAATCTATTACCACATGTGTGTACCCCAAACAAGGGAATTACAATTTCTTTGAAGAACTTTGAAGAAAAATAGCAATTAGTGTCCAGACAGAGAATCAAGCAAATAAAAAATACAATATACATTAAATTCAGAAAAAAATATTGGTCGACGAAGGTTGCATTACTTTTGAGGCTCAGCTGTCTTACTGTGTCAGTTGTTACTGGCTCTTATTATCACTGTCCTAGTTTGTCTCTCTGCCACACTATTGTGTTTGTCTTGTAAATAGTTTTCTTGCTGTCAGTATTACTTCTCTCTAATCTATTCTTCAGATCGCAATTAGAATGATCTTTAAAAATAAAACTTAAAAACTGGTTAAATTACTCAGAGAAGAAACAGTTCCACATAACATATGGTAATTACCAAATGTGAATGTTTAGCTTAAGTAAAGGGAACAACTTGGAAAATAAGTTTAGAGAAAAGGCAATAAAACTTTAAATTAATTTTTATGAGTTTTGATTCATTCTTTGCGAAACTGGCTGATTAAATAAGGTGTCAGAACAGAGAGGTAGGAAGGCAGAGTTTAAAATAAGCCAAACTGTTTGCAATGTACAGGCAAGGATATTTAGTTTGGTGACACTTTGAATTGGTTGGAAGTAAAATGACAAGAATTTTGGTTAACTCAAGATTAGTGGAATTACTAAATTGTAGAAAAAGAAACCTTTTGAGAAAGAAAGAGAAACTTGGATGTTGTGATATATTTGATGTGTGATATGATGGAGAGAAAGGAGGCAGTTATTCTCTTGTGTGATATTATTTAAGAAAAAGTTTTCCTTCATAAAAAAATATTTTCATTTACAAAAGATAGGCATAAGATTGAAGATGTCTTAGTGCCAAATTCAAATTTTGTTAACTTCCCTGTACAGGCTGATCAACAGATTCTACTGAGTTAATAGGAAAAAAAGAATTAAAAAAATAAAAAATGCTTTCATGCACCTTTTATCTGTTTCCCAACATGTTGACTCTCCCTTAAT
>VBSM01003176.1:55570749-55672173 GCA_008086735.1 Cheirogaleus medius
AGGCAAAGAATTTATGAAGAAGACCCCCAAAGGCAATCACAGCAGCAACAAAAAAAAGCTGGGGATTTTAAAGGACAGCAAGGAAGAATGTCTTAAAGCAACAATGAGATACCTATAGGGAGAAGAAACATTCGAACAAGAACATTTGTAGTGCTTTAAGAAGAGACATATCCAGCATTATATAAACATGCAGCAGAGATATGTATGGTGTGATGCATAGGGTAGATATGTGAGACTCCCTGGAAGAACTCATGTCTGAGCTGAGACTCAAGGCATAATTCTGATCTAGAGAATTAAAGAGAAATGAAAATACAGCCATAGGTATAGGGAAGAGCAAACAAAATGGCCTTGAAGACAAATAAAGAAATGAAGGAAAGTCAATGGCCACAGATGAATTTGCAAGGTTGATGAAGTTTAGGTCACAAAGGTATATTTGGGACTTTATGCAAAAAGCAATAAAAAAAATTGGTGAGTTCTAAGTAGGAAAGGGATGTGATAAGATTTGAATTTCATAATAAATTACTGTGAATGCAGAGAGGAGCCTGAATTAGAAGAGTAGGTTAAAAGCAAACACTCTTAGGAGACTGTTGACTGATAGTTGAATACAAATAGGTGAAGGTATCCAGGTGAATAGCATAAATGGATAATTGACAAGGGATTTAGGACCATTGACCAGATGTTGTTGAAATTATGGACCACAGGGAAGGAAGTAAAGGAATGGCTGGGAGGTAGAAAAAAAGTAGAGAGATGCATGTGACAGACATTTTAATGATGTCAAGGATAGGGATGATAAAAGTACTTGAGTGATTAAGGTGGAAGATAGATTATTCGATTTCATGATCTCAGAGATAGAAGGTGTTTGGGTGATAGCAAAGTACATGGAAGAAGGGTGCTGAACAGAGTGCACAGAAAAAAAGAATAGAGATGTAGAGTTTATAAAGCAGAGAGTTCATGTCTTTGAACATATTAAGAACTTTTCTTGATATGTGATGGAAGACTCTGAGCCAAATGGCAAATATTCAATGAAAGAAGTGGATTGGGAAGGCAGTTAAAAATTAACATGAACTATCAGAAATAGAAGGTATATTTCAGAAAATATCTGAAAAACAAAGCATTTTTTGTATGTGTATTTCATATGTATATTTTCATACATATGGACTCCTAATGTCATTGAGGAGTAAAGAGGTACAGTCCTAACTCTTCACACTTAAGGATGATGAGTGATGGAAAAAAAACAGATCATAAAAAGGGACAGTTTCCAATATGGTTCAAAGTATAAAGGCAAGTTTTAATAAAATATTTAAGAGTATGTGGGATAATCTTTTCTAGTGTAGGCTGGGAAGTTTGACTCTCACAAAGAAGGTGAAGGAGAAAAAGAAGATCCCTTCTGCCATCAATGAGGAGATGACCAGAGAATATACATAACATTCATAAGCACATTCATGGAGTAGGCTTCAAGAAAGATTCTGCTTGAGTACTCAAAAAGATCTAGAAATTTACCATGAAGGGGATGGGAATGCCAGATGTGCTGCTGACATCAGGCTCAACGAACTAATGGAACTAAAGGAATAAGGAATGTCTCATACCTGTGATTGTCCAGAAAATATAATAAAGATAATTCACCAAATTATGTACAGTGGTTACCTGTACACCTTGTCACCTCTTTCCAAAATATACAGATAGTCATTGTGGATGATGTCTAGCTGTCGATTATCAAAGTTATAAAACTATACACACACACACACACACACACAGCCAATGAGTGTAGGGGAAAGTGTGAACCATATGAATGAGATATTAGAAGACAACACAATGGAAGATCTAGAAAAGGAGGAAAGCCCTCGAAGACTGGATGTGGAATGAATTTGAATCAATGAAATATGGAAATAACTTTAGGTGAAGAACAATAACCAAAGAATTCTACATATTGAGTGGAGAAAAGGAAAATTAGGAAATATAGTGTATATTTTGCTCTCAGAAGTTTGTGAGATAATTATTTCTAGCTGGAAATACTTTAAATTATTTAGTTAAGTCACTTTAACATATAGTTCTGAGATGTGTAGAGTGCAGATGTTCAATTAATATTGTTTACGATCCTGAAATTTTCTTATTAGAATTTCTTTTTGGTCATATATTTAGTATAACTCAAGGAGTTTTATTCATGTTTACTGAATCCATTATATTTAATGAAAATATACTTGTTATTTTAATGTGTAAGTATAGCAATACCTGCATATAACTTCTGTTCAAGGTTAGAGCTGAACTAAACTGGTCATAGATTATTTTTTTTAAGGAAAGAATAACAAGATAAATGCTTCTTATAAATCTATGTGAAGGAGTTTTGCAAGTGCTCTCATTTATTAATCTTGCTCCAGTGATGAAATAGTTTAGTGTTTTTATAAATTACAATGAACATGTCATTTTTTAGTTCATGCTTTAAATTTTGACTGTATTTTGCTAGTGAACATGTCTTTATTGAGGCGTTGGTACATATGTAACAATGAACTAAGGGCTTTTGGAGACTAATAAAAACATAAAGCTAAAAGCTTTATTGGTGATGCATGACCTATGCAATGAATTCATTAAAAAACAACATGAATATGAAGGGTTATTCATGTGCTACAGGTTATATGTCATTTTTTAAAAAAGGGTATGCTATGATTTGAATTTTTGTCCCCTCCAAAACTCATATTGAAACTTAATCCCTCCTGTGGTAGTATTTCAAGGTGGGTCATGAGACATCTGTCCCATGAGTAAATAATCCACTCATGGATTCATGGATTAATGGGTTAATGAATTAATGGGTTATCACGGCAGTGGCATTAATGGTTTTATAAGAGGAAAAAGAGACCTGAGATAGTTCTCTCAGCCCCCTTGCCATGTGATGTCCTGTGCCTAGGGACTCTGCACCAGCAAGAAAGTTCTCAGCAGATGTGGTGCCTCCAACTTGAACTTCTCAGCCTCCATAACTGTAAGAAATACATTTCATTTCTTATAAATTACCCAGTTTCAGGTATTCCATTGTTGCCACAGAAAACAGGCTCAGATACAGTGAAAACAGAATCATATAACCAATTGAGATATGTTGGGAAAGACAAATTGGGAATGATTTTTACTACTGTTATTTACAGTTCTTATGAAAGTCAGTACCTCTGATACATTTGGAATGTCTTTTGTGTCCATGAGTGTCAGCAGAATTCTTTAGCTACTACCACAAGCCTAGTGAGGAAATTAGGTGAATAAACTTTTTAAAGAGTGCTAGTAAAAAGACTTGCGCTTACATGTAAGCTTTTTATATTAGTATTTTTTTTTTACTTTTGACAGTTTCATTTTGTGTGGAAATGGGGATAATAACTAGTGTAAATATGAGGATTAAATAATATTCACTGTTATTATATGTATGTTAACTAATTCATTCCTGAGAACATAAAGATGTCATTCTTATCTCCAGAGTCTGATAGACAGCAATACTTTCCATTGTTATTTGAGTTCCATGTGTTTGCACTTTTTAATAGTTGTGGAGAGCAAAACTGCATAGCTGCTTAGAAAACTCAGCAGTGGGAACTATTCTGCAAAATCTAAGAACTGTTACCTTTTTATTAGGTTTTATTCATGAACACCTGTTGTAAGTATATGTTACCTGCACTGTTGCTGCTAAAAATGTGGAACACCATATGTGAAATATATGAGAAAGAATAAAACACTAGTGAACAAATGGGAGCACTAAAATTGTGGTATTATTTCTGCAGTTTCTTCCAAGTTTCCAAGCTTAGGAGAGAAAAGAATGATATTCAATTTTGATATACACCAAAGTATGATGTGTCCCCAAATTGTAGTGTTAACAAATGTAGGAACAATAAAAATAATTATATGTATATCTGAATTAAACTTATACCAGAAAAAGTCAGACACTGACAAAGTCCATTTCTTAAATAAGTGTAGTATTTTTAAAAAAAAAAAAAGATTTTGTTTAAATTATTGCTTTACTTTTAGTTTTGATGTATAACTCTTAGTAAGTCTAAGAGTGGGAGGGTGTTGCCCAAAAGGAAAGGATTCCCTCATATTTTGAGCCGAAATCCAAATTTTGATGTCTTTATAAAATATTTTCTCACCTCATAGTAAAGTTCAGTTAATGACTTGCACCTGGTCTGCTACTCAGGGTTCAGTAAGCCTAAGGAACAGATGGGCTGATTGTTAATCAGCCAGTGGCAGCCCTTAGTTTGCACAGAAATTTGCTTTGTAATGGCCCATATGCACTATATACTTTCACTTGGTGATGGAGAGACCTTTAAGAACATATTTTCTCTTCCTAAGGCTCATACCTTTCCCTGGAGTCTGACTCTTATCCCAGGGATGTACAGTAGAAATACAATGAATTAGAAGGAGGACGTGTCTCTCTTGTGTGGTCCTTAATGGTCTTAGATATTACCTAGCCTCCACATTTGGGTGGATGCTAGAGATCTTACTATTCCAGCAACACATTAGCTGGGCTTACATTGAAAGAGTAATAAAAATCCCTACATGAAAATGTTTGACTCTGTCATCTCCAGAAAAAAAGGAATAAGCTCTAAGTGTTCTCCTAAGTAAGTCATATTTCCATTGTGTAAACTTGTGCAATAACCTTATGACATATTTGAACTTAGCAATTCTTCTTTTAATTGCTGTCATTACATTAATTCAACCCTTATAACTTTGACTCAAACTGTACAAAAGTAAGTCATGTAATCAAAATGTTTGTATCCCTGTAATATTCTGAAACTTTAAAAAAGAAATTCTTTATTTAATAGCCAGTCATCTCTAGAGAATAACCTTTCCTGATTTTACATTTTTAATATATTATTAATATTTTTCTGAGGATTTTTACATGATAGCCCTCTTATGTTTCTTAGTTAATTTAAATTTTAGATGCAAATAGGACAATGTAAGTTGCATGTCAATCCCTAATCTAAAACTACATCTCAAATACTCCTCTTTGTATTTTTCTGTTCCTTCACTCTATCATAATTAGAAATATCTTTCTTTCTTAATAAAAAACTATAGTTTGTGTATTAGGTAAGATTCAAAGTTATTTTACAGTATTATATCTATTTCAAGCCACAATGTATTATATAATTTTGTTTACATTTTTGAAATTATGATTGCTATATGTTTATATATGATTCAATTTTTATATTATTTTATTCAATTCATTTTTATTGAATTATTCAATTATAATATTATTCCATTTTTTGAATAATAATAGTATTCAATTTTTCTATTTTGTTTCAAAAATTAGAAGTCATGCCTATAATAATCACTTTGATAGAACAAAATATAATTGTTAAAGCATATGTGATATCATAATTAGTGACATATACTCACAGTTGAATTCTAATTCTGAAATCTTACCTGATGTCTGAACCCATATGAAATAAAAGAGGACCATGACCAGGAAAAGAAATGCAATTATGTGTACCAAAAATTACAATATTTAAATATAGAATTTATATTTTGTCATATTGTATCCTTTTTATGTTCTGACAAATTATATAATTAAATTTATATTTTATTTTTATTAAAGAACTGATAAACAGCATAAGTATAAAACTGATCAAAATAAGTTGAAGTATACGGGTTCTAGATTTCAGTGACTGAGATATTATTTTGTCTCAGCCTTTACACCCTCTGAAATTTAGAGTGGATTATTTTTAAGAAAAAAACAATTATTCATAGTTGGGCTCAATACATTGATGACACTCCTTGGTTGCACTGTTCTGAAAAGAGATATAATTGACTGGAAGAAAAGTAAGACCTATTACCTTTTGACCTATTACCTTAAGACCTATTACCTTTTGCAGTCAATATTGTTTTCTTGTGTCAATATTATTATAATGTAGGAATAGGTTGACAAAACATACCCATATAATTTCAGTATGGTAACTCAATTTCAATATAAGAAATGGTCTTATTAAATAGAAATGGTAAGAAAGCATCTTATCTCAATAATTAACAATATACTTGATAGAACTAACTCAGAGAAAATTTGTAAAATTAGTGAAATTTTACTTAGGGTCTTTCCATAATCTCCATTATTCTCTATACATCTTTCAGCTGTCCACTCACATCGTTTGGTCTTTCTTTCCAGTACCTGTTTTCCCATTATTTACATCCATGTTTTATTCCCTTGAAGATTTTTCAGGGATATTGTTATCTGCTTCACCACAGTTTGACTTGATGTACACCATGGAAGGGTGGGTGCCAGGAGTCCCCCAGAAAGACCTTCAAGATATACCTCAAGTCAAAACTATTTTTACAATACTAAGATTATTTGGTGGAGTTTTCCAAAGGCTACATAAGATGATATCATTATAATAGTTTGACATTAGAGCTCATATGACAATCCAATTATCTTCTTTAATACAGATATTAAAGAGGTTTTAAAAAATGTAATGTGATGACACTCTTCTCACAATTATTTTTGTCTTGAAAGATATATTAACTTTTTACATTAAAAATATGGTATTTATGTTAACATGTAAGGGTTGCTTATTGCTGTTTTTAAATTAGTTAGTATATACGTATTTATAAATTTATTCATTTGAATTTTAAATATTAAATATAAATAGCTATAGCCTACATAAGCAAAATCTTGCTGGGGTCCTTAATAAGATTTGAGAGTCTAAGGAGCTCCCAAGACCAAAAATTTAAGAATCACTGTGCTAGTATGAAATACTGAGTGGTGATAAGTAGGGTATTAAGTGAACATTTCAACTAATAAATTTGTATTTTATAGGAGCTTCCTGGAATTTTAATGTTTTATCCCTAAGTAATAAATTTAAGTGTGATTAAGTAAATTGTGGTAAGCTATTAAGCAGATTTTATAGTGGAGGTGGGAGAGGAGGATGATCAGAGGAAACAATTCCTGTTCTATAGAAGAACCAACCTACTTGTTGCAGAGCTGGCAGACATGGGCTGTCTCACATTCTGAGTGCAGCTTACCAAATCTACCATGATATTAGACTTTGCACTTTAAAAGTAGAGCAGGAAGCAGATGGAACCCCATGTGTTTAAAATCGTTTTCAGAAATTGTGCGTGTTTTTTTCTATTCTGAAAGGATCACTATAATTATATGTGCTATTTTGGTTAGTTCTATACAGGAAAAAATTCCAAGTATATCAAAAAAGCTTCATATAATTTTATTTAGTTAATTATTAAAACATGATAACATGCATGAGATACCTGAATACTTGAATTTCATTAAGCAATTAAAAATTTTATATCTAAACCTTTTCTTTGGTTGAACTAATGTTAGATACCAGGTGAAGTGTAAAAACATCAATATACAGTTCAATAATGCAGAGTCTTTCTTGAAAATCATACTGATTATTTCTTGAAAGCTTAATGAAAATGGCTTTTGAACTGCCCAGATGGAAAAAATCTAAATAAAACATAAACATAAAAAAAAGAATGTTAGATGGAAATACCAAGATGATATATATTGAATGGTCTGTTTATAAAAATAACGCAAATGTTGAAAATTTTATTTTAAATATGGCTAGCTTATTTTCTGCTCAATATTTTTATTTATTTTAGTATATTTGGCAAATATTGGAAATAAACTGTCAATGTATTTTGTTTGGCACATTTGGTTCAAACTTTTAAAATAAAAGAAATTACGATAGCTTAAAAATTTATGTATATATTTCCCAATAAGATATTTTAAGAAAAATAAAAATGAAAAATTCTCAAATCTTTAAATGAGAAAAGATAATATTCTGGTCATTTTCCAAAATACTTGTTAAGATAAATGGTAGAATTTAATAGAGGTTTAGCTAAAATATATTTTCATGAAATAAGCTTGGGAAATATTACATACTTATTCTCTCTTGAAAATTGAAAATGCTTACTAGCTTTTTATTTTTACTTTTTAATTTCAAAAAATTTAGGGGGTACAAGTGTTTTTGTTACATGGATGAATTACATCATGCTGAAGTCAAGGTTTTCAGCCTACTCATCACCAGAATAGTGTACACTGTACCACATCGGTAGAATTTTATCCCGCCCCATTAGTTTTCAATGTCTATTACACCACTTTATGTCCATATATAGCCCTCATTTAGTTCCCAGTTATAAGTGAGAACATGTGGTATTTGTTTTTCAATTCCTGAGATACTTTACTTAGGATAATAGTCTCCAGTTCCATCCATGTTGCTGCAAAAGACATTATTTTACTCCATGGTGTGTGTGTGTGTGTACATATGCATACACATTTTCTTTATCCACTCACCAGTTGATGGCCACTTAAGTTGGTTCCGTATCTTTGAAATTTTGAATTGTGCTGTGATAAACATCCAGGTGCAGATGTCTTTTTTATTAAATGACTTATTTTCCTTTGGGTACATACCCAGTAGTGGGGTTAGATCTACTTTTAGTTCTTGAGGAATCTCCATACTGCTTTCCATAGCAGTTGTACTAGTTTACATTTCCACCAACAGCATATAAATATTCCCTTTTGAACCCATCTGCACCAACATCAATTTTTTTGATTTTTTAATAGTGATGATTCCGACAGGAAGAAGGTGGTACCTCATTATGTTTTTGGGGGGAGGGCGGCATTTAATTTATTCATTGGCCTACCATTTGATGATTCAAAACTTTCAAAACTGAGACTGGACTAGGAAGAGTAGATGAGACTGGAAGAGGAGATAAGACTGGATGAAGAAGAGGACCAGACCAGACGAGGAAGAGAAGACCAGACCAGACCAGAGAAGGAAGTGGAGACCAGAATAAACCAGAGTAGATGAGGAAGAGGAGACTAGACTGGAGCAGACCAGATGAGAAAGAGGAGACCAGACTGGATGAGGAAGAGGAGACCAGACCAGGGAGACTGCATAAAGAAGAGGAGACCAGACTGGCAAGACCGGACCAGGAAGAAGACACCAGACTGGAAGAGGTAGGGGAGATGACACCAGACGAGACCAGACAAGGAAGAGGAGATGAGACTGGAATAGGAGACAAGATCAGATGAAGAAGAGGAGACCAGACCAGATGAGGAAGAGGAGACCAGAGCAGAGGAGACCAGATCTGACAAGGAAGAGGAGACCAGACCACAAGAGACAGGATGATGAAAGGAGACGAGACTGGGTGAGGAAGAGGAGACCAGACCAGAGGAGACCAGATGAGGAAGAAGAGGTCAGACAGGATGAGGAAAAGGAGACTAGACAGGAAGAAGAAGAGGAGAGACCAGACCAGATGAGGAAGAGGAGACCAGACCAAAGGAGACTAGACAAGGAAGAGCTCAATATGTTTTTAATTTGCATTTCTATGATACTTAGTGATGTTACATTCTTTGATATGTTTGTTGGCCATTTGTCTATCTTCTTTTGAGTAAAATCTGTTTATATCTTTTCCCACTTTTGAATAAGGTTATTTGTTTTTTCTTGCTGATTTGTTTGAGTTCTTTGTAGATTCTGGGTATTAGCCTTTTGTTAGATGTATAGTTTGCAAATATTTTCTCCCATTCTGTAGGTTGTCTATTTACTGTGTTAATTATTTACTTTCCTTACAGAAACTTTTTAGTTTAATTAAGTCTCATTTATTTATTTTTGTTGTTGCTGTATTTGCTTTTCAAGTCTTACTCATAAATTTTTTGCCTAGGCCAATGTCTAGAAGAGTTTTTCTATGTTTTCTTCTAATCTTTTTATGGTTTCAGGTCTTAGAATTGTCTTTAATCCACCCTGAGTTAATTATTGTATTAATATACAGTGAGTCATAGGGATCCAGTTTCCTTTTTCTGCATGCGCCTATCCAGTTTCCTCAGCACTATTTATTGAACTTTAAATGCTCAGAAGTGTTCTCATAAAAAGAAATGTGTATTTTCTCTCTCTTTGTGTAATTTAATCTTGAAATCACTTGTTTTGGAATACCAATAAATAATTTAAAATTTAGTGTTTCAAAGAAAACTGATTTGGAAATGCTTTTTGAGATTATTTCAGTTGTTTATAAATTGAGTAAAACTTAATTTACCATTTCTGAATTTCTTCTTGTTTCATAGGGGAGAATAAATTTTTTCTAAATAAAAAATGATTTAGTAAGTGTTTTGTGAATATATTTTATATAGGAAAATATAAAATGTATCATATATTAAAAATATAGTAACTGTAAATTATTTAAGTATTAAGCTAGAGCACTTATTAATGCATTAGTTGGGTATTAAATTATAATTCTCAATACTTATAATACCTTCTATTTGCCCTTTGCCTCAATAGATTTAGATATAGAAATCATTCACACTCATGAATATACTTCACATATATTTGTTGTATTAAAATCTGAAATTTTACTATTTGTTTGGGTATATTACCTTAATTACCTCTTAGAGAATGTGTTATGGGATAGCCTTAAAAGATTCTAAATAATATATGGTCTTCAATGCATAAGAAGCAGAGGAAGCTGAGATAAGCCTTTTTTTTTAATATTAAGAGTACTATTATCCCTCTCAGTGTTTTGGTTAGGTGTTAATCTGTTAGCCAACAACATGTGACATAATGTCAGAAGAGGGTAGTATACCCTTCATTTTATTGGACAAAAATGAAAGATATTTTAAAGTAGGAAACAAATTTCCTAAAACTATAGAATTAAAAACACTGGTACCCTGCCTATTTGTAATCCTCAAAGTTAGAATTCAAGAGAAAGTTTGCTTAATTAAATTAATTTGCAGTGCAACAAATGTCTTGTTCACCTTGTATGCAGTGAGCTTACCAAATTTAATTATTAGTATAAGTAGTTGTTTTTCAATTTTTTTAGAAGTTTTAAATATACTGTTGCTCAATATAATAGCATTCAGCCACATGTGACTATTGAGCAATTGAAATGGAGCTAGTCTAAATTGAGATGCATTCTAAGTGTAAAATACATACTAGATTTTGTAGGCAGTATGATAAAAAGATTTTAAAATATGTCAAAAATATTTTTATTTGAGATGCATTTTGGATATATTGTGTTAAATAAACTATATTATCAACTTAATTTCACCTGTTTCATTTAATTTCTTAATATCTTTACTAGGCATTTAATGTAGTTTTTGTTATATTTCTATTGCATGCCTTTTTAAAATAGATAATTATTCAGACTATGAGTAGGGAAAGTTTTACCACTTCTTTTCCAATATTTATGTCTTTTTTCTATTTTTAACTTTATAACACTTCTAGGAGCCAAAGTAGACAGTTGAATAGAAACGGTGAGACAGGAAACATTCTTACTTTGTTCCTTAACTTAGAAAAAAACCTTTTGGTATTTCACAATTCTATTAGTCAAGTACTGCAGAGAACCAATAGTATACACACAAACACACACACAAGCCAGCAGTCTGGAAATTCAGGTAAGAATTAATGTTGTAGTCTGAGGCAGATTTCCTTCTTTGGGAAACCTATCTTTTCTCCTAAGAACTTCAACTAACTGGCTGAGACTCACCCATATTATGAAGTGTAATCTGTGTTAATCAAAGTCTACTAATATAAGTGTTAATCACATATGATAAATTCTTTCACACTAATACCTAGAATGGTGTTGCCCAAACAACTGAGCATAATAGTGTAGTCAAGTTAACAAATAAATTAACTATTACAACATTTAAATATGATGTTAGCTGGTTTTTTTTATTGTTTTATCATATAGAACAAGCTCCCATATTTGCCTAATTGTCTGAGATATTTTTAGCATAAATGAGTCATATCTTTTTCACATTATTTTACTGCATCTTTTAAGACAGTGTCCCCAACCTTTTTGACACCAGGGACCAGTTTCATGGAAGACAATTTTTCCATGAACTGGAGTTAGGGGATGGTTTAGGGACGATTCAAGCACATTACATTTATTGTGCAGTCAGAACTCTCTGCTAATGATAATCTGTATTTGCAGCCACTCCCCAGTGCGTCACCACCTCAGCTCCATCTCGGATCATCAGGCATTAGATTATCATAAGGAGCACACAACCTAGATTTCTCACATGCGCAGTGTACAGTAGGATTCACGCTTCTTAGAGAATCCAATGCTGCTGCTGATCTGACAGGAGGCAGAGCTCAGGCAGTGATTCAAGTCATGGGGAGGGGCTGTAAATACAGATGAAGCATCACTTGTTCACCTGCCGCTCACCTCCTGTTGTGTGGCCTGATTCATAACAGACCACGGACTGGTACAGGTCTGCAGCCTGGAGGTTGGGGACCGCAGAGTTAAGATGAAATCTGTTTTTATAATTTATTCTGTTCATATGGCAAATTCAATTGATTGGTATTAAATCTTAAGTCAGCACTGAGTGTCTTTCCATTTATTGGTGTATTTTAAATTTTTTAACAACCTAAGACCCTCATAATACAAAAATCTTAAAATGATTGCCTTTGAACATAGAACTACTTAATATTATATGTGCCTCTCTATATACTACTAGTTTCAGATAAGAAACAAAATGCTTGGCTTTATAATATCTCTCTGAAAAGTGTATTTGTATTTGCATTTGTTGTTTGTGTTATAGACTCTCATGAGTCCTCTACTGTTTAAAAAATACATGAGAACTCTTAAAACTGTAAGGCACAATACTATTGTAAGATACACATAATTATTTATTTAACAAATATTTATGCAATACCAATTATTTGCCAGTATATATATACTTCTCTATCTTCTTAAAGGGAACAACCTGAGGGAGCTTTTCTTTAAACAAATGATTATGCCTATAATTGCCTAATTAAAAAGGTGGTATTTGCTATGAAAAATAACTACAGAAAAATATTAAGATATATAAAGAAAACGCCTAATTCAGGTTGGATTGTCAGTCAAGAGTCCTCTGAAGAATTGACATTTAAGTTGAGATTTCGAGGAATTGCTAAACCAGAGGGTTGAAGTCCAGGGGAGGGGTTAAAGGATTCCAAATATGGTGAGTGGAATGGACAAGATTGGTAAGGTGAAAGGAACCTGGTATATACAAAAAAGTGAAAAGTAGTACTTTTGCAGTCAATACAAAAATATATTTCTACCTTAACAATCTCTCTTCTTTTTTGATTATTTTTCTTCTTATATTCCAGTGAAATAGTGTAATTCTTATGCAAGTAGATTTAGTTGGTAAACTCTTACTCAAAGTTTCCTAATTCATGCAATGGTGTGAGTTAGAATACAATGACATATCTATATGATGTGAAAATTCAATTATGAATTTTCCAGTTTTGTGAGTTGAAATTAGAACTTTCTCTAATAATTGTTACTATAATTTATGAAACAATCTAATAGAAATACAGAAATAAAGCAAGATTTATCTATTTGAAGATTATGAAAAACTTTTATATCTCTGCTAACCACCATCACAAATATGAATTTATTTACAAAAGCTATTACCATTTGGTTGTTATTTGAAATAAAAATTATGCTTTAAAGAAAATACCAGGTCTGTTCAATTGCCCAATATCTACAATTCTTAGAAAATATAGACAGAAAAAAATTGTATAAAACCATATACCCTGTAAGAATTACAATAAAGTGAATACATATAACATTTACTAGTTTGTACAATAATAAGAACCCCATAATGTCTAGGAACATAAGATTTGGTTGTTTGTGGGTAGTAAATAATCAATTTTGCTTATTCAAAAGGGGAAATTAATTTCAATTTCTAAAATAAAAAGTCATTGGATTTACAGGAAATAGATTATTTCAATGTTCATGGATTGGAAGACTTGATATGTTAAGATATCAATAATTTAAAAGTCAATCTAATTTACATCAAAATTCCAATAGCCATTTCACAGACATAGAAAAACTGATCCTAAAATTTAGATGGGACAGTAAGGGGCCCCAAATAGCCAATGATTTTGAAAAATGAAAAAGAAACTAGAACTGACACTTTCCAATTTCAAAATTTACTATAAATTTAAATAATCAAATTGGTATGATTCTGCCATAGGCATAGATATGTTAACAAATGAAACAGAATTTAAAGTCCAGAAATAAACTCAAACATTTGTAACCAATTGATTTTCAAAAATTTTGCTTATAACGTTAAATAGGGAAAGAATCTTTTCTTCAACAAATGGTGCTGAGACAACTGTATTAGAACATGTAAAACAAATTTGAACCCCTACACAACACTATATCCAAAAGTTAACTCAAAATGGATTAACAATATAAATATAAGAACCAAAACTATTAAACTCTTAGAAGAAAACGTGAGGTAATTCTTCATGACTTCAGATTCAGCAATAAATCCTTAGGTTTGACACCAAAAACATAGATAACAAACTGGACTGCCTAAAAATTAAAACTTTTGCACATCAGAAAATATAAATAATGTGACAACACAATGTACAGAATGAGAGAGAATATTTCCAATTCACATATTTAAGTGCCCAATATCCAGAATATAGGGGGAAAAAAAGCCCAAACTCTTACAATACTATGACAAAAAGATAACTCAATTAAAAATAGGCAAAGGGATTGAACAGATATTTCTCCAAAGAAGTTACCAATGGCCAAAATGAGTGCATAAAAAGATGGTCAACATCATTGGTCATCAAGAATACTGAAACAAAGCCACAATGAGACACCACTCCATACTTACTAGGATGGCTTTAATTAAGAAAATGGAAAATAACAAGTGTTGGTGAAAGTGCAAAGAAATAGGAATCCTTGTACATTGCTCTGGTTAGGAATGTAAAATGGTATAGCCAGTGTAGAAAATAGTCTGGTATTTCTCAAAAAGTTAAACCTGGAACTACCATATGTAGCAGTTTCACTCGTATGCATATACCCAAGAGAAATGAAACATATTTCTGGACAGGAACTTACACACAAAGGTAGAAGCAACCTAAATGTCCATCAACAGATGAATGGATAAACAAACTGTAGTATGTGTGTGTGTGTGTGTGTGTGTATGATGAAATACCATTCAGTCATAAAAATGGATAAAGTACTGATGCATAATAAAACTTGTATGAATTTTGTTATGTGAAAGAATTCAGATCCAAAAGTCACATATCATATGATTCCTTTAATATTATATGTCCAAAATAGGCAACATCATAGAGATAAAAACCAGATTAGAGTTTAGCAAGGGGTTGGGGGATGAAGATGATTAAAGTGCATGTAGTGTTTTTATGAGGTTATGAAAAATTTTTGAAACTAGAGGGAGCTGGCGATTGCACAACTAAATACCAGTGAATTGTATGACTTAAAACAGTTAATTGTATGTTATGTGACGTTCACCTCAAATCTAAATTCATGCATAATTTTCATAATACTTCTTTGTCAAAAGGAAATGTAACTGAAACCTATTGTGTAAATTTCCTATAGTTTATTATATGTGTTCCAAACCAGAGTATAACATTTATATTTTATCATCACTAATATTTTTTCAGAATGAATTATCTGGTATTTTAGTCTTATTAATGATATAAATTTTTATAGGTAAGTTTTTCAATTGTAGAACTACTAGATACTCTACTAACCTAAAAAGGGGAACAATTTTCACTGATGTGCTTCAAGTATGTAAGTAACCTCTTAAAACTGTAAACATTTTTAATATGTAACTAGAATACTATTATTTTCCACCTAAATTTTACACAGTTGTTCAATGTATTTTGTGTGGCATCTACCTTACTAAAATTTAGTGGCATTAGTACTTAAAATAATAACAGAAGTTTTTATAAATGATAAAATGAATGTGGAATAGTAAAAAAAAGAACCTAGATGTGGATTTATTTACCACATAGTTTAGTATAAAGTACAATAAAATTCTAGAAAATATTACTGTTGTTGCATGTGCTTTAAAGTTCAGCAAACTATAGATTAACAATGGTATATATTATTTGGCTATTGTATTTTTTTATAAGATTCTTTTTTAGTCATTATTTAGAAGATTAAGAAACTATTTATACATTGAAATTGTTTTTCTCCTTTTTATCATGAAAAGACACACCGAAAAATCAGGAGTTACATTATAATTTAGCTGTAGTTTATATTTCAAATTAACTGGCATATATTTTTGTTTCTGAATTGTACATGAAGTCATTGGGAAAGAAAATAGGTTAATATGTAGCATGTCTGTGTTTTAGGAACTGAATGATATTGCTTCAGTTATCTTATTTGTCTACAGCATAATCAATTATATCTGTAATATGGTCATAATGCACACTGTGGATGCATTTGTCTGTTTTATGATACACATTTCTGGCAAGATTGATCTAAAAGCAGAATTAATGTTACTATATCAGTTATATATGGTTATATATGCTAATGAATAGAAATACAAGTCAAACTACCTTTAAGAAATTATACAAACAGACACACATACACACATGTATAAACATACATACATATGCATATTTATTGCCTTATGCAAGCAGAAATTCTAAGAATTTTTTTTAGCTTCAGGAATAATTGGATCCAGGGGCTGAAATAATTCATTATCAATTAATCTTTCTTCTTCTCATGATTTAGCATATCTCTCTTTGGCATGATTCCCAGGCAGACCCTTGGCAAATTTTGTGAAAAGTAGCCATCAGCTTCAAGATTCTACCTTGGTGTTTTGACAACTTCAGCTGAAAAACTAAACCTCTTTCCTAGTATTTCAAGTAATAGTTCCTATAAGGTTTTCTTGGCTTGGCTTGGATCCTGTAAGGCTATTCCTGACTATCCCTGAATCACTGTAGTCAATCACTTGGTGCTTTAATGAGCCAGGCTTCTGTCATGTGCTCCAGGAAATTAGATGTAAGCCAATCCTAACAGCACCCATAGAAACTGAGAGTAAGGATGGACATTCATCAGAGAAAAAGCAAAGGTTTTCACCAGATAAAAGGGGTATAAATGTTGGTCAGGCTAAACAAATTGATGTCCACAATATTCAATAATAAGTCACAATCTTTATGCAGCTAAAAAATGCTTCTGTCAGGTGCATTAGCCTGTTGACATTATAAGTTAATTTGTATTAATACATATACATATTAAGAATAACTTTTATAAGCAATGTACATTTCTACAGAAATATATCTCAGGTTCAATGTGAGCTTTATTTATATCTTAGAAAAGAAATTCTTCTGTGTAACTGAAATCAGCAGTACGAATTCTATCAATGTTGCAAGTAGACTTGAGGCTGCATATTTTGAAGACTTGTATAATATTTTAACTTTTGTAATAATTGGAAAAAAGATTAAATGGCAGCCACTCTAGGATTAATAGTGCATTAAATAATGAGAAAGTCAACATAGTGCCTAGGAACACTCACAAGATGCAAACAAATGGAAAAACGTATGTGCACGGATTGGCAGAATCAACACTGTTAAAATGTCCATACTATCAAAACTGATTTACAGATTTAAAACAATCTCCATCAAAATACTAACAGCATATTTAACAGATCTAGAAAAAACCTTTTTACACTTCTTTTGGAACCAGAAAAGAGCCCGAATAGCCAAAGTGATCTCAAGGAAAAAGAACAAAGCTGGAGGCATCACGTTACCAGACTTGAAACTATACTACAAGGCTATCGTGTCCAAAACAGCATGGGATTGGCACAAAGATAGAGACAAAGACCAATGGAACATAACAGAAAACCCAGGTATAAAATCACCTACCTATAGCCAACTGATCTTTGACAAAGCAGACAACATAAACTGGGAAAAAGAAGCCCTATGCAATAAATGGTGCTGGGAAAAATGTATAGCCACATGCAGGAGGATGAAACAGGAGCCCTATCTCTCACCACTGACAAAAATTAATTCCTGATGGATAAAAGACTTAAATGTGAGGCACGAAACCATAAGAATTCTAGAAGAAAATTTAGGGAAAACTCTTCTAGATATTTATCTAGGCAAAGAATTTATAACTAAGACCCTAAACGCAATTACAGCACCAAAAAATAAATACATGGGACTTGATTAAATTAAAAAGTTTATGCATAGCTAAAGAAATAATCAATAGAGCAAATAGACAACTTACAGAATGTGAGAAAATATCTGCAAACTATACATTCAATAAAGGGCTAATACCCAGAATCTACAAAGAACTCAAATAAATCAGCAAGAAAAACACACACAGGCATATATATATATATATATATATAAAATTTATTTCTTCCTATGTCCTCTGTGAACCTTTTCATTCTTGTTTTTTGTTATTTATTTATTTATTTTCAGCATATTATGGGGGTACAAATGTTAAGGTTACATATATTGCCCTTGCCCTCTCTCCCCCCTCGAGTCAGAGCTTCAAGCGTGTCCATCCCCTAGTTGGTGCTCATCACTCAAAAGAACAAAAGTCACTCTATGAAAAAGACACCTGCACTCGAATGTTTATAGCAGCATAATTCACAATTGCAAAGATGTGAAAACAACTGAAGTGCCCATCAGTACATGAGTGGATTAATAAAATGTGGTATATATATACCATGGAGTACTATTCAGCTATAAGAAACAATAGTGATATAGCACCTCTTGTATTTTCCTGGATAGAGCTGGAACCCATTCTATTCAGTGAAGTATCCCAAGAATGGAAAATAAGCACCACATGTACTCACCAGCAAATTGGTATTAACTGATCAACACCTAAGAGGACATATAGGAATAACATTTATTGGGTGTCGGGCAGGTGGGGGGAGGGGATGGGTATATACATACAGGCATATATTTTTAAGAAATCAACTTATTACCCATCAGAAAAACAAATTATGGCTATTATAACCTCAAAGTAGCAGGAAAAATGGTGCTGATATACATGAAAACAAGCAATGATCCAATCTAAAATATACTCTTATTACTCAATTGTAAATGATCCCTAAATTCTATTTTAAAAATAGTATTTTTATTTTTCAAAAAAATAAATGCCCAATCTCAGCTCTAGAAATCATTTACCAATAAAATTCAGTAGACTGTTTTTTAATCACTGTGTGGTAAATACCTTAGCATGAGGAAATAAAGTAAAATTGACTAAAATACAAAGAACTTGGTTTACAATGGCTCATAGTTCACTAACATTTATTGACACAAAAGGGCACTGAAAAGTATGCATTGAGGAAATATATACAAGAGAGTAAATGATTCTTTATTTGGATGGCTAGGGGAAGCAATATGAAAAAGTAATACTTAAAAAATGATTTTTGGTGACTACTTTCTCTTTTTTTATATAATATAAATAGAAGTGCATCTGACAAAGAATGGAAGAGACCATTGCATGATGGAGAAATGTTGTGAAAGACTGCACAGAAGTATCTAAGGGCAAGCATTTCAATAGAGATTAGATTATTTAGTGTCTATAGAAGTCACTCATAAAATTTCTGGGAAGGGAAGCTGTTGCTGGGATTTAAGGACTCTATTTAAGTATCTAAAAAACTTACATTTTATCCCACAGACCAGTGATCCTCAAATATTTAGACCTTAAGAACTATTTATACTCTTAAAAAGATTGAAAAATCAAAAGAGCTTTAGTTTAATTGAATAATTTAGGTGAATGATCCCCATAGTGGAAATTAAAACTTGGAAAGTGTTATAATATATAAATATATGTGTATATTTATAGAGAGAGTCCAGCTCTGCCTCCTAGACTGGAGTGCATTGGCAAGACCATAGCTCACTGCAGCCTTATACTCAGTTCAAGCTATCATCTCATCTCAGCCTCCCAACTAGCTGGGACTACAGGCACACACCACCATGTTTGGCTAATTTTTTAAAGTTTTGTAAAGAGGGGATCTTGCTATGTTGCCCAGGATGGTCTCAAACTCCTGGCCTCAAGCAAACCTCCTATGTTGGCTTCCTAAAGTGCTGAGATTACAGGCATGAGCTACTGCACCAGGCCCAAAATATTGATTTAATATTATTTAACTGAATTATTCAGATCTTCCATTTATTGACACATTTCAATATAGAACAAAAATAACATTCAATAATATAATTACCAATCTTTTATGTAAAGTCTTTAATTATTGAGAAGCTGTGACAGATAAAAATTTTCCTTCAAATTTTCACTTAAAACACACATTTTAACATTGGCATCAGATATTGTCATTTGTTTCCTTGGCATAACTTCCTATCTTTGTTCACTTTTGAGAAAATGTTTGAGAAATACTCAAGTCTGAATAGCTTAGCTGTCTGACTTTCTTCCAAATAAAAATAGTAATCAATGAAAAAGTGGCTAGTCAGGTCAGAATGAAAATAATAACTCATATTTTCTTCAAGACAACTGCCATATGGTATGCAGCAAAAGTTCTTTATGATTACTTCCATGTTTTTTTCCCACACAGAATAATGAAGAGAGATGTATTCAAGGGTCAGTATTTAATAAAATTAATATTTAGACTGCTTTATCAAAGACAATCTTAAGTGAACCTACAAAACAGTCATTTTTATTTTGACAAAGAGTCTCACTTTGTTGCCCAGGCTGGAGTGCAGTAGCATGATCATGGTTCAGTGAAGCCTCAAACTACTGGGCTCAAGAAATTCTCCTGCCTCAGCTACCCAAGTAGCTGGGATAATAGGCATATGCCACCATGATGGTCTAATTTTTAAAAATTTTTTATAGAAACAGGATCTTGCTATGCTGACAAGACTGATTTTCCTACATGGCTTCAAGTGATCATCCCATTTCAGCCTCTCAAAGTACTGAAATTACAGGTAAGATCCACCACAGGAAACCTGTAACAGTAACTAAAGCTGGAACCCATTCTACTAAGTGTAGTAATACAAGAATGGAAAAACAATCACCACATGTACTCACCATAAAATTAGTATTACCTGATCAACACTTAAGTTTATATATAGTAATAACATTCATCGGGTGTCAGGCAGGTGGGAAGGGGGGAGGGATATATACAAACCTAATGAGTTTGGTGCTCACCATCTGGGGGATGGACATGCTCGAACCTTCAACTCTAGTGGAGCAAGGGCAATATATGTAACCTAAACATTTGTATCCCTGTAATATGCTGAATTAAAAAAAATAAAATTAAAAAAGGAAAATAGAATAAAAACTTTAAAAACAAACAAAAACTCTGATTGTTCAGCAATAAAGAATAAAATGTTTCCTAGAACAGTTTAGTGCCACTTGCTTGATTTGTGCCAAGGGGCAAGAGTTTTATCCAACATTACTTTCAGACCCTTAATGCAAACATCAACACAGTGAAAAATGAAGACAACTCTTGTTATTATTATGAATTTTTTTTTTTTTATCTCATAGGCCCTCTGAGAGTGTCTTGGGAATTTCCAAGCTCTCTGGACCACAATATTGTCAGGGAAATTAACCAGAAATTAAAACAATTCATTCTTACACAGCACAAAACATAAATAACAGTTAAAGTGTCAATGTTAACAATAGCAACAATGCATTGGAGGAAATTAGCAGTAAACATTTATCTTGAACAAGGAAAATTTCTAAGACTGAAACCAATGGAAAAAGTAAACAGAAAAGTAATGGTTGATTTGACAAATTTAAAATGTGAGCATCTTCTGGACTAGAAGAACACCTTACCCTTCCCTATCACAGCCAATACCTGAGCTCAGCAACGCTTGAGGGTGAGTTCACCAGCCTGATCTCAGTCTGGTCCCCACAGGACACAAGCATACCATCCAGGGGCCTAAAGACTGGGGATTACCTACCTAATCCATCACCACTGGTAACTGAACACTCTCCCAGGGGTCTGATGTTCCACTGACCAAAATTGTCAGCAATACCACAGTGAGTACTTACTTGCATAAACTAAAAGGCAGTATACCTCCCTTTCTACACTGAGCTGCAAAGTCTGGGCAGAAAAGGACATGTGAATGCAAAGCTATCTGTTTTGAGCTGAGGGAAGAGGTTCTAGACAAGAAGGAACTAGTGTAAGAAATCTGGCAGTCTGAAAAAACAGGCTGTTTCAAAACCCCCAAAGGACCACATTAACTCTCCAGCAATGGACTCCAACCAAAAGGGAATTTTTGAATGATCAGATATGGAATTAAAACTAGGGATTGCAAATAAGCTCAATGGGATCTGTATGAAAGTTGAAAACCAGCACAAAGAAACCAATAAAAAAAAGTAATTCAGAAAATGAATGAAAAATTCACTAAAGAGATAGATATTTAAAAATAAATAACAGAACAACTTGAAATGAAAGGGTCATTTAGGGAAGTACAGAATACAGTGGAAAGTTTTAACAACAGAAGAGACAAAGCAGGAGAAAGTGTTTCAGAGCTTGAAGACAAGGCTTTTGAACTAACCCAGTCAGTAGAAAATTTTAAAAAAATGAACAAAATATCTGAGAAATATGGGATTATGTGAAATGCTTAAACATATGAATCATAGGTATTCCTGAGGGAGAAAAAAAGAAAAAGCAAAGAATATAGAAAACGTTTTTGAAGAAATAATGGAGGAAAAATTACCTGATATTGCCAGATATTTAGAAATCTAGATACAGGAAGTTCAATGAACTTCTTGAACAGTCATTGCAAAAAGGTCTTCACCAAAGCACATAGTCATAAAACTGACCAAAGTCAACATGAAGGAAAAAATTCTATGAAATGTGAGACAAAAGCATCAGGTAACTTACAAAGGAAAACCCATCAGTCTAACAGCAGACTTCTGAACAGAAACCTTAAAAGCCAGAAAAGACTGTGATCCTATCTTTAATCATCTTAATCAGAATAATCATCAGTCAAGTATTTTGTTTTCATAAATGAAAGAGAACTAAAGTCTTTCCCAGACAAGCAAATGCTGAGGAAATTTGGCACCACCTGACCAGCCCTTCAGGAAGTTCTCAAAACAGTTTTAAACATCAAAACAAAAGGTCAATACTCACCAGCATAAAAATACCCAAAAAGTAAAAAACCAAACAAGCAAACAAAAAAGTAAAAAAAAATAGATGCTTGTGCAGAAGTAGTAAAAAGAAATGCTTATACACTGTTGATAGGAATGTAAATGAGTAAAATCTCTATGGAAAACAGTATGGAGATTTCTCAAAGAACTAAAAGTAGACCTACCATTCAATCTAGCATTCCCACTATTGGGTGTCTACCCGAAGGAGAAGAGGTCATTATGTCAAAACACCACCTGCACTAATATGTTTATCCCATCACAATTCACAATTGCAAGGATATGAAACCAACAAAAGTACCCATAAACTGATGAGTGAATAAAGAAAATGTGGTGTATATATACTGTGGAGTACTACTCAGCAACGAACAGGAATGAAATATCTTTTGCAGCAACATGGATGGAACTGGAGGCCATTATCCTAAGCAAAGTAACCCAGGAACAAAATAACAAACACCACATGTTCTCACTTATAAGTGGGAGCTGAGCAGTGGATATGAATGTACATATGGAGTGATGTAAGGAACATTGGAGACTCAGAAGGAGGAAGGTAGGAGTGGGGTTCAGGATGAAAAATTGCCTATCAGGTACAACATATGCTATTTAGGTGATGGGTCCATTAAAATCCTAGACTTTTCCACTATACAACTCACTGTATAGTAGAAATCTCTATTTAGAAAAAAAATCAAAATTTGCAAAAAAAAAAAAAAAAAATGGACAGAATCACAAAGAGAAAAAAGAGACAGGAAAAATGCTAACAACAAAGACAAAAATAAAATATCAACATTCTTAGGAGAATTGTTAGTCAATAAATATATAAATTTTCCCTTACTCACTCCTACCTTTGTGCTCAACACCATTGAAAAGGGTGAAAAAAACATATGTACTACCAAAAAAAAAAAAATACTCTTCCTAGTTGCCACAATGGAAAGAAAACTAGTGTTTATTGTATGATTGATTAGAGACACATTCTGTTCTAAACTCTTTACATTCACGTTCTCATTAAATTACTACTTTGAAGAAATAAGAGTAGAGACATACTGGTATTTTGTTAGAAAGATCTGAAGTCAAGTCTTTGTTAATAAACATATTTGAATGAAAGCTCATGATAATTTTTTTTTCCTATCTAACTAAAAAATGTTGGAAGTAAAAACTACTCTATGTGAGTGAGGTGAAAAAACATTACAATTCATTGCTTTTATGATGAAAAATTAGCGTAACTTTTCTTTATTTTAAAATAATACTATTTATTCTGAATATATAATATATATTAGTACTTTATTATAAAAATAGAAATAACACTGATCCAAGATGGAGAAAGGAAATAGTTAAAATTAGCACTTAGGAAGAAAAGGGGCAAAATGTTCAAAAATCCTATGTAATTAATCAGTATTGTAAAATTCTATGTGTGTGTCGAGAGTGGTGGGTTTCAAGCATTTAGTATGCAGTTACTAGTGTCATTTTAAGTTTCCAGATTACCAGTTGTCTTTGCTATGTATGGAGTTGAATAGTGAGAGTGAGATCGAGAGAGAGAGAGACTCAAGCAATAAATTATAAGCACCTTCCTAACTTACATAAATTTCCTGACCATCTCCTGTTATATAAAATTGGAGTACACTTCTCTGTAATATTTAAGCTGATGCTTAACCATCTTCCTCTACATAACTTATTCTTTTCAGTCATTTGTCATCTTAATTTTCCTCCTGAGTAATTTTGATATCATTATATTTGTGCTTATTTTCATGTCAGTGTTTATAATTGAATGTTTAATACTATCTTTGAGTATGAATTTGTTAAAATAAGAGGGCACCATAGAATTGATGAATATTAATTGAACTAATGATAAATATCTGTCCAATAGTGATAAGGTGTCAAATCTGAGTACTTGCAATGCTTTTCCTGTAATATATTAAACTGTAATATGAATGAGAGACTCATGTTTGATACTCTTAAATTTTCATACACTTTCTATTTTTCCTCATTTTTCCTCTCCTGCTTTTCTCTACTTCTCTCACTACCTTTACAACCTGAAAATCACAACTTAACATATCTGTTAGTAGCAAGGATATTAGCAGGGAATCAACTTTGGATAAGGATAATAAAATAACTACAGTTCTAGTAATTCATCAAGTAAAATAAATAGTTCTCTATAGGTAATTAAGAATGATCAGCTGGATTATTCCATCTGTTCTGGGAGCATGAATTCCCTGCTCTCCAAGAAATGGTTGTTGTTTTGCTTTTACTCCTCTAGGAACCTACATTTTATCCAACAAAAGGCAAAATTAATAGGGAATTTGGAAAGCTCTGATAAATTTTATATATTCATCTTCAGTCATTCTTATTCTGTGATCATAGCTAATTAAATGCCTCCTTATATTGGCACTTAATTATCTTGGGTACTAGGTAGATACACAGTAATAATTTGTCATCAAATTAATATATGTCAAATATGACCACTTTTCTTTTTCAATAGATAAATATATTCTAAGACATTGTATTTCTCCTAACTGAAATATCCAACTTCACCCTTGTATTATCACATCTAGAAGATAACATGGGAGAAAAATCTATGTAACCATGAGTTTATTAATGAGTGTTTAGATAAATACCTAAACCATAACCATGGAAAAAATGATAAATTGGACTTCATTAATTTTGACAAATATGTCATCCTAATGTAAAACATTAATAATAGGGTGTGAGATATAAGAGATCTCTGTATTATATCTGCACATTTTCTGTACATTGAAAACAGTTCTATAATAAAATATTTATTTTAAACAGTCAGAAATATTTTAAAATGCAAAAATCTTGACATTATTCTTTATTAAAATCATGTAATGTATTATGTTTAAAATCAAAAGTTCATTTATATGATTTGTAGAATCTTCTAATATGATTAGTAACAGCCTAAATGATATATTCTTCATATCCTTCAACCACTTGTTGCCTTACTGTACACCATGATTCTGCCTCCCTGTTCTTCTTCTGTTACCTCAGTTTGTAGAGGAATTGTTCACTTATTGTAGTCTAGTGGAAGTAGTATGTGCCATTTCTAGGCTTGGCCCATAACTCTTCCCAGTTCTTCATTTCTGCCATCTAACTAGATAGAATGAAAATGATAATGACAACGTTCGAAATCAGCAGTTAAAAATGGTAGAGCATAAGTCCCTGAATAACTTGTGAAGCAGAGCCTTAATTGACCTGAAAAGTTACATAGAAACAAATTAATCTCTTATAGTCTAAATCATTAAATGTTAGGAATCAGTTTGTTATTGCAGCTTGTACTTCCAAAACTTACACATGGTTGCAGTGAAGATTAAATGGCAAAATGTATATAAAGTTCATAGATCTGAGAGTGGCATATACTGAGCACTCATTCATAGCTCTAGCTCTTTTTTATTCTTTTCATATTATTTTTAGTTGATAAATCACAGTTGTATACATTAATGGGGTACAATGTGATCTTTTGATATATGTATACAATGTGGATTGATTAACTCAAACTAATAGCATGTCTGTCACCTCATGTATTATTATTTTTCTTAGTGACCCATTTGAAATTTACTCTGTTAGCTATTTTGAAATATACAATACATTTTTATTGACTATAGTCACCCTGCTATGCAATAGATCTCTAAAACTTATTCCTCTTGTCTAACTGAAACTTTGTAGCCTTTCACCAACATCTCCATATCCCCTCCTTTCTCCCTCCACCAACCTCTGGTAACCACCATTTTTTCTGCTTCTATGAGTTCAACTCTCTCATATTTCATATATAAGTGACATTATGTGGTGTTTGTTTTTCTGTGACTGTTATGTTATTTTACTTAACATAGTGTCTTCTGATTTCACTCATGTTTCATACATGACAGAATTTTATTCTTTTTTAAGGCTCAATAGTGTTCCATTGCATACACATACCATATTTTCTTTATCCATTCACATGTTGATGGATAATTAAGTTGATTCCATATCTTGTCTATTGTGAATAATGCTGCAATGAACATGGGAATGCAGATATACCCACAATAATTTTCTTTTATCCACTTTATTAACAACACTTATCATCTTTCATGTTTTTGATAACAGCGATTCTGACCTGAAACTGTAAAACTACTTGAAGAAAACATGGGGGAAAATTATTCATTGCTCTGGGCAACGATTTTTTGGATAGGATCCTGAAAGCACAGGCAACAAAAGCAAAATTAAACAAATGAGATTGCATCAAATTAAACAAATGAGATTTCCTTTCCTATAAAGCAAAATAAACAATTTACAAAGTAAAGAGACAACCCACAGAGTAGAAGAAAATATTTGCAAATCATCTATCCGATAAAAGATATCCAAAATATATAGAGGACTCAATCACTTAATAACAAGTAAACAACCTGTTTCCAAAAATGGGCAAAGGACCTGAACAGATATTTCTGAAAAGAAGACATACAGATGGCCAATGTGTTCATGATAAATGTTCAATATAACTAATTATTAGGAAAATGCAAATTAAAACCAGGATGAGATATAATTCATAGCTTTTATTGTTATTCTGATTTTTAAATGAGTACTTATTTTACCAGATATAGAAACACACATTGTACATATGTTTATATTGCAAGTCTAAAGTATGAAATCTGATATATTAATATTTTAAAGAATAAGCTGCAAAATCTGTATCTCATTTATCCTCTAAATTTTTACAATATCCATTCTCATGCCTTTTTTTTAGATCAACAGAAGTTGTTCTTTTTTTTTTATTTAGCATATTATGGGGGTACAAATGTTCATGCCTTTTACTTAGTAATGTGCTTAGCACATGAGTTGAGCTAAGATGTTTTCTATTATGTTCTTAAATTTGAAATGTATCACAAGTTATATAGCATATATAAGACTTATTTCCTTAAACATTGATCCACTTATTAATGCATTAGTTGAAAATCACACTATTAATAATTTGATAATATTTTATATGATATTTTTCTTTATATTTGTAAACTCTAAAGCTTTTAGGGCAGAATAGGGCATTGTATATGTTTAGGTATCAGGTTTTCTAAACCTATGAAACTAACACATAAGAATATTCTTAAATATCTTATTTTTTTTTTTACCTAACCCAATTTTTCTAGGCATCACATCAGAGATGTGCCTGACTTCAACTATGAGGCTTAAAAATATTCTCCACAAAATTAGGAATTATTGTATATCTACATTATTTCTAGAGTAGAAACAATTTTTTTGGTGTAACATGCCAATGTGAACTGTTTAAGTATTTCTCTAAACATTTGTTAACTGTTATGTATACAAGTACATAGAGATAAATTAGAGAAAAGCTGTCACTACAATGCAGTTAGCTTGAGAATCAGTAGCAAATCATTGCATCATCAAGAACAATCTTAATTAGACTTTTCATTGTGTTGTATCCAGGTATAAGAGGGCCCCAAACCCCATCATTAATTCTTTATTTGAGAAATGTGGAAATGTACTTCAAATTGCCTACTTGTACTAACTATGGAAATGATAGTTTGCAAAGCAGTTTCATAACATGTAAATGTGGCTGCCTTTTTAACAGTAAGATTTAAGTCCTTTTTTGTTATGAACTAAATTCAACAGCAGGTATAATTCTGACATTAGCATAATGATATAATTTTTATTGTATCAAGAAGGTAAAAATTAAACATTTTTTGTCAACCATGTCTACACTTTTTGCTCAATTTTATTGCAAGTGTTTGAATTAAAAACATATTTTATTCTATTAATAAATGAATGAATAAAAGAAGGACTAAATGAGTGAATATGTATGAAGTAGGACAAATATTTTTATTTGTAAATCTTTCTTTTATAAAGATGTTTTGTTTTCTTTCTCTACATTTGACTTTCTTTTAAAAGTTGCTAAGCATTATTTTTAGTTTTATTTTTAATGCAATCTCATAATGAATTAATAAAGTTATATTTCACAAAAATTTATGTAATGTTTGACATGTACCTGGTGCTATTCTCAAATCATTTAATCTTCATAAAATCCATATAAGGTGGTTATTGTTATTGTTCCATTTCCATGAGGAAACTGAGGCATAAAGAAGTTAGGTAATTTGCTCAAGATTATCAAGGGGGTAAGCATCACAGCTGGGAATTGAATCTATGTCTGAGTTCCAATGTTTAAGTGTTTAACCACTATACTAGGCAGATGCCTATTTTAAGCAAATACCAGCCCTAAAATTATTTTCATTTTTCAGAAGGCTGCCCTAACTGGTGGGGTTTATCTTATTTATAGTAAATTTTGTTAAAAGTAGAAGTTTTCTAATTGTAATATTCACTGTACTTGTCTCTTGTCATCAATCTACTTAATGAGTATGATGGTTTATTTTAAAAATCATATTTATTGAAAGCATATTTGATATCTGTACAATAATGTTCATAAAATATTAATTTTGATAATGTTTGGCATTATTTTTAAAAATTTATTTTTGAAATATAACTCAGCCATTTAATTTATCATTCTGAAGTTGGCCAAAATTAATTAAATTAGGAATACACTAACAATCTTAGATGAAGAAATATCTTTTAGTAATATAATCTTTTTTTATTACATTTTGTTTGATTTTTAACATTTTTTGTAATCTCTTAATTTTCTTGTTTCTACTTTTAATTTATAAACTCCCCAAAAAGCCACATAGTCAATAAATTAAGCATATAGTAAATTTATAAGATTACAGAAAAAATGTTGGTTGTCACTAAAAAATCAAATAAAGTTTGCTAAACAAATTATTTTCATATTTTAGATTTGAAAATATATTGAAGGACTCAATGTAAAAGTGGTAGAAGTAATTGAAAATGAAAAATGACAAAGTTTAAAAGGTAAGAGTGGCTGGGCACAGTGGCTCACGCCCATAATCCTAGCATTCTGGGAGGCCGAGGCAGGCGGATTGCTCGAGGTCAGGAGTTCGAAACTAGCCTGAGCAAGAACGAGACCCCGTCTCTACTAAAAAAAATAGAAAGAAATTAATTGGCCAACTAAAAATATTTATAGAAAAAATTAGCCGGACATGGTGGCACGTGCCTGTAGTCCCAGCTGCTCAGGAGGCTGAGGCAGAAGGATTGCTTGAACCCAGGAATTTGAGGTTGCTGTGAGCTAGGCTAACGCCATGGCACTTTAGCCTGGGCAACAGAGTGGGACTTGTCTCAGAAAAAAAAAGGTAAGAGTTAGAAAATAGAAATATCAATGTCAGAACGGGTGGCATCATAGGAACTGAGTAAAGCAAAAATAATGACTCAAACCTTATTCGATCTCTGCAAATCACTTAAGGTATCACCATTATTACTACGATCTTCATCAGGAGCAGTACCATCATCATCATCATCATCATTACTATCACTATCAATTATTATGTAAAGAACAGAATATTTCCTACAGAAATGTTATATGAAATTAGTGGAGAGTAAATCTAAAAGTAAAATTTTAACTTTTAAAAGAGAGATCCTCACTTTGAGTAAATATTTTCCAAAAGTTGGTTGTCATAATTAATCTTTCTCTAAACTGAGTGATGGGAATAAACCCTGAAATATGAACTTGGTTTGGAGATTAAGGCATTATGTTAAACATTAGAACCATTATTTTTCATGAATTTGACAATTTGTACAGGACAATGATTGTGCCAAAAGAGTGAGTTAATAGAGTTTGCTGCATTCATGAAAAAAGTTGGAAAGGTATTTTTAAAGCAGAAAAAAATAGATGATAGTACAGAATTCCAGCTATGTTAGAGTATAACAGAGTTAAAATTTATTTGCTTTTTTTTTTGACATTACTGTTGGCTATGTAACTCTGCCATGTAAATAATATATATTCTTATAGTAATGTCTAGCATGATATGGTGTAATCTCTTCAGGGTAGGAACAAACTCGTCAAGACTGATTATTAAAGCAATTTAAAGCATTCATAAAATATGTTTTGTAGACAGAAAACACTAAGGGCTTTTTCCTTTGGCAATCTTCGTGGAGCTGGTGAATCCAGACAGGCTGCATGTAGAAACTGTGGAATGAAGAAGCCATTAATGATGGTTGTGGGAGATGGGTCCCTTGGCTCATATAACCCAAGGAACATTATATTTTGTGATCCATAAAGGTATGAAGGGAGGAAGAAATATGCATTCAAATAAGTGTAATACTTTCTCTTCCAGCATTGTTAAATAGTTCTCTATTTTAATGAAATTATGAACTCTCACAACACACCTCTAAGGTAAGTTGTATTTTTGGTGATGTTATTTATTTGATTCTTAGACTTGTAGGGAAGATGCAGGACTTTATGCAGGGGTCCTGAAAACTTTTTAAACAAGGGGCCAGTTCACTGTCCCTCAGACCATTGGAGAGTGGGCCCGGGACGAGTCGGCTGCTAAGCAGGACAGGCAGCGGCGGCAAAACACCCAGTGGCCGGATAAATGTCCTAGGTGGGCGGCATGTGGCCTGTGGGCCGTAGTTTGAGGACGCCTGCTTAGATGTTGTGCTGTGGGTTTGTGAGGGAATCGGAATCCAATTTCCCAATGAGAGGAGTGTCAGGTGGACAGTTTCTTCTCTGGGTAAAGTGAGACAGCAAATTTGAGAAGAATTCTTGAAAAACATTGGTGAATTTTCTTTATTTTAACAATAAAGAGACAAAGGGAAATTTTGTTTCCACATGATATACATGAATTTGACTCCTTGTCTTAAAAACATCATGTATCTTAAACCAAAATCTTGAACAAATAATTTTTTACCTGTAAAGAATAGGTGAAGAAAGCAATATAATTGTTGTCTTTTTTCAGTCACTCTATATTTCAATTTAATCTCAACTGAAAATAATTTAAATTTTTATGAATTCTTCTGCCTGTGAAAATGTTCCTTAGATTTGCCAGAAACTTAAAATCTCTCACTCTTCCTAAAGTTGATTTCTATAAAACAAACAAATAAGAGGGAAGTTAGTAACTTTACTTTAGATCTGGAGAATTACTACTTGAAATAGAGAAAGATCATCAAATGTTTTAAACTTTAAAATTCAAATTCTAAGTTACTACTGTTATCTTACACAAATTTAAATGCAGATATATCCTGCTTACTAGAATTTTGATGAGACTAGATTCATGTCACTCAAACCATATGTATATGATTCATTTTTAGATTTGACTTGTGGCTACCGAAAGCTATTGCAAGCATCTGGGTATTGTAGTGAAATTATAACAGGTTGTGGACTAAAACATATATACTCTTTTCTTCGAAATTTATTTTATATTGTAGAAGCAGATGTCCAAAAGAAAGAAAAATGTCAAGTTTTAAGTGATTCAAGAAAGCAGTGACCTATATAGGCAGGCATTCATTAAAAAAAAAAAAAGAACCTAAAAATCATTATAGGTTCTACTCTTCCAATAATCTTAAAATACCTAATAAAATTGTTTTTTTCTTTATTTGTACTGTTTGTATTTATTATATTATAGTAGTCAAGTAGTTGAAAAACATAGTTAACAATGAATATTTTATCCATATAAGAAAAGGTGAAGTTTTTCTATATGCATTATGCCAAAAAGTTTATTGCATTTTCAATAATAAAATAGAGCATTTTATAATTTTATATAATGTTTTAGTTCCATTTCCCAATTAATGACATAAGTATAAAATAAGGTGAAATTTAAAAAAATGAAAAATAGCATTATAATAGAAGCTGTAAAGGGCTTTATATGCATGTTTTATGCTAGTGAAAAATATTTCTCTAATACTAATTGAATCTTATAGGAAGATATAATGCTTCACCATGCAAATTCTACCATTTTTAAAAAGTTGAAGACATTATCAGATTTTATAAAATTGTTACTATATTATAGAAAACAGATGGGAAGAAGACTAAGGGTAAGTAGAAGAATATGGAATTTAAAGGACATTTTAAAAAATCAATCAGCTGTGTAGCTAGAGGCTTAGGATATTTATTGCATTTCCTGAGATTAATAACTGTAAGGCTCATTTGTAAGGCAATATTCTAAATTTTCAAAAATTACAAGTGAGCAAAAAGTCATGTGAGACATACAGAAATCAATGAATGTATTATCCTACATTAACAGAATGAAGGACAAAAATTATTCTATCATCCCAATTGATGGAGAAAAAGCATTTGATAAAATTCAACACACTTTCTTGATAAAAAACTCCCAACAAACTATAATAGAAGGAAATTACTTGAAACATAATAAAGACCATATATGAAAAGTCCACAACTAACATCATATTCGTCTGTGAAAAATAGAAACTTTTCCCTCTAAGATCAGGAAAACAGCAAGGATGCTCACTGTCACCACTTCTATTCGACATAGTACTGGAAGTCCTACCCAGAGTAACTAGGCAAGAGAGAAAAAAATAAATGATATAAAAATGGGCAAAGAAAAAGTAAAATTAGTATCCTGTTTTTATAGAGTCATTTTTATTAATCTACCAAAACAGAGTAAGAAAAGAAAAAGAAGACTATATCAGGAAAAGACCTAAGTTTTCATAGAATAGTGGTTCAAAAACTATAGAACTCAAGAAATTTAACGTCCGCAGGTCATTTATAAATAATTGCACAGCATTATTCTTTGCTCAAATATTACACAGATGTTCACTGATGGAAAGAAACTACTTGAATGTCTTAGTGAATGAATCTTTAAGAAATTGTTTTAGATACTTCACTTAGAATGGGTTCCAGTCACAGATCTTTTCTCTTTTTAGCTTTTGTAAGTTTGTATTTTCATATAACATATTTTAAAACAAGCAACCAGAAGGAGAAATCTATCTGTATATACTATTTCATTACATTGCAATGGATACTTTTCATTATATTTTGATATTTATATTTAGTCATTAATGGTGTTTAAAATAGAAAAGCTAATACATTCTTTTCAGTTCTTTTCTTAAAAAAATCTAGGTCACTTTTATTTTTCTTTATACTTTTCAGTAATTTATGATAATATTTTTTATTTTTATATTATTAAACTTATTTTTAGAGCAGCATTAGATTTACAGAGAAATTGATAGGAAAGTACAGGCAATTTCCATATATTCCTTCATCCTCTCCTCTATGCACAGTTTCTGCAATTATTTAAATGTTGCATGTTTGTTATGGTTAATCAAACAAAATGGATCCATTATAAATAATTAAACTATCACTGGCATCAGTGTTCACTCTTTGTGGTGTACATTTTATGGGCTTTTACAATGTATCATGACTTGTGTTTATCAATATAGTATCATACAAAACAGTTTCACTGTCCTAAAAATCCCCTGTGCTCTGCTTATTCATCCTTTCCTTCCTCTTCCTGAACCCTGGGTAACTAATGATCTTTTTACTTCCTCCATACTTTTACCTTTTGCAGAATGTTGTATAATTGAATTCATCCTGTATGTAGCCTTTTTAGATTGGTATCCCTCACTTAGCAGTATGCTTTTAAGGTCCTTCATCTCTTTTGTGGCTTAAAAGTTTATTTCTTTTTATTTATTATTGCTGAATAAGTCTCAATTGTATGGATGTAACACAATTTGTTTATCCACCTTAGTACCTTCCAAGTTTTGTTAATGACAAATAAAGATGCTGTAAACATTCATGTTCAAGTTTTTGTGTAGACATAAGTTTTCAAATCAGTTATGTAAATACCTATGAGTGTGACTACTGGATTGTGCAGTTTTGTTTTGTAATAAACTCAGTCTTTCCACGTGGCTTTGTCAATTTTCATTCCCACCAGCAATGGATGAGAATTGGTGTTGATCCACATTCCACATTCTCATCTGCAGTATTTCTTTCTTCTGACCTTCCTTCCTCCCTCTCTCCTTTCCTTTCTTTCTTCCTTCCTTCCTTCCTTCCTTCCTTCCTTCTTTCCTTCCTTCTCTTCCCTTCTCTCTCTTTCTCTTTCTTTTTATTTTAGCCATCATAAGCCATTACTTGGCCTTTCTATCACTCTATATTTAATTCATCATTTTCTTTGTAAAACTGTCACCTGCTTGCAATCCATAACAATACTCCTTCCTGCACTACAGAGACACCATCTAACTCTTTTATGGGATGCACTTCCTCCGACACCTCATAAATAAATATACAAATAATTAAATATATATATATTCCAGTATATCATCATAAATACTCTTCCTCACTCATAAACCATTCTTGAGACACTGCGTATAAAAAAGTGACTTTAATGCTAACACAGACTCATAAATAATCTTTTGTATACTTATTTGACACTTTACCCCAAACTTTGCATATAGTTATTAAATTCATCATATTAGATTCTCCATCAAACTTATGCCTTGATAATGACATTGCTATCCTGTGCACTCCTCTGTTAGGTTCATAAATATTTAGAATTCTTATGTCTTTTTGTTGAAAGGTTCCTTTTGCCATTATATAATGACCATCTTTGTCTTTCTTTACTTTTGTTTATTTGAAGTCTATGTTATCTGATATGAGAGCAGCTACACTGCCTTTCTTTTGATTTCCATTTGCATGGAATATAGTTTTTCATGCCTTCACTTTGAGTATGATTGAGACCTTGGGGGTTAGATATGTTTCTTGGAGTCAGCAGATACTTGGCTTGTTTTTTATTTTAATCCATTCTGCCAGCCTATGTCTCTTCAGTGGAGAGTTCAAGCCATTCACATTTATTGAGATAATTAATAAGTGGTCTGTATTTCTGTTCATCTTGTTGAGTAGAACTTTATTCTCTCTTTTACCTCTTGAGCCAGTGTGCTATCTGGGCCATGTCCTTTATCTTTTGGGTGGTTTTACACTGATGGGTGTCTATTGTGTTGATCTGTGTATAATGCAGTTCTAAATACTTCTTTCAGGGAAGGTCTGCTCTTGACAAATACCCTCAGTGTTTGCTTGTCTGAGAAGGTCTTTATTTCTCTCTCATATAAAGAGGTTGGCCATTATTCTGCTTGAGAAGACTTAGAATGTGGCCCTTCTGACTTGTAAATTCTCAGTTGAGAAGTCCAAAGTTAGTCTGATAGGTTTTCCTTTGTAATTTACCTGATTTTTTTCACCTTACTGCTCCAGAAGTGCCTCTTTTGTGTTTACTTTTGCCAGTCTGATGACTATGTGTCATGGTGATTGCCTCCTTGTGATGAATATCCTGGGAGTCCATTTAGCTTCTTGTATCTGGATATCTAGATTTCTAGCAAGGCCAGCGACATTTTGATTATTTCTTCAAATAGACTTTCCAACCCTTGTGTATTTTCTTCGTCACCTTTAGAGATTCTGATGATAGCTATGTTTGGCCTCTTTACATAGTCTTATGTTTCTTGTATTGTTTATTCATTCCTATTTTTCTTCTTTTCTTTCTCTTTGACTGTCCTGTTTAGCTCAAAGATGTTATCTTCAAGCTCTGAGATTCTTTCTTTTGCCAGATCTAGCCTATTCTAAAGCATTCCACTGTTTTTTGCAATTCCTTGAATGAATTTTTCACTTCCAGAGGTTCTGTTTGGCTTTTCTTTAATAATTTGATTTCTTTAGAGAACTTCCCATTCATTTCATGCATCGTTTTTGTGAGTTCCTTGTGTTGGGTTTCTGTTTTCTCTTGTTTTTTGTTGAGCTTTCTTATAATCCATATTTGAAATTCTTCATCTGCCATTTTAATCTTCTTGTTTAGGTTGGCATTCATTGGTAAAGAGTTATTGTTTTCTTTTGGGGGTATACTTTTGCTTTGATTTTTTTTTTTTTTTTGAGACAGTCTTGCTCTGTTGCCCAGGCTAGAGTGCCATGGTGTCCGCCTAGCTCACAGCAACCTCAAACTCCTGGGCTCAAGCAATCCTTTTGCCTCAGCCTCCCAAGTAGCTGGGACTACAGGCATGTGCCACCATGCCCAGCTAATTTTTTCTATATGTTTTTAGTTGTTCAGTTAATTTCTTTCTATTTTTAGTAGAGACAGTGTCTCACTTTTGCTCAGGCTGGTCTTGAACTCCTGACCTCGAGTGATCTTCCAGCCTCAGCCTCCCAAAATGCTAGGATTACAGCCATGAGCCCCTGCACCCGGCCTTGCTTTGACTTTTCGTATTTCTAGAGTTCGTTCACTGTTTCCTTCTCATCTACCTCTTAATCAAGAGCTGAGGGTGCTAGAGATGGCTTATGGACCTGTCTCTGAGTCCCCAAAGATCATTCCCTAAGCATGCCAGGGAGAGGAATGCTGGTCCTGAGTTGCCTTTGGAGTGCTGTAGCTGCTTTGATGAACGTCCTGGGTTATGTGCTGTGGTGGCTCCTGTCAGTGGCAGGCTCTTCCAGGAACACACCCCCTCTCAGTGAAACAGGCTTCTCAGCACTGAGCACTCTTGCAGTTGCTATTGGGGATGGGCTGTGTTCTCCCTGAATTGCTTAGTGTCTGGGTGGCACCATTTCCTGCCTGTCTATACAAGCCGCCAGCAGGCACTACTATGATGTGCCACTGCGGTGACTCCACTCTTGGTGGTGGGCTCATCTGGGAATGTGCCCCCAACTGCAGAGAAACAGTTTTCTCAGCTAAGAGCACTCTCACAGGTGCTATGGGCTGAGGGGCCATGGCTACAAGATGGCTTGAGCCAATACTGCTTTCTGTGGTGCCAGAAATGGTGAGGTACAAAGGAGATGGTGTCTAGGTGTGAGAATTCCAGCTTTTTGGTCTCTCATGGCACTTTCCCAGGGTGTGAGCATTTCATGTCCCACTGCTCTCTGGAGTGACCCATGTCTGGGAGGCAAGTCCCCCCAACCCTTTCACTGGGCCCAGGCCTCTGGATTCAGTCTGTGCTGTTGTCCTCTCTTCTCTCTCTCTTCCTCTTTCTCAGATTTGCAGCCCTTCTTGGTAGGGTCTCCAAACATCTCTGCTGTCTCTCCCTGTGTTCCACATTTGAGCCACATTTGTTCTCTGCTGTCCTCATTTCAACCTTCTGCCCTTCAGTCAGGACACTTTGACAAGCTATGTCTCTAGTTGGCCATCTTGGCTCACATCCCTGGCAATAATTACTGTTTGTTCTTCTTCATCTCTTTTTTTCTGATCTCCACAGAAGACAGGTGGATACAACCTCTTAACTAGCTATTTTACGTGTACCTTCCTCTCCATTCTTGCTTATATTATTCCAGCAATGTTTTAGGTCATATTTATGCTTTGCTCAAAATTAGTTTATGGTTCCTCATCGTCTTCAAAATAAAATCACATCTCAACATATGCTATTCAGTCATATTTAATATATTTTTCCAATCCTCATTTTCTAGCATTACATCTTATATTCCAGAGACACAGAGGAACACGTAACTCTTCAAATGAACTATTATAATACTGACCTTTTTTCACATACATTCCCACATTTTGGAATGTCCCTCTTCAGTTGTCTTAGTCCACTAGAGCTGTTATAACAAAATACCATAAACTGGGGTGTTTATAAGCAACAGAAATTGGTTTCTCACACTTCAGAAGGCTGGGAAGTCCTACATCAAGTCATATTTGGTATATTATGAGGGCCTGCTTCCTGGTTCATAGATGGCACGTTCTAGCTATGTCCTTACATGCTAAAAGGTCAAGACAACTTTGTGGGGCTTCTTTTTATAAGGGAACTAATCTCATCATAAGAGCTCCACCCTCACAAGCTAATCACACTTCCAAAGCTTCACCTCCTAATATCATCACATTGGTGATTATGTCTCATTATATGAACTTTGTCAGGACACAGGCATTCTGACTACGGTATCCTCTATATTTATTGTAAAAGTACTAAAAGTCTTTATTTATAAAACAATGCAGACAAATATTGTTTATTCTATAAAGCCTACTCTGACTCTCTTAAGATAGTTATCACAAAAACTGTATTTTTTCTAACCCTGTACTGTTGTTTTAGAATTTGTCACATGTTGTCAGTCTATTTGTCTCTTTACTATGCTGAAAACACCTTGAGGACAAAGATCATACCTTTTTAACTATGTAGATTTCAAAAGATCCAGACTGTGCCAAAAGGTAGTAAATACTCACTAATTTTTTGTTGAATGAAAGTAAATTATATAATATCAATGGTCTGGAAGAGTTGATTTAGTTAATGTCACAAAAGAATTTTAGCTTTAGGGGAGTTTAGCTTATTGTATTCTTATCTTGTGTAGAAAGATAAAGACAAATGCATGCAATTAGAAAAAATACTTTGAAGGGTTTTGACCTTTTCCTGTTTGAAAGGGCAAAGATGATATGTACTTCATAAAACTTGTGAAAGAGAAAATATTTTCTTTCATGGACAGAGAAAAATGTGACTGGTTTCTTTAAAAAAAGGAAGAAAGAAAAAAATCAATAGATTGTTGTTTTGTGAACTGGTATGAGTAAAATGAAGTCTAAAATGAGAAAACTTAAGACAAAATAAATATTATTTTAAATGAATTAAATAGATAAAAATTAAATACAATGCTTCAAAATAATTTTATTATTTCAAGGATAATATAAATAGATATTTTTGCAGTAAGTGATACTTTGTCTTCAAAGGTATAAAAATAAATATACTAAAAGACAACATAGATGGTGACCTATTTTTGCTTTAGTTGTTTTGTTTATGGTTTTGCATAAACTTCTTATCCTATTTAAATTCTTTTATCTACACTAGTAGCACATAATATAAACAAAAAACTGTTAAATTAGCAGGCTTATACAGAAATTTTGGTTCTGTATGGCTTGCAATTCTATTTAAAGTTTGCTAATTGTATCTTTGCTACAGTATGTTGTGATGAATTAATTATGAATGTGTTAATAAACACTATAGTTATTACCCTTGCAGAAGTAAAAGGTACATAAAGGGTAATAAAAATACAATTTTATGTTAGATCCCCAGTAAAATATGATCTGCCAAATACTACTAAATTCTAATACCCTTGGGAGTAAGTTCTACTACCCCTGAGGAAAACATATGTCTCTTATCTAGTGAGCTTAAAAGACACACTTTTTCCAAATAATATAGGGAACTGGAAAAAACAACACAAAACAAAACTTGCTTCAGTCTATTTTAAAGATGTACCACCCTTAGGTGTCCTTGAATAATGCTAAAGATGTTTTAAATTTGAAAATTGAATGTTTTAATATTCTAGGGAAATTGGTTGTTTACACAGAATTTATTTCAATTTGAAAAATAAATTAATCAATTTCATCTGGTTAATTGTGGTAGCAAACATACATTTACATGCATACATAAGAAGCATTTCACATATATGAGACCCTGGTAAATGCTAGTAGTAAATTTTAATTGTCTGTCTGGAGATTAGAAAACCATTACTGTAAAGGGTCAAATAATAAATCTTTTAGACTTTCTGGGTCATTTGGTCTGCATCACAATCTCTAACCTCTGCTGGGGAGCATGAAAGCAGCCATAAATAGTTTATAATGAATGGGTCTCACTATATTCTAATAAAATTGTATTCATGATAACAGGTGGTGGACCAGATTTAGCTATCAAAGTATAGTTTGTTAACCCTCTGTATACACTGCCAAATATTTTCTGGTTTAGGGAAACAAAATCCTACCTAATTGAAAATTATGGTTAAAAAGAGAACAGGGCCAATGCAGTCATGACAGCCTGCTCTATTGTACTCTGCATATTTAAACTAGTCTTTGTTTAAACATAATATATATTTTAAAGACATGTTAGAGTGAGCTATAAAATCCACAAGGAATTGTTGTGAAAGCAAGTGGAGAAAAGTATATAAAAATAACTACAATATATTAATAGTATATAGACCTACGTACCAGTTATTAACTTATTGTCTATATCCTTTAAACATACTTTTCCATACTCTTAGTTCCTGCAAACCATATTTTCCTTGGCTAGCTAGCTTCCATTAAGTCTATGCCAGGAGGGGTAATACACAGAGACTAGAAGGCTGAGAAAGAACGAAGTGATATGCATCATCTTGTTTCCTGTACCTGTCAGCATCACCTTAACAGAAATTCTTTATCTTGACAGTGGCACTTTGTTTCATTAGTAGCAGTTTCCACAACCACCATGAAAATGGAACCATAGACTCCAAATCAAAGGCATCTTCTCAGACAGCTGAGTTCCAGCTTGAAGGCTCCCTCCTCCAAATTTCTTAAGATTTGAAAATTCCAATTTCTTTCTTTTATTCCTTCAGCCATAGGGATATAGCTGCTTCCTGCTGTTGCCTTCTTAACGAAATATCTTCTTGTGCCTTTTTGTCTTTTCGATTGTTTAATAACTAGTTAATAAATCTTTATATTAAATTATCTTTGCTATCGTAACTTTTGTGATCTCTATGTCCAGACTGAACTCTGAATGATATATACTTTAGTATAGATATGCTTAGGGCAGAGTGAATACAAAAACATGGATGCCAGGAGAGTCAAAATGATTTAATTAAAAAGGTGATTTTTTAATAGATTCCTGAAAAATTTATTGGAGTTTGGCAGACTAACCATGTAAGCAGGAAGGGCATTTGAAGGAATGGAGAATGAGGCTACAGAGCAAAAATACGGGATGTGAAATAACATGGCAAATCCAGAGAATATGATAATGGGATGGTAGCTGGATAGAAGAAGTTAGTCTAAGCACAATGGGCCTGGGAGATACAACATTAGGTAGTCTGGAGTTATCATTCAGTTAGTTACTGTGCTAGTTTTCCAGAGTAAACAAAATAGAAAATGCCCCTAAAGACATGGAATTTTTAATCTGATGTGAAAGACTGACATTAAATCACAAACTTGACAAATACATATAAAGATAAAAATACACACAAGAAAAAAGAATAAAAATTCAGACAGCTAGGATAAAGAATTAGTAAGAAAACTGATTTAAATTAATGTGTGGCAGGGGAGTCATTTTTGACAGCGTGATATTGTAGCTAAGACTCAAATAAGGAAGAATTGGTTAGAATTAGTAAGAAGGAGGAAGAGGAAGGGAGTTTGCTGTAAGTGTGGGCTGTATCCTGTGCCTTGATTGAATGATTAAAGTAAGGACATTGTATGGTCAAAGTTGTGTTTTGGTAAACACCAAAGTTTACCTTAGGTGTAGGAAGGATAAATTGAAAGGGACCAGTTTGTGCTTTCCAAAAACCATACTGTAGACAAGTGATTGTGAGAGACTGATGGATTTTTGCAACACTGGTGGATGGGATGAAAAGTCTATGAGTGCAGTTCTGGAGATCCATGTGAGACAGTAATTGCATGAACTGAACTTGGGAGATGTGGAGGGAGGGAAATAGCTGTAACAACCAAATGTCTGAATGGTGGTGATGATGTTCCTTAGTTATGCGGTCCCCAATCTTCAGGCCATAGACGGGTGTCAGTCCATGGCCAGTTAGAAACGAGGCTGCACAGCAGGAGGTGAGTGGCAGGCAAGGAAGTAAAACTTCATCTGTATTTACAGTTGTTCCCCATTGCTTGCATCACCGCATAAGCTCTGCCTCCTGTCAGATCAGCCATGGCATTAGATTCTCATGAGAGCAGGAATCCTACTGTAAACTGCATATGTGAGGGATCTAGGTTGCATGCTCTTTATGAGAATCTAATGCCTGATGATCTGAGGTGGAACTGAAGCAGTGATGCTAGTGGTGGGGAGCAGCTGCACATACAGATTATCATCAGCAGAAGGTTTGACTGCACAATAAATGTAATGTGCTTGAATCATTCTGAAACTGTCCCTCCACATCCATGGCTTATGGAAAAATTGTCTTCCATGAAACCAGTCCCTGATGCCAAAAAGGTTGAGGACCACTGCCTTAGATAATGCTATTCATCACAATTAGACATACAGGAGGATAAAGTGTTTATTTTCAAAGTTAGAGATCTATTACATGAAATTAGTCATTTATTTATGTTGTTTAACTCTTCTATATCCTTGCTAAGCTTCTGTCCATTTGAATTTTAATGGCAGAAAGAGATGTTTTGAAATCTGTGTTTGTAGATTGTCATATTTTTATTTAGAATTTTGGCAAGAGTAGTTTTATGTATTTTCATTCTTTCTTTTTAGCTACATATAAATTTAGAATTATTACATCCAGTTAATTCAAATGCCTTTGACAAACTAACCTCACTAATTTGATTTTTTGTAAAAATCCCTCTCCGTTACCCTACTTGAGCCACACTGTTGTATTTGTTGTATTTGGAATATGTCTCACTCCTTGTTTAGACCCCATGCAAGCACTTGCTTTCCCTTCTTATTGAACACCCTTTACCATTCATGACTTTCTTGAAGTATCTTTTCAAATGTCAATGTATTACAGAATTCTTCTCTCTGAAAACCTTATAGGAAATAACATTTCACTATATCAAATCCATTCACTTGGCATGTTTTTACTTTACTTTCTAGCTATTATCAATGAATTATTTATTTGTTTATTGTTTGTTGATCCTCATTAAAGTGTGAGCTCCATAACAAACAAAACTTAGTCTGTTTATTCTCTATTGTATTCTTGGAGTCTGGCATGTTGCAGCTACTTAATAAATATTTATTGAAGAACAAATGAGAATTAAATATTTTAACACTACACAAAATCTTATTTTAAGTTTATTAATAACTTTTGCTTAAAGTATATTTTGTATCATATTAATGCAGCCCAGTGGTTCTGAACTGTATATAATTTTGTAATCCAAGAATCATTTTATAGTATCTGGAAATATTTTTGGTTGCCAAGACTTGGGATGCAGGGTTGCTACTGGTGTCTAGTGCACAGAGGTCAGGGATGCTACTAAATGAGCTACAAGAACAAACCCCCACAACAAAGAATTATCCTGTCCAAAGTATCAATTGTGCCAATGTTGAGATATTGTTAATAGGGCTCAGAAAACGATATCCCAAAATGAAGTCTTCAGAAGCATAAGTTCTTCTCTGACCTTCTCCTGTCCTCCTGCTAACCACAGGCTAACCACAAAAACTAGAATCCTTTCCTGAGACAGCCATAAAAGCCTGAACCCCTTTTCCTGAAAGCCAGACATAAAACTTAAAATTATTATGTGTAAAAACTGGCCATGAAAAATTATCTTCCCACTTTTTAGTAGGGTTGTTTGATCAACAGTTTAGATGGAACCGAAGACCATTATCCTAACCCAAGTATCTAAAAAATGGAAAAACAAACACCACATGTACCCAAGATTAAATTGCAACTAACTGATCAACACTCATGTGCATAGAGAGAAATAAATCTCAAAGGAAATCAAGCAGAGGGGAGGGGGTAGAGAGGATGGGCAAAACCTACCTAACTAACAGGTACAATGAACACTACCTGGGTGATGGGAACACTTTTTACTCTAATTTGAGCAGTACAAAAACAATCCTTGTAACCCAAAATCTTTATACCCCTGTAATAATTTGAAATTAAAAAAAAAATCTGACCTCCCTTGTTTGACTGTAAGTCATGAGACCCCCATTCCAGTGAGGGTCCTGCCCTGCACCCAGAAGGAAGGAATGCTGCTTGGAGAGGCCAAGAAGAATCTAGACAGACAAGCCTTGCTAGGTTTTCCCACTCAGTCTATTACTATTAGACCAGCGGTCCCCAACCTTTTTGGCGCCAGAGACTGGTTTCATGGAAGGCAATTTTTCCACAGACCAGGTGGGAGATGGGGGTCAGTGGGATGGTTTCTGGATGATTCAAGCACAGTACATTTTTTATGCAGTCAAACCTCTCTGCTAATGATAATCTGTATTTGCAGCCGTTTCCCAACGTTTCATCATCACCTCAGTTCCACCTCAAATCATCAGGCATTAGATTCCCATAAGGAGTGCACAACCTAGATCTGCTGCATGGTTTACAGTAGGATTTGCACTCCTATGAGAATTAAATGCCCCTGCTAATCTGACAAGAGGCGGAGTTTATGCGGTGATGCAAGCAACGAGGAGCAGCTGTAAATCCTGATGAAGCCCCTTCACCTGCCCTCCCGCCACTGCTCTGAGGCCCGGTTTCTGATGGGCCACAGACTGGTACCGGTCTGCCACCTGGGGGTTGGGAACAGCAGCATTAGACTATAGTCTTTTTGTCTGATCATATTTCTACGCGGCTGTCCACACTTTATTGAAGGTGAGCATAAAAATGGACAATTTCCTCTGTATCTTTAGGTCTTCATTCAGAAGGTTCCTGTGTGTACAGGTTAAATGAAATTTGTAGTCCTTTTCTCCTATTAATCACTCTGCCTCGTGTCGATGATTTTTCAGCAAACCTTTAGGGGGCCAGGAACCTTGGTCCCTATGCCCCGATATAGCTAATATGACTGTTTTTTATTAGAATTAGATGATTTGATTAGATTTTTCTTGTTTTTTCATTATTTTACTTTCAACCCTTTGCTATCTTATACTTTGAAGGTATCTTTTATAAAAAAGCCTAGATTTATATATTTTAATTGAAATGTAATTTCATTTACATTCATTTGATATATTTGTAATACACTTTATATACTCATTCTCTTTGTTTTTTCCTTCTTTTCTGCATTCTTTTTTTATTGATAAAAGGATTTTAAGAACTTTAATAACTTTTTATCAAATTATAACATGCAAACAAAATGAACCTAAGTGTATAACTCAAGAAATTTCCATAAATTGAACTCACCCATATGCCCAGCTACTCAGATTAAGAAATTGAATATCATGTAGGGACCCTCTAAAGATTCATGCAAAAATCAACTGAAACAAAAGGCAGATCAATTGGAGAAAAGATATACAAATTTATTAACATGCATGATAGTCATACAAAATATAAAAATTCACATAAATGACCAAATTGATACTTTGATACCATCTTCAGGATACAGAAAGAAGTGAGCCTGGGAGCATGGCCAAAAACAGGTTTTAGTGGCAAGAAAGGTTATGGGAGGGAAAGAAGAGGCCTCACTAGCAGAAGTGGTCTTGTTATGTATATGAAACCTCAGAGATAGCAGCCCTCTGAGATGGTAAATATTTCTTTCAGACCTTTAAATGTGTCAGACTCTCAGTTAATCTTTCCTAGGTCTGGACAAGGAAGGGCCTGGCTGCATTAATGTAGATTTTCTCTACAGATAAATCTCCCCAAAAAGACAGCTTTGTGGGGCTTCTTCCCTTTGCGGGCCCTCTAAACAGCTGTCTCAAAATATGTAAAAGAAGTATATTCTGGGGTGAAAGTTTTTGGTTTTCTTCAATCACTATCAACCCAAAAGCCCCATCATACTCCCTTCCAATCTCTAGACACTCAAGAAGAATTATTCTTCAGTTTTCTAGCAGCACAGATGAAACTTGTAATTGTTTTGTACTTTAGATGAATAGATTTATAAAAAATGTATCCTTTTAGGTCTATTTTTATTCAATATTATGATTATGACAATCATCCTTGTTTTTCCAGGTAGTTGTAGATTGTTTATTCTTGTTGATGTATTGTATTTTATGTGTGAATATACCACTGTTTACTTATTCAGTCTATGATACTTTTGATGGTAAATTTTAAGTGTCGATTGGATAAAGGCATACTTAGCTGGTAAGATATTATTTCTAAGTGTGTCTGAGAGAGTGTTTATGGAGGAGTTAAGTATGTGAGGAAGTGAACTGATGGGTAAGATCCACCATTAATGTGAGTGGACACCATCCAAATTGCTGGGAGCCTGGATTGAATAAAAAGGCAGAGAGGAAGGGAGAATTCTTGTTATCTCTATTCCAGAGAGTGGAAGCTCTTCTTCTCCTGCCCTTGGACATCAGAACTCCAGGTTCTCTGGCTTTTGGTCTCTGTGACTCACACCGGAACCCCTTCAATCCCCCAAACCTTCTCCACAATTTGACCTTGGACATAGGCTTTCCTAGTTCTGAGGCTTTTGAACATGCTGCTGGTATACCTGGTTCTCCAATTTACAGACAGCCTTATGTGGGACTTCTTGAGATCCATAATTATGTGAGCCAATTTCCCTCATAAATTCCAACTCATCTATCTATCAATCTATCTACCTACCTACCTACCTACGTACCTACATACTCATCTACCTATCTGCCTGCTTTAGGCATTACTACAGACAAGATACTTTTCACAGTAACTTTTATTATCCTATGTATCTCTGGAGAACCCTGACTAATGTAATAGGCATCTGAGTGGTTAACAGTTTGGGACCATTATGAACAGTACTGCTATGAACACTAGTACATGCCTTTTGGTAAAGTTATGTCCACGTTTCATTTAGTGGTAGACCTTCAAGTGAAACACAGTAGTCTCCCTTATCTGTGGGAGATTAGTTCCAAGACTTCCAGTGGATGTCAGAAAATGGGGATAATATCAAACCCTATATATACTATGCTTTTTCCTATACATACATACCTATGATAATTTTTAATTTATAAATTAGGCACAATACTATTGTGCTTTGGGACCATTAGTAACTAAAGTAAGTATTACTTGAACACAAGCACTGTGATACTGTGATAGTCAATCTGATAATGAGACTGCTACTAAGTGACTCATGAATGAGTAGCAGACACAGCATGATACACTAGACAAAGGGATTATTCATGTCCCAGCTGGGAAGGAGCAGGACAATGTGAGATTTTATAATGATACTCAAAATGGAGTGTAATTTAAAACTTAATAATTGTTTATTTCTGGAATTTTCTCTTGAAAATTTTTGGACTATGGTTAACCATGGGTTACTGATATCTCAGCAAAACTTTACAAAAATGCGAACTATTGTACTGTCAAATAGCTTTTGAAAATGGTTATGCAAATGTATAACAGCGTACAGATACGGTCTACAAAATGATTGTAAAAATGACAAACAGTATACAAAATTCTAGCTACTCCACATCCTGACTACATTTGGTATTTCTCATCTTTTTTTTTATTTTATGTATTCTAGGATTTAGACTTATGTTTCAATTGGCATTTTCTTGATGACTAATGAAGTTGAACAATACCTTTAGATGTATTCAATGGTTTTTATAATTTTTCATGTGAAGTGTTTTTAAAATCTTTTTTATTCTTTTTTCTATCTGTATGTTTGATTTTTTTCTAATTAATTTGTTGGAGATCTTTCTATGTTCTGAATCTATCAAATGTGTATGTTGTGTATATCTTCTCCCTCTACTAATTTTTCCTCACTTTTGGTTGGGAGTATATGTATTCTATTTCAATTATTGTAATAATTACCCTTAACATTTTAATATACTCAGAATTCTATAGTTAATAATTTTCTCTACACTGTTTTCAAAGGATATGTTGTAAACCCACATATTTGTCTCTTGAGATATATGCCATTTGTCTCTAGTATTTTATTTATATCTTTTTTTAGACATACAAATTAGATATTAGTGTATCATTATTTTATAAATTTAACATTTTCTAAAATTTTCACACATATTGAACATTTTCTTGCATTTCAGTTTTTTTGTGTTAAATTTTCTTTCTTCTGAAATAATTTTTGAGAACAGTTATTTTCAAATTTACTATACAAAGAATAACATGGAGGGCTTAATAAAACAGATTGCTGGACACCAGCCCCTGGTTCTGATTCAGTAGGTTTGAAGCTGGGTATTGGTATTTCTCACAAGTTCCCTAGTGATGTTGATCCTGTTGAGTTGGTGACAATATTTTGAGAACCACTGCTTTCAAACTTCTTTTAGTGAAAATCTGTTGATGGTAAATGTTCTAAGATGTTGTTACTTAGTTTTTTTCTTTTGCTTACAAGTTTATCTTCTGTGGCTTGCAGAGTTCCTGACACAAATTAGGAAATGAAATTTAAATATTAGTTAAATGATGAAACTAAGAAAAGATATAAAGTTGATTTTCAAGCAAAATGCTTCACCTGGATAAAGTGATGGAACTTTCTTAATTTCTTATATCTAATATTACACTTAAGATACAAAACACAAGTTCAATGTTTTTAAAAGAGTTTATTGTTTTTTTTTATTAATTTGTATTGAAGAGAAAGTTCATTCTAAGGAAACACATAGAAACTTTTTCATTTTGCATAGAATTATTTAAATGGTGTTTTTTTTTTGTGGGGTTTTTTTGGTCTTAAAATTGTGCTCTTGTCTCTCTCCCGTGTAGTATTTTCACATCAATTATATTTTAGAACCCAGAGTGGTTAAAAAGTAGGAAGAGATGCAAGTGGAATTTCTTGTAGCAGAAATAAATGATGGATACAACACACGATCAATATCAGAGTTGAACGCACAAATAACGTACAGATTTTGAGATATGGCTTCATTCAAAACTATTTTAATTCTATACCAAGATATACAAAATGTATTTTATTTTTTTAAAGTTTTATAAACCTCATAGAAATTATGTGTGGAAATTTATTTTTTGTTTGTGTTTTTTTGTTTGTTTTATGGAAATGTTTCCTGAACTTTAAACTTCTGATAATCCAGGTATGCTAGGACCCAGAATAAAAGGAAATTTGAAAAGAGAAAGAATGATACAATGAGATTTTTTATAAAGTGTATATATTTGAATTAAGGTCAGGATTGTATGGTTTTTAAGTATCTTCTATTAAATTATGAATAGATTACCTGAATCATGTCTTGCTGCAGACAAAATTATTTTAACAAATTTCTTATCATCCTATCATAATTTAGCTATGTTTGTGCAGACTTTAAACTAATTATCAATGTGAACTCTCTTTATTGCTATCACATGACAATTAGTTTACTATCAAAATGAAATTTTTACATCTCACATTTTTGTTATTATTTATCAAATTCATTTTACCTTAGACTTATTGCATTGGAATATGATCATAATTAACTATGAAAATTGCTATACATTATTTATAATTTACTAGTGTGCTATGAATTTTTATAGAGTTATAGAATAACTATTAAATATTTTAGATGAAAAGATTTCACAAAAATGTAGCAGTTTCTCTCATTTGTCTTGTAAAAATATTTAATAGCTAATTAACTTTATGTAATGGACAGAAAAGATGAAAGTCATTCTGAAGTATTATTGTTGGGATATTTGAGTAGAATTTAAAATAACACAGATAATGACAATATGATGAATAGTCTAACATAATGTGAGATTCAAGAATTCAATGGCAAAAAGAAGTGGTAGATCATTTCTGAAGGATACCATAAAAAAAGAAGGAAGAAATGGTAGAAAAACTATGTGCTTTGCATTTCCAACTAAATTGTATCATAAAATTAAGATTATCAGAAATTAGATGTAACCAAAATCATATAATAAAAGTATACAAAAGTGAATCATTTTAATGAATTTTACTCAATTGTTAATTCTTATTTTATCAGTAATTTTTTTTTGTACAAAGACATTAATGGGAATTATCAGGACTTGAATTCATAAAGTAACAAAGGTTTTAGCTCATTTGTTATTTTCACTAACAGTGCTTTATTCCAAATGGTAAGTTTATCTTACCATTTACCAAGTTTATGGCATCATTAAATGTTACAAAGACTTCTTGAAATATATCTTTAATGTTTTAAAATTATTCTCACCAAATTATATGCTAGAAATTCTAAAACATAATAAAATTTTGTTTTTTTCTTTTTATTTATATATTTTTTCTTTTTCTTTTTCTTTTTTTATTTAAGCATATTACAGGGCTACAAACATTTAGGTTACATATATTGCCTTTGCCCCACCCGAGTCAGAGCTTCAAGCATGTCCATCCCCCAGACGATGCACACTGCAACCATTAGGTGTGAATATACCTGTCCCCTCTTTACCCCACATGTCTGACAACTGATGAATGTTACTACTATATGTGGATTATTTTTTCATAAGCATGTTTCTATTATACATGTCTCTAATAGAGGCAGTTGTTATCAATCCGTATAGTATTCTTAGAATAGTGATTCAGTCTAAGGGTTTTAATAATCTGCCTCCTCCTCCCACTCATCCTCCTCATCCTCCTCTTCCTCTTTTTTTTTCTTCTGTTTGATTAATACTTCAACTTGGATTTTTATTGATTTGACATAGAGGGAGGATGTGTACAATCATCTCACTCAAATTTACATAGGTAAGAGGATTATAAATAAAATCCATAGCAAATTAAAGTGAAAATTTCTGTTGGTATAATTTAAAAATCACATCTCTGTAATTTAATTTGTCAGATCAATTTTGGTAGCACCAAAAAAATGAATGTATTAATAACTTCTACTTTTGTTTAACCATAATGTGATAATTTACTTTTTAAAAATAATTGATTATTCCTTTTACTTTTTAGTTTGATGTAATCTCATTTTATTGTTGCTTTTAGTTTGATGTAATCTCATTTGTCTATTTTTTCTGTGGTTGCCTGTACTTTTGATATCTATTCGAAAAATCTTTGACCAGACCAATGTCATGGAGAGTTTGTCTTATGTTTTCTTGTAGTAGTTTCGTAGTTTCAAGTCTCACATTTAAGTCATTAATCCATTTCGAGTTGTGTTTTGCAAGTGGTGAGAGATCAAGGTCTATTTTCATTCTGCATGTGCATCTCCAGTTTTACCAGTACCATTTATTGAAGAAACCATTCTTTTTGCAATGTGTGTTTTTGGTGCCTTTGTCAAAATCAGTTGACTGTAAGTGCATGGATTTATGTGGTGATAACTTACTTTTTAAAAAGTTATATTTCCTAATAGGCATTGGTGATTAATGTAATTCTATTAAACAAACATTTACTCAACTCCTACTATTTAATAAAGCACTTTAGTAGACACACAGAATATAAATATATGAAGAAGATATATTACTTTAAGTAGTTTATATTTCAGAGAGAAAGAGTCAGAGAGAGAGAGAGAGAGAGACAGGAAAACTATTCTATTCATTCCATGAATATGTTCCAGTGACTTCCGTCTTACAAGTCCTTTTCTTCATCATAGATCAATCCATACATGTGGTCTATTCTCTTCCTATCTGATCTAAATTAAATGTTTTAAAGGAGTTAAATCATATTCATTTTATGCTTCCTTATCTCCCATAACCCATTCAATCACTGACACCTGGATTTTTTCCTACATTGTTCTTAAACTGGTAATAATAAAATCATTAATAATGAAGTGATTGCCAAAATGAGTAGCCATGTTTCCACCTCTACAAACTTCTTTGCTGTGTTACACATAGTTAATGATCCCTTCTTTCAGACACCTTCTCCTCTCTTACATTCCCTGTTACTGCACTTGCCTGGCTCTCCTTCTGTGTGTATAACAGTTACTATTCAATCTCTTTGACAAGCCCCTTTCCCCTGCCTTTTCCTCACATTTTTGTATTCTACTGTTTCATCCTGAGTTCATGGTTCTTAATAATTCTGCAGCTATGTGAATTTGCCTACTCAAACAGATGGAATTTCCACATAAATAATGATGAATTATAAATCTCTTCCTCTAAAAAGACTTCTATTTGAGCTTCAGTTTTCAAGTACAATTTTAGTTCAATGCGTACTTGTATACCTAACAGGTCTCTTTATCTAGCTCAATATATTCCAAACTCACCATTTTTCCTTCTTAACCTTTCCCTTTTCCCTATTACTTAATCTCAGTGGCATCAAGTTTTTAACCTAATCATGGGAGCTGAAAATCAAAAACCATCCCCAAGATACAATGTCCTTTCTTTTCTAACATCAAGCTATGCCCAGTTACTCACTGAATGTTTCTTCACATTTCAAGTCAATCCTGATAGAATCATGAACACTAACCTTGACTATTAAAACTCTTTAATACCAACACATTTTTGTTTCTCCATACTTATCCTGTATACTGCTATTTAAAATGCAAACCTGACAATATATCTGATGAAATCTTTTTGCATAAAAATCTTTCATTCTGTACCATCAACACTATAGAATCCACAATCCTTAATATAAAATTCACAATTATTTGCATCTTGCTTAACTCTTCAGGCTTGTATTTGTTATTTCCAGTCACACACAGACTCTGTTGTGAAGCAAAACCAAATACCTTATACTTATGCAACAAATAGCTTCTTGATCCCTGTCTTTAATCCTGCTGTTTTATCTGCCTGGAATGCTGTTCTACATACTCACATTTTGACTTATTCCTACTCATCCATTTAGCTTTAGCTGAGGAATTAAGTTCTACAGGATTTGTTATCTAAATCTTTCATGGTGGGTATGGAGAAACATTTTTATTCATTTGTTAAATAATATTTGTACAGCCATCATTGTATTTAACCCACTAAATGTTGGTACTACATCTTTCATTAAACCAAAATGTCCATGATATCAGAAGTAGTGAATTAAAATAGAGCTTAGTCATATTTTCAGCACCAGGTATAGAATCTGTAATAGATTTAGTGATCATTAAATGAAAATAAACAAACAAGTAATAAGGCAGGAATCTAACAAAATTAAAAGAAAGCCTGGTATTGAACCAGAACTGGGAAGAAAAATTAGTGATGAGAGAACAGCTAAAATAGAAACAGCTTCATACATTTTGATAGCTGCAAGTATTCAATAGGAATGGAGTTTAGAATATAATTTAAGAGCTGGAATAGCCAAAGATGAAGCAGTAAACAAAATGAAGTGCAATGTCATGGAAGACTTAGCCTAACATCCTGAGATGGCACCCCATACATAATGAAATAATGTGAATAAAGAAACAACAAAGGAGATGGCAAATTTAAATTTTTCAGAGATCTCTCTGGTCACTTTCTATGTCTATATTTGATCATATCTAGATTTAAAGTAATTTTTGAAGTCATTATTTAAAGAAATAAAAGTAGACATGGTCAGAAGAGGAATGACTTACTAATATTCAGGAAGTATGTTTGACCTCAGGGAGAAAACTCTTGCTGGGTTAAGTGGGTTAAATATGGTGCTTTTCACATTGCTAAAGACTAAAGGTACATGAGACAGTTTTTGAGAAACATATCAATTCTACTTTGGATATATTGAATTTGACTTGCTTGGGACATGTAAATGGGTAATAAGGAAGGGAGTCTGCAAAGTAATCTGTGATGAAAATAAAAATTTGGGGGATTCATATGCAGATAGATGTATAGATAGATAAATACTAAGTCATAAGAGTAGATGACAGTACCAAGGAGTATCTATCAGTGGAAATGAAAGAGCTAAATTCAGGGTTTTTGGTAAGACCAATATTTAAAAGCAGTAGGCTTAAATGCAGAAAAAGGAATATATTGAGTAGCTTCAGACGGAAAATCCAGAAAGTGTAGGCATGCACCACTTAAATGCAATTCAGATGGGCCTATAACAATATCTATAGAACATATTTTTTAACTTAGAAATTTAGAATAAACAGTGTCAGTTACAACAACCAACCAACACACTGAGAAATATAGAAGCTAGGTAAAACATATTTAAATTATTCTAAGTGATGATGTCAGAAAGACACCAAGGCAGAGAGAAATTGTGTGTTCAAGTTTCAAGGAAGAGGAAAGAAGAGTGAAGTGACTCTTGATTTTGATGTTACTCTCAAGGTAAAACAATTGCCATTTCTAAAAACTGCAACAAAAAGTTTAAAAAGATGCATAGAATTTGGGGGAAATGAAGCTGGAGTGAAAAAAATAACAATAAATAAGAATTCCAGCCTCACGGAAGAAGAATTTTGCTACACACAGCAGGCTTATGGATACTATTTGAATAGCTACAAATTGAGAATAAGAGTGTAAGGACATGCCCCAAAATGCATATAGAAGAATATTCACAGTGACATTATTTATAATAATCTGAAACTGAAAAGAGCCAAATGGCCATTAAAAATTATGGTATGTTCACACAATAGAATGTTGTACAAAATACAGCTACATGCAAACACCAAGATTAACTTCTTATATGCATATTGGAAAAATAAGACATGAAAGGATATCATGTTTTGGGTTTATACAGTTTAAAAATTAGAAAAACTAAATTTTTAGTAGATAAGATAGAGATTACCTTTGTGAAAACTGGACTTGGAGAGTGATTACGTGAACATATTTTGTAGACTTTTTTGTGCATTCATGTTATTCTTTAATAATAATAAAGTGTGTTAAAATTATATATTTTAAATTTTTCCCATAACCATTGGTTATACTACTTGACGAAATACATATCCTTGTCTTTAAAAATACCTATGAACTGATGAAGCTTAAATTTACTACATCCTGTACCTCTACCCCAAATTTCAGACTCATGTATCCAAATGTCTATCAAACAACAAGAACTGGATGTAGAATTGGTGTTACAACCCTAACATGTCCAAGCTCACTTCCTAGTCTTCTCAACACACCTATCTCTTTCATAGTCTTACTCATTGTAATTAATCAAATCTCATTATGTCAGGTGTTCAGATTAAAAATTTTGATATTTTTTTCATATAGTCTCAGTTGACTCTTATTACTCTTTTCTTAGTACAGTTTTAAACTACACTTATCTTCTCACTGTACTAAAACCGGCCAGTGAGCCCCTTTCCTCAGGGCCTTTGCATTTGCTAGTCCTTATACTCTTACCCTAGATATCTTTGTGATTTAACTCCCTTGTGTCCTTCTGGTCTTTATTCTAAATGACACTTAACCTGTGAGACTGTTTCTGGATACATTATAAAACTGCAGCAAGTTCTAGCGCATTTTCTGTCTGCTTTGCCTGTTTTAGTTATTTTGAAAAAATAATACATTTTTTAATGTATAACACTGGATAATGTACCATTAATGTACCATTATCCAGTGTCCCATGTACTGTACTTGTTTATTGTCATTCTCCCTACTGGGATATAGGCTACACAAATGTCTTATAATCACTAATATTAATATACATCCAGTGTCCACAGTAGTGCCTGAAACATGAAATTTGGTTAATACTTACTAAATAAAATAAATTGAACTTAAGGATTATATTCATTCATTTTCCTTGTTTTTCAGTCCTCTTTTGTGTTCTAAACTTTTCTCATTTTTCAACTGTATATATATTTTTCTTCCTTTTCTCCCTTAATTAAAGGAAGGCATTAACAACTCCTTAGCAGTGGTATTATATCCTATTCAGATTATCTCCTTTTTAAAACTGAATTTAAGGTACCTAGTTCAAGGAGATGATTATTTATTCATTTAGCAATTTCTGCAATAAGATCTTTTTGATGGTATGTATCTATTCTGTAAAATTAATAATTTATTTACTACAATGCCTGGTACGTGCTTAATAACATATGAAAAAATGCTCAACATCTCTAATCATCAGGGATGTGCAAATCACAACTATGGTGAGATATCATTTGACTCCAGTGAGAATGGCCTTTATCAAAAAGTCCCAAAACAATAAATGTTGACGTGAATGCAGAGAGGTAGGAATATTCATACAGTGCTGGTGGGTCTGCAAAGTAGTACAACCTCTGTAGAAAGCAATATGGAGATACCTCAAAGAGCTACAAGTAGAACTACCATTTGATCCAGCAATCTCATTACTGGGCATCTACCCAAAGGAAAACAAGACATTCTATAAAAAAGACACCTGCACTACAATGTTTATAGCGGCACAATTCACAATTGCAAAGATGTGGAAACAACCCAAGTGCTCATCAATCCATGAGTGAATTAATAAAATGTGGTATATGTATATCATGGAGTTCTACTCAACCACAAAAAACAATGATGCTCTAGCATCTCTTGTATTATCCTGGATGGAACTAGAGCCCATTCTACAAAGTAAAGTATTGCAAGAATAGAAAAACAAGCACCACATGCACTCACCATCAAATTGGTATTAACTGATCAACACTTATGTGCACATATAGTAACATTCATCGGGTGTCGGGCAGTTGGGAATGGGGCCGAGGGGATGGGTATATTCACAATTAGTGGGTGTGGCACCCACTGGGGGATGGCCATGATTGAAGCTCTGACTCAGGCGGTGCAAAGGCAATATATGTAATCTAAACATTTGTACCCCTGTAATATGCTGAAATAAAAATAAATAAATAAATGTTATTTTATGGGTCAACAATAAAAAAATTAAATAATATTTTAATTTTCTTCTCATTTGTAAGAGACTATAGAACCATTACTTTTTATCATAAGTGTTGCTCAAATATTTGAAGTTACTTATATCCTGTTCTTCATATATTTAATTTTTTATACCTTTGAACATTAATTATACCTTTAAAGCCTAAGTCATGTTTGCTTTTCTCTTTATTTCTGCTTTTTAAGTAGTTCTGGTGATGAGGTTTTTACAAACTGCTCATAGTATAAAGGTTCTCAGTATTTACTTTGATTTACTGATAATAGAAAATCTTCTTTAAAATCTAACATGTATTAATTTATAATGTACATATTTGCAGGAAAACAAACAACAGCAACAAAATGTGGAATATGTTCTGTGCTATTTTTTTTCTTTTTTTTAAACAAAGTCTCACTCTGCTGTCCAGGCTAGAGTGAGTTCCGTGGCATCAGCCAGTGCTAGTTTAGAGTTACTCATATAAATGTTCCAAAGTGTTTCATGAATGGGAGGCTGGGTTCATTAAAAAAAGCTTAACAGGAAAAATTTGACTCAGGATTAAAGGAGTCATGAGATTTACACATGTCACATAAATGGGATGCTTCAGTGGGACAGACCTAGGATGAACTAACTGGACATTCACATTCATAATGGAGAATTAACACTTGTCAAAAATTATTATGTTTCAGTAGAAGATAGAATAGTATATATATATATAGTGAGATAGTTTTGCTTTATGGATGCCAATTATTGACCTGTGGGGCTAGAGTACATGCTACCATTTCTTTCTGAATTATAGTGAGGATAGATTGTATGTATAATGAATCATGGGGAATATTTTTAATGATTTTTAAATACATCTAAATAACAAGTAGTACAAATTTACTAAAGAATATGTTCCCTCATTAAAGACTCTTGTAGGGCAATCCTATGTGGATTATATTTAAGACAATTGTAATTTGTTGAAATTAATCCTCTCATTCAAGGGGGATGAAAGCTGTTATAAGGGTCTTTTGGTCTGTTTAATTAGTCCTTGTTCCAAATTCTCCACATAGCCCTGAAAAATCTATTTGTACATTAGTAAAATCCAATAAAAGTAAGAGGGGGATTTGAGGGGGTTGGAGGAACTAAAACCTGTAAAGAATAGGCATTAGGAGGGTAGATAATAAAGCCGTGAATCTTTTTAAAAGTCATTACCATTTGGTGTAGGTGATGTTGTGGAACAGAGATGACATATAACCAGTCCAGGCTCAATTCTAGGTAAAGTATGACGAATATGTGTTTATATAGATATTGAATAAGCATTTTAAAATTATAATATTATTAATTTCTTTTTAACATCTTCTTTGCATTTGGCCTTTAAAAACACCCAGCTAGATTATAAACTGCTTGGAAGCAAGGGTGGTTATGCATAATTTTTTTTGTCATTGACAATGGAGCACATAGCACCCATAGCAGAAGCTACGTATCTCATGAATCATAAATGCTACACTAGATGGCCCTGAATCTTAATTTAAAGCAGATACTAAGCATTTTTATTTTCATCCTACATAATTAAAATTTGTAAAGAAGAACAGTATTTGGAAGTCCTTCTTATATCTTATATCTCTTACATTCTTGTATCTTGCAGGTAAGTTTTCCAGGAACCAGAAGCAGTCCTCTGAAGAACTGGCTGACAACCACTTTTATCAATTTCACTTCTCCTGGGGAAGTACAATATAATGCAATGGATTGCTCTACAAGATTTATTGTAAAGAACTTTTAGAATTTTGAAGATATATTTTTATTCCAGACACATCTGCTTAAGCCCTTCCACTTTTTCAAGGGCAAAGAATGCTTTGTGTTTATGATATTTTGCATGCGTTAGAACTCAGCTGTAAGAAATTTATTTCTTTTCAAGGAAGAAGAAAAAGAAGAGGATGATTAAGAGATACACTGAATAAATGCAACAGCAAAACATCACACCAATGTTGATGAAACTGAGCGCCACAGTGCTTAACTTACTCCAGTTTGCAAAATCAGCAAGTGACTTAGTATCTCTTTAACTTAGGTCTGTATAAATCCAGAACCTTTTCTTTGTTTAACACAGAGCATTGTTTTATAAATAAACAGTGCACATATCTTTATTTGTTCCACTTTATGCAAGTACAGGTATGCCAAACTACTTGATGCTACTTATGCTTCTTCCTGCTTAGAGACCAAAATATTATTTTTACTTTTATCTTACTAACCTCTTATATTGTTTCCCTTTCATATAGGTCTAATCCTCTGTGAAGAAAGTAACTCTTAAGTTGCTACCAGCTTAAATGTCTGCCGGCACAGCAATATTATTATGTCTACTTGAGGTAGTAGCAACACAGTGGCAAGATGCATTTATAAGAAAACAAGAATTAAATTAAAGGACTTAATGATTCATTTGTTTTTTTATATTTCTGTATTTGACATTTACATAATGCAATACAGTTGTTCATTACCTTATCTTCATGGTTGCTACTATTATCTAAATATTGTTATAGGATGTGGAAGCCAAAACATAGTGATCTTAGATGACTCATCCAAGGTGACATGAGAAAATTTGGAGAATTTAGACTTCAGGGCACTTCTAGTTCATTATGTAGGAGATATTCAAGACAGTTTTGTACAAGTAGAACTAAAACTTGAAAGAAAATTAACTGCAATGTTCGAGGGAATTCAAAAAGTTATAAAATATTATACGAAAAATCCATTTACTCAACAAAAGATACTGTGCAAAAATATTGTAGTGATCCTTCCATGACAAAATGGGAGAGCTGAATCAAAAAGCATGCATATCTTCAATGAAATTAGGTATTGCTGAATTGCTTTCATTTTCCCAATTTATAATAGTATATGAGAATTGCTTTTGCTCTATGTCCCTCCCAACACTTAACATTTCCAGATTTTAAGATTCTTCCAATATCAAAAGAAATCATGTTTCATTATTGTTTTAATTCACATTTTTATAATTTGCAGTGATTTAGAACATCCCTTATTATGTTTTATATTCCTTCTTCTCTTATGTGCCTACATATCAATAGAGCCAAACCCAACTTGCTGATGTGAGGCATAGATGACATTGACCTCTGTCCCATTGACACTTAAAATATTGTTTTCCATTTCTGATATCTGGACATTCATCTTGTTTCTTTAGCTCAGTATTTTTTTACACATGTACACACACACACACACACACACACACATATATATATATACACAACAGTACATACTTTTATACATATATTATATATACATATATTTTTGTTTTTATTTTATCTCTCATTTCTCAGTATTATGAGCCATGTTGAAAGGAGTTTATATGACTTTTGCTATAAATGAGTCAAATACTAATTTAGATATTGATTTTTTATTTGACTAAAAATCAATAAAATTTAAATTAGAGAATATTTGAATTTATTAAAGTTGAAGCTATGCAATATAATTAGTCTTTTTTAGATCACCTAAAATTGTGTTGATTTTATCATCTATAATATCTATTAATTCATGAAATTGGGCTTGCCACAGGCAATAAAAATACAGGATGTCAGTTAAATTTGAATTTCAGATAAACAATTTTTTTTAGCTTAAATATTTTCCAACTATGTTCAAAATTAACTGGGCATCTTGTATATTTTCTGGAAACATTAATTATATCTTGGTCATAATAAAGCCTTGGACAAATATTACAAACACATTTTCAATAATTTTTTTGAATTTTTCTACTCTGGTGGATTTTTCTACTCTTCCACTTTTTCGAATTTAGCAAAATCAACAATAAAGGGGGTGTATGCTTTTGAGTGCAAATAGATGTTCCAGATGACAACAAAGTGCAACTGCAGTTGGGATAGTATCATACAGAGCTTAAGAGTGTCACCTCTGGAACTAGATTGCTAGGCTGAATTCTGGCTTTAATATTTACTAATTTTGCGAATTTAGAGTCATGTTATTAATGTATACTCTGTGCCTTTGCTTCCTCTTCTGGAAATGAATTAGTATAGGCATTAAATATATGACTCAAAAAGAGTATCTGAGCTGTACACAGTGGTGCATGTCTGTAGTCCCAGCTACTTGGCAGGCTGAGCAGAAGGATTGTTCAATTGAGCCCTGGGGTTTGAATCCAGTCTGGACAATATTGCAAGACCCCATCTCTGGAAAAAAAAAAAGAACAACAATATGTGTTGTATAAAAATTACTCCACTTATAGCTATTTTTATCTTCTCTCTTTACATATATTTAAAAAATATCTATAAAATGTATGCAATGCTTGTTTTAAATTACTAGAATAGAAATCAGAATAGCTTAGTGATTCTTGAATTGCCAGCTTAAATATAATATATGAGAAGATACTGAGACAAGCCATCAAATTATCAATTTTACAATTCCCTAGAATAAGAAAATTTGCAAGCAGCATGCTATGCAGAGAGACCTATTATGAGCCCAATTTGATATTCCTCTGTGATAGTATGACTTTGTTTCTAAACAGAGAAATACCAAAATATAGCCACTATAGTCTTTAGCTTTATATTGAGATTTTATCTTACATCATATTTTCATAGATGGTTAAGAGCATGCAGTTGAAATTGAAATATTATTCTGTGAGCTTCACTATCTAGAGAATGCCATTCAGAGATTCCTTGCTGGTAGCTCACTGACAAGTCATAAGATTGGTATCATTTAATTATCGTACTATCTTCTGAATTCGTTTTTACAATACCACTTAATCCCAGTAATACATTAACTGGTGAAATCCATGACTGCTTAGGCACAAAGTTTGGGAAACACCAATCTCCAATAAGTTTTGTTGAAAAAAAATCAGAGTTTTAATTGAACCACACAATGAACATAGAAAAAATATGCTGAATTGTCATTTGGAAAACTAGCTAACGGTAGACCCTCTGCCATTTTCCTATAGTTAGAAAACAGAACATAGACAAAATTTCACAATGGTACTGAAAACCAGGACAGACTGTCAATGTATGTTCAAAAAGTAACCGAAAATTTGATTTACTGTGAGTCAAATGCAGCTGGATTAGAAAAGTGGTTAAGAATATTGCCATCTTATATTTTCTCTTTCCTTCCATCTTTTGGCTTTGTTTGGTTTGGTTTCATTTTATTTGCTTTGATTTCTCAAATCTAGAGACAGAATCCCCAATAAAACAAAAGGGAAAGAATTGGAGATGATGCCAGAATATGCCAATGAAAAAGGTATATGTTTTTTCTAGTCAAAAATTAATCTTAAGAAACGCTGAGCTGCTGTTATTTCGTACAGGGTGCTGGGTAAAGGTGGTATCTCCTCTTTCTTTTCTGTTTTTGCATGTTCTGAAAGCTCTAGAAAAATTTAATATTAATAGATGGGCTACTAGACAAACCATTGCCCAAATCCCATTCCCACAGAAACTATTTCAGTACATTTATATTCTTTGCCTTGTTTGAGATGCTCTTTCACAGGCAGATGCAATTGAATTCTACTGTTTTCCTATTTCTAATCATGTAGTAATATTTGAAGATTGATATTCTTTCCGAATTAATATAAAAGGGGGGAAACGGGAAAGGCCCAATCAGATAGAATCTGCTTGTCACTGGCTGAGAAGAAAGATAAAAGATTAATTTGTGGTTTTCACATATTTTTAATTGAGTAGGATCCTGAAATTAAGTGCACAGTGGGAATAGAATAAATATTATTGTCCCCAAATTCTTCCTTTTTTAGTACAGAAAGTAGAATATGCAGTTTATAGTCTAAATATGTGGTTTTAAATATGGAACTAAAGAACAGTGCAATAATAGATTACTATTCTGTATTTCATATTTTACTCTTTCTATTTATTTATAATATGTCTGCTCCTCCTCTACTCTCATTTTGTTACTATTGTTCTTGTCACTATTGTTCTTGTTCTTGGCTTATCTCCATGAATATTTTTTAAATTTTATTTTATAATTGTAAATTGACAAATTATAGTTGTATATATTTATGAGACACAAAGTGATGTTACGATTTATGAATACAATGTGGAATAATTAAATTAAGCTAATTAACATATCCATTACCTCAAATGCCTATCATTTTTTTTCTGTGAAAACGTTTGAAATTTATTCTTTTAGCAATCTGGAAATGTACAATGCATCCATATTTACTATATTTATAATACCATGATATGCAATAGATTTCAAAGGGAAAAATCTTAGTTCTCCTTCTAATTGGGGCTCTGGTTCCATTGATTATCATCTCCCCTCTCCTCCCATACCCCGTCCAGCCTCTAGTAAACACTTAGAAAGTGTACACGATACATGTATTTGGAAGCCATGCTAATTTTAAAGTCTTCTATTGATAAATATTGGTTTGATTGGGGATTATACAGTTAGTTGGGAAATAAGCAATGACTTAAAATTTTCATTTAGGTGATAAAATTCTCCCATTCATGAACTTTTAATTTCTGATTTATTTTATTTTGTTATTTAAAATATGTACAACATAACTAACTGTTATGAATGGACATTTATAACATTTTGCATTTTATATATCTTTTTGCAAAACAAAACCATAGGCTTCTTATGTAATAATGGAGATGAGTTTTGAAAATTTCTTTTGTCTTTGTAATGATATTTTGGCCTTTAAATAATATCAGATAGAGGAAAATAGAACTGAACAGGACTTAAGATGATTCCACTGTTCTCTGTGAATGTGAATATTCAGGCCCTCATATAATGAAGATAGGGCAGGGAATGGGGGTGTGTGTGTGTGTATGTGCATGTGCATGTATGGTCATGCACATACATGCACACACACTTAGAATGTTTGCTTATTTTAATAATAGGTCACCCTTGCACAAATCCATTAAGCTCTGAGAAAGATTATTTTTGAATACTTATTCAAGAAAATTTAATATAAACAACTTTGAAATGAACAAATTATGTGTTCTTCAAATATGTCACTGAGAAAGCTTCAAAGGTTTTGCAACACTACCTAAAAACAAGTATAGTTACTGTTGACTGAAAATGTAATGACAAAATGATATCTATCCATGTGTCTTTTCTTCTTCAGAAATAATAATGATTGTGTATTTGCTAAGATGGGCAGCAATGTTTCAAAAGTGACATTCGAAAATAAGTAAAGGGTCTACGTGAAATATGCAATGGAGAAAATCATTTGTGAAAATTTTTAATTTTTTTAATTTTTGTTCTTAGCTTTATGCCTTTCAACTGTGTGGTGATTGATTAGTTACTAAATCTTTCAAGTCTCAGTTTCTGCTTGTGTATAATGAAAATAATAAAATAAAAATGGAAATTACTTCAAAAGTGAGAAGTAAAGACTGCAATATACATGTGTTAATATATATTAGAGAGAACTGAGCAAAATTTCTCACTTATGAAATATCCAGTATATCTTCTTGTTATTTCAAAAAGTAAGCTTGTAGTTAATAGGGAACATCTAAGAGTTCCTAGTTAAAATTATGGGCACTGCAAGTCTCTTGAAATATTAAACTTTGAATTATATTACATTTTTTCTTTTTAAGTTGTAGCCATAATACATGGTCCTTACAACTTTGCCTTTCTTGTATGTGTTATGATGTGCTTGATGACATAGCATAAGAGCAGTTTTATTTAAGGTTTCTTTTGCGCTAAAATAGTGTGTGTATTCTGAAATTGGTGCTGTTCTGTATATGTTTATTAGATCAACCTTGTAAATTTTGCTAATCTGTACTTCTGAATATACCCTACTTTTCTCCACTTGATACTAAAATTCTTGAGAGAATTCTATGAAAATTTTCTTTCTAAAAATTTATTTGTCAATTTTTACTTGTAGTCCTGTCAGCTTTTTTTCTTTTCATTTTAGTAAAAATAATTTGAAGCTATGTTTTTACATGCACACAAGTTTAAAATTATGCTATTTCTCTGGTGAATTGCACTTTTTTTCACTTGAAGTGACACACAAACCTAGTAATGATATTTCATCTTAAATATCTATTTTCCCAATATGATTATGGCTACCTCAGTTTTCTTTTATTCATATTTATTTAAAATTTTACTTTCATGCTTTCCATGTATGCTTGAGATTTATGTGAATCTCATGTAAACAGAATATAACTATATTTTTATAGCTTTTTTTTTTTTTTACTGATTGCACTTACTCCTTTTAGGTTTATTATAATTGTTAATAAAATTGGGTTTTTCCACTGGCTTATTTTGTGCTTTCTGTTTATATTCACATTTTGTTTCTTTTTCTTGCCTTTCTTATTTCATACTGATTGAGATTATTTTTTATCTTCATTTCATTTTTCCATCTCAGCTCTGGGTGAGTGAGCATGTGTGTGTGTGTGAGTAGGCCCTGTAATGAGAAGGTGTATCATCAGGTCTGGTCCCTGCCTTGTGCCCTGAGCTGTTGGAATATGCTCTGGCGACCTGTGACCCTGAAATGGAATAATGCGGTAAATAATTATCTTCCTTGTTTTTATCAATAGCTCAAATTTATTTCAATGTTTAATGTTAGAAGTTTGGTGTTTTTGTGTGTGTGTGTGACCAGAAATATGCTTTAGCAATTTAACTTTTGTTTATATCAATTAGCCTATGATAAAATCAGATTCATTATATGTAGTTTTGGTTAAAGTCACAGCTTCCAAGAACCTATCAATGAAAATAAGTGAGGACTCACTGCACTCACCTTTATCTCCAGCAAATTCATTTGCCTAGGCAGAGAGGTTAGAGTTTGGAGATTGCTTCATATATTCAAAAAACGACACACTAAAAATCTATAGGTGTTGAGCTACATCAAGGACTGGAGCAGAAAAAACCCAGTGAACATATTCTAGGGTGGGAAATAAAGAATACACATATAAATATGTAATTGCATAAAGTAAATTATTACTAAAGGTCATGAGAAATACAGGAAGTGAGATGTGAGTGGTTGTGAAGGTATTGCAGATAAGATGAAAAATGGAGATCTTTCTGAGAAGGTAACATTTGAGCAACAAACTTAATGTCTTAGCAATAATAAGTAAGTAGGAAAAATAATTGATCAACCAAAAAACCTAACAAAAACTAAGTAACTTGTTTATTAACCTATAATTTATTAAAGTTTATTGAGGCATTGTTTAATAATTCAATTAGTCTTATAAAGTGTTTCCTTTCATCAAGTTTCCTTTCATATTTAAGGTAGTGCTAATATATTTTCTTATTTTTTTTATTTTCTGCTGTCTGCAGTTAACATTATTTTTTTCATTTATGCTTTAATATATTTGTATTTTGTTTCACTTTTGCTTTATTAGGCTAGCAGTTCCTGAATTCATATTTTTCAAAGAACCAATATTGACACTCTATAACTATTTTACATATGTATTAGCAATAATAAGTAAATAGAAAAAAAAATTTATCAACAAGAACACTTAACAAAAAAGTAACAGATAAATATACTATGTAAAACAGTGTGTGTGTGTGTGTCATTCGCCAAAATGTTGTAAATAATCTGCGAGTTGTGTAGTTTATTGTGATTCTTTTTAATTTTTTTCTATAGTCTTTGGATTTTTATCCTATGTATTAATGAAATAAATTAGAAATACTTCAACTAGACAATCAAGGAAATGTCACTTACCCACAGAGCCACCATCTAAGTCATTCAAGAAAATGTTTTTAATTTTGTTGCTTAAAATCTATGGAAGGAAGATTGTAAAGTTTCTTTCTATGATTGTATATTGTTTTGTTTAATTTTTGCCTCTATTTCTAATTGTACATTCTCTTAACAATATAAACCTATTTTCTCATATTCAATTTATTAATATATTTTCTTCTTTCTTTGCAAATATAATTAATTATTTATGTATTTTTCCTTGACTATTTTTTCTACTCCATATGTCACTTTGAGTTCTTGTCGAGCACCTCTATTTTCCCTCCCTAAAGTTCTTATCACATGAAAGTCAGGCCAAGTGTCTTCTTCTTGAAAAGAGAGTGTAACTTTGAATAGGTGTATAAAGCTTAATAGTATTCTAACTTCCTAAAATGAATTTATATTTAAATTTCTCTTTCATTATTTTTTTTAAATTACAGAATTGTTTGGTGATGCAAATATAAAGTCTTTATGCTTATTTGAATTTCCATATTTTGACTTTTCACAATTGAAGATAACTGTATTTTTGTAATGAAAATGATTGATTTTTGAAAAACTGCATAAAGACCATTTTCTAACTCTGCAAGACATTCAACAACCATACAATAGAGATACTTATTACTATTTATTTGAATAAGAACATGTTTTTCTAATTTAAAAATAAATTCATGCATTGAATCTTTTGAAACAAAAGAAAAAAATATAGAGGAAAATAATTATCCATGATGATTTCTCTACTTGACATAGAGAAATCTACTTGTCACCTAGTTACATATTGTCCTCATTAGCGTTTTTTGTATACTTTTCTATACACTGTTCCTAAGTATAGAAAATGCTACACTAAGTATAGAAAATGCTTTTATAGCCTTTTCTATACTTCTTCTATAAAAAGTATTTTTACTTTTCTAGGACATTGAGCCAATTTTATATATAAGGTTTTGCATACTATTTTTCCCCTTTGGTAGGCATCATATTGTAATTTCTTTCTTTTCCATTTCCCTCGCCCTTCACAAAGGAAATATTGATTAGTCCCATGTTCCATCCTTTTGATATTGCAGAACAACAAAAGCAGCTAGGGAATTTAAAATCAGCCCTGAGAAAGGTTTAGGGGTAAACAGATTAATTGAGAGGGGGAGAGAGAAAGAGGGAGGCAGGAAGAGAGAGAGAGAGAAAGAGAGAGAGAAAGAGAAGAAGAAGAAAGAGAAAAAGGAAGAGGAAGGGAGAGGTAGAAGAGGAAGAGAAGGAGAAATTAAGTTGAGAATTGGCTTCTTAAGGACTGTAATTGGGCTTTAAAAAAGCCAATGGATTTATATCTTATCAATGTTTGCAGAAAGTAATTCCTAACCAAGCAACTATCAACTATATTTTTAAAGAAGAAAAATTAATTGCAACACTGAAAATCCTCAATGATCAATTCGCTTGTAAAAATACGCAAATTGAATTGCATTTAATAGCTTCCATTGTTTGTTGTAAACACATTTTTTTCAATTATTTCAAAGGAGTGCCTGAAAAATTTTGTTAGTACATATGTGACAGTTAAATAATGTGACTAGAAACACCTTTCGTTATGCATCAGATTTTTCTTTTAAATTTCCACCATCTTCTTCTTGATCTATGTTGTAAAGAAAGCATACACAAAAGACTGTTATATTGGCATACTTTCTTGGTGTTCACACCTGGAGTACAAAACTTTAACACTCACACACCGTGCTTTGCAAATTCTTAACCATGCACTTAGTAATTACCGTGTTTTTAATTTAGTGATAAAAAATTAATTTCTGTACCAACACATTTTTAGTGACATGCTTAAAATATGCTTAACACTGAAGGGGAAATTATAAACATATTTTAGAAGAATGTACTTTTATGATTTATTTATTTTTAAATGCAATCCTTGGAAACTTTCTATTATTTGGGGGACTTTGTTCCATTTTTATCAATATTAAAATCACTTCAGTCATATTTGTGAAAATTCACTGATTTTTATTAATAATCATTAAAAACTTTTAGAATAATGTTTCTGAATAATTTTCTCTATTTTAAAAAATAAATTTAAAGATGCTATCAAAATATTTCACTACTAAAATATTTACTTCAAAATATGAGATTAGCATCTTAGGGCAAAGTGAAGGGAAAGCTGGGAAATACTTTGTGATGATGAGTTTTAGTCCTGAATTATGCAAATTTACAGCATTTATTTTAACTGAAACAGTTTGTTTATAATCATAAAATCCTCTGCATTATTATATTATTCTATAATTATTAAATAATGCTTGTTTTTATTGTTTTAAACATTCTATAAAAATGAATCAAATATTTATAATTCATACAGTTATTGTATCAGCATAAATTTTAATTCAGCATATTGCAATGTAAGTCATAGAAGTAAATCAAACTATGATTTAAGATTATGAAACTGCTATGCAATGGCATTATGCTTTAGAAAGATACAATTATATCTAGGTAAGAAATAGCATGTTATACAGATAATTAAAAGGAAATTATTAATATGCAAACAAATCTTAAAAGGTGTTTTTTAATACAAATAGTTTCTGCCTTTAGTTGTAAGTATACTATTCATCTAAGACAGATAATCATCTTTTGAATTTTACATCTTTCAAATTTTAAATTATGTTTACATTTGTAATTTCCATGTCTTAAACATTGATTTGTAATGTGAAGGTTTGAAATTTGTTTCTCTAACCTAGAAATTCCATTGAATGATGGTTTAAGATCTTATAGTTCTCATTATATTTCTAGTCTAAATGATTGTATGATTCTCCATATATATATTTTTTTACTAATGCAAATTTTTTAGTTATATGTTTATATAATTGTGCCTACATGTATTCATAATCTTGAAGATACTAACCAGTTGGCTATTTTTATGTAAGGTATAGAATGAAAAATTTTTTATTTTCTCTAACAAGCAAGAAAATTCTGTTTATTACATAACACTGTGGTAATGGTAATTAGTTCTCCATTGACAACAGATAAAATGACAGACTTAAACATGTGAGTGATTTCAGAAGAACCACATATTTGATCATTCATTGTCTTATTCTTATTGATAGCATCATAAGAACCAAGTAGGTGTTAGGGATATAGTAGGTTTACCAATTGCCATGATGCTTTAAAACCAAATAAATTGATATTGAGCACATGTTTTTAGAGACATGGTAATGGGATAAGAGAAACCATTATATAATCTCCTTCCATGTTCATTTTTTCATTATAATATATTTTAAAACACTACGTGCCAACTAAGGTAGATGCATAGGTGAATAGGACAGAAAACTAATTAATATGCACTCAATATATCAAGTGGTAAACAGTAGTATTTAGAAAAGGAAATCAGACCAAAAGAAGAAAGGCTGATAAAGGGCTTTTATACATATGCTTTATCATGAAGGTGTGTGTGCATGTGTGTGTGCGCTTATATACGTATCGATGATAGAGTTTTTAATATTTCTATGGTGTCTCGATTATAAAAATAGCTTTTCCATCTTTAAGCTATTCTTTTATCTGTTCTAGTTCCCATCTGGGGAGAGGTCAAACATTCATTGAGGAATAGCCAATGGTTCTAAAATTCTAACCTGCTAAGAAACATTCAGATTCTGAAAACTTGAAATCTCACCCAAAGGTGTAGTTTAAGGGCAATAGTTAGATTTATATTCTTTTGGATTTCTTCTGAATGTATCACCAAGGCATAATACACTTTACAAAAGACTGTAATGGTTCCAAATACTGGTGTTATGTGTAGCTTCAGGTCATATTTTCTATTACAGGAGATATGAGAATATAAAAATTGCATTGCATAGTACATCAATAAAAGAACACTATGGGCTTTATCTTATCTTACAGAAATTTCCAATTGGAAATGTGCATTTTTGTTGGGAAAATGCTTTAAAAGTTCACAGTACTTTCTGCCTCTACTCTTTGAATTATTCCCAAGCCATTTTAGACTAAGCGTTTGTTCTGGGTGAAGATCTATGAGCAGAAGTGGGGCTCTGCTCAAGGGGAAACAGGGAAGTGGGGCAGAGAGCAAGCTGCTGCTGCTGAACCAAGGACAACTTTCAAAAGCATTCTAGTAAGAGATGCAATGAAAGAGTATATCAATTTCCACCGTAATATTGTTTTTCCAAGAAGAAAACAATAAAATAATTTATTACAAATCCAGCTTACCTCCGTAGACACAATCTTTTAAAGGCAATTTCTATGAGTATTGTCAAAATAGCATATTCTATGGGGCTATTTACTTCACATCAGGAAGAAAGCTAAAAAGAATGAAACACATCTGTTTATTTTGTTCTCTACTTCTTATCAGTACTGACTTAGAAATTATTTATCCATGCTTTATTTTCCTGCTGTTGCTGCTATACAATCTATTTGAATAATATTAATCTTAATTGATAACATATTGTTTTTGCTGGGTCATGCAAAGGTCTCCATTAGTAAGACAGATGCTTGTTAAAAATATTAATAAAAATAACCTAGAGATCATCTCCTTTTATGTAATAAAATGAATTGTAAATGAGTCCAAAAATAATTACTGAAATTTAGTGTTAGTAGAAGAAAATGAAAATAAGCTAATAGGAAACAACAGAATTACCCAGCTTTGTCTTTATGTGAATCTTTGTTACAGCCTCAAAGCAAGAACATATTGGATGTGTATAGTGAATACATTAAAACCAGTGCACAATTAGGAATTTGTAGGATTTATTTACTCTTACAACGCCTGGAGCATGTCATAGAAAATTAAATAAATAAGTGTGCAAACAAATAAATTTATTAATTTGTTCAGATATATGCATAGCTCTAATATGTTACAGTGCCCAAGAATTTGAAAAAGTGAATAAATCTTACAAAGATCCTAATTTTTATACTGCATAGGTAACTTTAATTATATGCTATGATTTATATGAATATTATTTATTTAGACTTTTTTTTACCCAAACACCCAGCACTGTGATACTGTGATATCACCCTGGAAATATTCTGAAAATTCTTTCTGATTTCTTACTCTTTACAATCTATATAATTTACACTAAACATTAGTTTCTCCTCCTGTCAGAGTTTGGTAGCCCTGGGATCTTTTTAGCCTTTATCATGGAAATATTTTTGTTTATATAAAAGGACATAAAATTAAAAATAAATAAACTAGTATATATGTAAAACATTTGAATTGATAACATTGAAGCAACTAACCAACATATTATTTTTTCATTCTCCCCACTCATAAGCACAACCCCTTATCTTTGAATTCCTAGCAACAAGCATACAAAAGTACACAAGGAATATGAACCATCACAACCTCAAAGATAACAACAAATGGATCCGTTTAATTGAAAGATTTACATTGTAGTTCTGTCACTGAGCAATCTTGCGCAAGTTATGAAATTAATTTAGTTTCATTTTCCAAAATAGTTAATAATAAAAAAATAAGATTAAGGATAAAATTTAAACACAGCACAGAGACTGACATAGAAAAGGGGTTTAGTAAAGATGAATTAGTCATCATGACTTGTGTATTACCAAGGTAATTGCTATAGACTGAACTGTGTCCCCCCATTAACAAACTTATATGTTGAAGTCTTAACCCATAATTGTGTCTGTATTTGGGTATATAGCCTGTAAGGACGGAATTAAGGTTAAATGATGTCAGAAGGGTAGGGGCCAGATATAACAGAACTGCTATCCATATGAGAATGCACACCAGAGAGCTTGTTCCCTCTCTGCGTGCACACAGTGAAGAGGTCATGTGAGCACAGGGTAAGATGGCAGCTCCCTAGAAGCTAGGAAGAGAGGCCTCATTGGAAAATAACCATGCTGGCATCCTGATCTCAAACTTCTAGTATCGAAAAGTGTGAGAAAATGAATGTCTAATGTTGAAGCCACCCACTGTATGGTATTTTCTTAAGGCAACTTGAACAGACTAAGACAGTAACGCAAAGAATACGTGAGCAATATTGTGTGCTCACAGTTATTTGTCAATGAAGAGAGATTCGTATTATTTTTTATTTTTGTGACCTATCAAAAAAGATAGCTTAGGGGATAAATTCATTAATTAAAACATTACAACTACTGTTAGATGGATAATTCTTGGCTATGACTCTGGAAAAATGATGCTATCAAGTCCTGAATTGAATTTGAACCAGACCCTGGGATCCTGAACAAATCACCAAAATTAAACTCTGTGTACTTCAACAGGTACCTAAGAGAATATACTGGAACTGATAGTTGAAGTTTTAATGAGTCCCTAAATAATAGCCTTCTTTACTGTCCATACTTGGAATAAATTGAGAAGTAAACACACAAGTCAGGCAGATGGAGACCAAATTTTCAGCTTTATTGCTGGTAAGAAACAGATCAAAGGAATAAAGGACATGGCTTAGATACAAAGCCAAATAAACTGGAGAACATCTCCCAGAACTGGACTGATTGATTTACCCAGTCATTAGAACAACTGGAAAACTGAAGTCTGTTCCACTAGAGCAACACCAGTTCGCTAAGCTCCCCATAGGCTGACTAGAGAAACCAGAATCCATCTGTTCACAAGGCAGGCTTGCTCCAAAGTAAATCATTTTTCCAACTCTTTAATCAGATAACTCACTTCTTCCATGGGAAAACATAAATGAGGAGTCTGGAAGAAGTGGAAGCAAGAAATGTCCCTTTAACTGAAATTCCTCCACAGAAAAACCTAAGGAGCAAGGATGACTGTTTTCCCTTAAGGACAATGTCATGTGGTGGGGAGGACACATTTAAACATATAGACCTGTGTCTGCCTGGCTCACTCTCCAACTTTCTTTCTTTCTTTCTTTTTTTGGAGACAGAGTCTCACTCTGTTGCCCAGGTTAGAGTGCCGTGGCATTAGCCTGGCTCACAGCAACCTCAAACTCCTGGGCTCAAGCAATCCTTCTGCCTCAGCCTCCTGAGTAGCTGGTACTACACGCATGTGCCATCATGCCCAGTTAATTTTTCCTATATATTTTTACTTGTCCAGCTAATTTCTTTCTATTTTTTAAGTAGAGACTAGGTCTCGCTCTTGCTCAGGCTGGTCTCGAAATCTTGACCTTGAGCGATCCTTCCGCCTCGGCCTCCCAGGGTGCTAAGATTACAGGCATGAATCACCAGACCTGGCCTCACTCTCCAACTACCTGTTTGGTTGAAATTTCATTTGTTTTTGGAAGCTCTCTAATTCTGCTTCCTTTTCCCTCTTTCTAGTTTTAGTTAAGGGACCCTTCAAAACAAGTGTTTACCTCCATCATCCAGGGTGAGAGTATTTTGCTTGACTATTTCACTCTTACATTCGAACTCCTTGTGGATGAAGACAGTGGCATAATTATTCTACACCTTTACTAACTAGTATAATGCCTTGTACGCTGGGCACTAATAAATATCTGTCAAACTTAATCTGATGTTTTATTAAAAGCATGTTTTCTTTAAAAATACTGAACAGAGATTAAGAAAAAACTACCGAGCAAGATTTAAAAATATACTGAGCAGAGATTAAGAACATGTATAATTTGGACCACACTCAGTAAGATATTCGTTACCTCATTTTTCCTTCTTTGTATGTCAGCCATATCAAGGCATAACTAAAATAAAACTATTTAAAATGACTGAATTAATGCTGAAAGCTATGCATATTTTATTGCTGTATTTAGAAAAGATAGATAGATGGAATATTTCTCTCCTTAATTCTTATCGCTAAGGAATTGGAGATAATCCTATCATAGCTATTAAGGAAATTCATAAATAGATAGTTCTCTCTTCTTTTGAACACATGGTAGGACTGACCTCCCCAACAAGTTGAACTCAAGTTAACTCATGCTTTTTCTTTTATGAATCATGAGTTTTCTAAAGCCCGAAAATTTTCTTACATTTGAGTTCCTTGTTTGTAAATTCATTCATTCCATTTTGTTCTTCTGGTATACTTTACGAAATCCTTGCTGCTAATTTGTTTTGTTACCAGTATATAAAACTATTTAAAAACTGAAACAATATGAGTACCATGTACAATTGATCCCTTAATTGTTAAATCATGGGTGATCTGAGAGGCTCCTTTATGAGTCAGGGAAATCTGAGTCCATATGGTCCCACTACGTGAATTATGCTAGCAACTATTTAGTAACTGATACAAAATATTTCAACATTTGTGTATTTCAACATTTGTGTATTTCCATATCTTATCAGTCAGTCTGGCTAGACATAGACCTTTTATTGCAAAATTCTCTCTCTCTCTCTCTCTCTCTCTCTCTCTCTCTCCTCTTGCCTCTTTACATCCTCTGTATTTTCTTTGATTTTGGTTATTTTGCCATGTTCTATCTCTGTAATCTTCTATTTTCTTTGGCCCCTAGACTCCATATTGTCTTCTTCTGTGCTATACCAATAATGGGAGTTAAAATTAAAGTTTTTGTTTGTTTGTTTGTTTTTTCGGAAGGAGGGGTTGGCTTGTTTCTCTTGTTAGGATGAGGAATTGCCTGACCAAAAAAGAGGTTTTTTTTTAGAGGAATGTGTATATCACGACTCTGCCTTCTACATTGCCGCCTTAGTCAAAGTTTGGCTGTTTATTCCTGTCATAAACATTCTCACATGTACTGCATGAGTCAAGTTGTCTTATACATTTCAAGTATTTTTGTTTGTTATTCACAAATCTATGGAAGCAAGTATGGTACTTGAAAACTGAAACACGAATGAGTTAATTCTTCAATAATAAACTGGCCCATTTTGGTCCTTAGTCCAAGAGGCATACAGAATTCTTAATCCTCTTACTAATCATTAGTGATACTTGAAATTATTTATGTAAAACTTTATATGGAATCTTTTAAATAAATGTTAATTCAATACACAATTTGAAAAGAAATGTGAATACCGTCAACGTCAGAAACAAAAGCAGGTGAAATTCTAAAATATATTAGAATGTTTTTCTTTTGCATTATCTTGAGAGTAGGTCATTAGATCTTACATTTTAATATTCTGGTGTGAAGTGGTTTGATATGATTTGCTAGCCCCTACAGCTATGAAGAGGCATATCTAATCATAAGTTATTTTTTTCAGGCTAATTATTCAATTTTTTAATTTATCCTCCCTCTTATCTTAAAGAAAAATTATTATAATAGTCAGAGTGGTGCCAGCATTTACATAGACTCAGATTTTAGGCATGATCAACAATTATATTTTATTTTCTAAATTAAATTTATTCTATTAGTTCCTGAAGGAAATATGTGTATGTTATTTTAAATTTTATCTTTCAGAGAAAATAATAATATGGCAATTTATCTCATCCTTTATTTTTGTATCTTTTCAGCAATTTCCTCAAAGAAAAATAAGACATTATCTATTAGGATAGTAAAGCATAGTCACAAATAAATAAGTTATTGTATTTTCAGAGTGAATTAAAAATTTTGTTTCAAAATATTAAGGGGGTACAAATGTTGTTATATGGTTACCTTGTTATAATGCTTAAATCAGGGATTATAGTGTGCCCATCACCAGAATACTGTTCACTGTACTTGATAAGTAAGTTTTTACCCCTCAACTCCTCCCACTCACTCTGCTTCTTGATTTCCCTTGACCTTTATTTATATCTGTGCCCATGTGTGTCCATCATTTAGCTCCCAACTGTTACAGAGTACATGTGGTGCTTGTTTTCCCTTCCTAAGATACTTCACTTAGGGTAATGGTCTCCAGTTCCATTCAAGTTACTACAAAATTATTTCATTCCTTTTTATGGCTGAATAGTACTCCATGGTGGGTATGTGCGTGTGTGTGTGTGTATGTATGTATACATATACATTTTCTTTATCCACTCATCAGTTGATGGGCACTCCGGTTGGATCCATATCTTCACAATTGTGAATTGTGCTGTGATAAACATTCGAGTGCAGGTGTCTTTTTGATAAAATGATGTATTTTCCATTGGGTAAATACCAAGTAGTAGGGTTGCTGGGTCAAATGATGGAATCTCCATACTGTTTTCCATAGAGGTTGTACTAATTTGCAGTCCGACCAATGGTGTACAAGCATTCCTTTCTCTCAGCATCTATGGCAGCATATATTGCTTTTTGACTTTCTAATAATGGCCATTCTGACAAGGGTAAGATGGTACCTCATTGTAGTTTTACTTTGCATTTCCCTTATGCCTAGCGATCTTTTATATTTCTTCATGTTTATTGGCTATTTGTCTACGAAATTCCTGGGTGGCAGTTGTTCTGTTTACAAAGACTAAAAATGAGGTCCTAATCACTTCTGGCTTGTAAGGTCTCTACTGAAAATTCTGCTGTTAGTCTGATGGGTTTTCCTTTGCAGATTAGTTGTTGCTTTCATCTTGCTGCTTAGGGAATTTTCTCCTTCATTTTGACTGTGGCCATGTTGATGACTATGTGTTTTGGAGATGTCTTTTATTTGCTATGAGTCTTCTCAGTGTTCCAAAACTATCTTGTATATGGATATCTGAATCTCTGGCAATATCAGGGAAGTTCTCCTCAATAATTCTCTTGAATAGGTTTTCCATGCTTTCTGCTTTTTCTTCTTCTCCCTCCAAGATACCTATAATTTGTATATTGGTTCACTTCACATAGTCCCACATTTCTCTGAGTGATTGTTCATTCTTCTTTATTCTCTTTTCTACATTGTAATGACTGGGTTAGTCAAGAGCCTTGTCTTTAAGCTCTGAGTTTCTTTTTACTGCTTTGTCTAGTCTGTTGCTGAAGCTTTCTGCTATAATTTGAAATTCCCTAAAGGATTCTTTCATTTCTTTAAGTTCTGTTATATCATTTCTTATGTTTCCTAGATATTTTATTTTTTTTTTCATGGATTTCCTGAGGGTAGTTTTTGGCTTCTTTGTGTTCATTTTCAACTTTTTCTTCAATCTCATTCATTTATTTGACATCCATATTCTGAATTCCATTTCTGACATTGTGACAATTTCCTTTTGGTTGGGGTCCATTGTTGCAGATCCATTGTGATCCCTTGGGGGTGAACTAGCTTATTTTTTCATGTTGCCAGAGTTATTTTGCTGGTTTCCTCCCGTATGAAACCAATTCTTTCAGCTCAGGGCAGATAGATTTGCAGTGCACCTGTTGTCCTTTGTTGGGAACTGTCCTACTTAGTGAGGATGTGGAGAGGATCTTAGATGGCACTTTTGTGATCTACTCCAGAATACTCCACTGAGATGCTGTAATTCAGCTGTTCTGTGCTGTCCTGTTCCCCTGTGATTGTCACAGTTCAAGCTGGTTCTGCATAATCTTTGTATGATGTAGTGGGTTGTTCCCCAAACCACTGTTGGAAGCTCAGTTTGCAAACTGGGTAATATCTTTTCCAAAGAGGCTGGTGTTGCAGGAGATTGTACTGCCTGAGTCTCCCCACGGAGGTGACAGTGGCAGCTGGGACAGGCTATTTAGGCACTGGTCATGGGTATCCAGGCCGCAGGTGCTCACTCCAACTGGTCCAGGAGCAATGGCAGCTTGAGACTTGCAGATACCTGGTGGAGCATTGGAAGGTGGTTGAGGTTCCCATCAGGTGGCCTGTGGGAGTCTCTGAGCAGGGTTTGTGGGGCCTGACAGCAGCAGGGAGACTCAGTGTTGGAGCCATGAGATCTGGTGGCAAAGGAAGTCTCAGAGTCCGGTCCATGGACTGGAGGCAGCACAGGAGCTGTGTGGGTGAGGCCCTGGGATACCCCAGAGGTGGAGGCACAGTCCAGGTGGCAGCACTGTGGGGCCAGGTGGCAGTGTTGGGGTTGCAAAGACAGAGCCATAGGGCCAGGCTGCTGAGTGCCCAGGGCTCTACCTCTGTCCAGGACATACAGAGGCAGTTGCCAAGGGACTTCTCAGGTAGCATCTGTTCTCAAGTGCCCCATGGTGGAGAGGGGTGTTCAGCCCCCAGTCACAGGGCATGTGAGAGTATTTACTCTGCCTGCTCTCTCCCTAGCCTAGTAGAGGCAATGTGGAGGCAGCTGCAAGAAAGCTGATGCCCCTGCAGACCTGGTGCTCTTGACATGAGAGCTCAGAATGGCATCAGTTGCAGTGACCTGGGAACAGAATCTACCAGGTCCCTGCTGTGCCCACTCTCCGGTGCAATATTACTGCACAGACTCCAAGCAACTTCCTAATCAGGCCGGTGGTCTGCAGTGGTGGGGCCCTCACAACTTGGGTTGCAGTGCCTGTGGGAGAGCATGGAGCCCCCTGGTTTTCTCCTGCTGCCCTTCCCCATGTATGGATGCCTCCCCTAGGTACCTTCTGATCTTGCTGAGTTGATGGCCCCATCACTTTCTCCTTCACTCTGAATGTCCCCTGTCACTTGTCCAGTGATTCACAATGCTCTTTCCAAGAAAGCCCATCTGTAGGTGGGCATCAACATGCAACTTTCAGTCCTCTTCTTGAGAGTAGTGTACAGCAGCTGCTTCTAGTGTTCTATCTTGCCCCTCCCCCTACAGTGAATTTTAATCAAATACTTACCTTATATATTAAAGTTAGTTAAACATATGTTACCTAAGGAAAAATTAGTGTTTTATCTAGATGTATTCAGACTAAGATTTGCTACTTTTCAAAATTGAAAACATGCTCATATACTGCTCTCCTTGGTATTAAAATAAGAAAACTCTCCTCAGCCTTTACTTTTGTTAGAGCCCTCTGAAAATGAGGTTGTAGGGGTAAATTTAACTGTCTAAGATCAATATGCTTGATATTAATCACTTAAAATATGAAGCATATAAATGCCATAAAATAAACGGGAGTTTTACAAAATAAGATAACCAATAAATGAATAAAAAATAAGCTTTTTCAGGGCATGAGTTTTCCACTATATTTTACTGTTTTTCCTAATGCTGAATAGAAGTGTTGATATTTAGAATGTGCTCAATAAGTAACTGCAGGTTTATAAACACTTTTTCATTACTTTTAAGCATAAGACTGAAAATCTGTGTGTAATGTGCAAATTATATGCTAATAGTATTTTCTTATGAAATTCTCCAATGTAAAAATAATTATTCCAAAATATAATAAAATCATATTCAAGAATACTAGGTTCACTTCAAAGAGCATAGCCCAGGCAAAAAAATTCTAAGTAAAAATCATAGATATGTGTGCATATATATTCACACATTCTCTACCAGTCCTAATGGATATTTTGATATGAAATATGAAGAGTAACAACAAAATCATCCCTGACTGAAACAAATTAACACATCAACTTCCCTGTGAGTTGTATTTAACTCATGTTGGTTTTGAGCCAGAGCCTGCAGTTGGTTCATGAAAATCTTATTTGTTGATGTTCTTATTGTTACAATTGACAATTTAATTGCATATGACACATGCACAGAAAACAATACAAATTAACCAATTTTTCATTAATTAAATAGGATTGTTTTGGTTTTGAAGTTTTTGTTTTGTTTTTGTAATAAAACACTGTGGCCCCAAGGAAAACTTTTTTTTTCCTAGTGTGGCAGTCAATATGTTGACTATGAAATGTATAAGTTTTAAATTGGCTAGATGAGCAAAATTAGAAAATCACAGAATACCGGAATTGTAAAGCACCTTAGAATGCAGCGTATTTATTTTTTATCATTCAGTGCACAATGTATGAGGACTGAAGCCTTTGAGTTTTTCACCAAACAATTCAAACAGCATCTGGAATGTGCCAGTATCTGTCCAAGGTCAACCTTGCCAAGTGAAGTGACAGAATGGTTACATTGGATAAATTAGGATGACAACACCTGAAACACTTGGCCAATGTTAACCGTACCAAGAGCGACAATAAGATATTCTGTGATTCCTGATGTGATGCAATAGGAAGTACACCATAATCTATGAATCAGTTTTGCCAAAAGAATGAAACATAAATCTCATCAAGCCTCCTGCTTTAAAAGTTCAAAAGAAAAAAGGCACATTAAGCTGCATCATGGAGAAACAGTTAATAAAATCCAGCATGTGAGGAGTTCTTTAAAACAAATATCCTGGATTCTTTAGTAAATAAATTTCTAGGAAAAAAAAGAGTTGGGTCTCCCTAAAGATTAAAAAAGGGACATAATGGAACAAGAGACAAATATGTGAGTGTTGTTTGATATAGATTACAACAAGCCAACAGTAAAAATATATCTGTGAGACAAGTGGAGATATTTGAATTCTGACTGGATATTTAATGATACCAAAAAACTATTGCTATATTTTAAATGTTACATATATTAAAATATATATTATATAATAATATATTATATATTTTATATATAATATACATTTTATACATATACTATACATTTTATATATAATACATAATTATATATAATATATTTATATTATATATATTATATTCCAAAATATAATAAAATCATATGCAAGAATACTAGGTTCACTTCAAAGGGCACAGCCCAGGCAAAAAAAATACTAAGTAAAAATCATAGATATGTGTGCATATATATTAAATATATAATATTTAATATATATCATATTGATAAATTACATTTTAAAACAACATTTTCTTGAAAGCACATAGTCAAATATTTATAGATATAATTATCTACTTTTGTCACCTTAAAATTATGTATTCAATATATCATTTGCTTCAGAGATTATTTCATTTTGTTATTGTTGTATATCTTTTTATATCCAAATGTGCAGTAAGGCTGGTACATAATCTTACCCTTATCTAAAAGTTGTCTGTGGTAGCAATAATGGGCAGTTTAAGATGAATTTAACTAGAGCCTCTGATTCAAATTTTAAATTTGTTTGCAGGTTATTGTCACATTAGCAGTAAATTTTCTGGAAATAACCCAAAATTCTTAGAATTCTCTAATCTCTATTTTTTAATTGAAGACATAATTTGACAGTATTTTTCTTAAACAGGAGTTGTGGCAGGAACTCTGTCAGAACTTTTAGCTCTGAATTCTCATCAAAATCTTTAGTAGTATATATAGCAATTTCTTCATACAGGTCGAAATGTGACCTCCACCAATTATCAGACAATAAAATTTGGAGGGTGATATAATGCTGCTACATTTCTTGAGGATAAATTAAGTGATGGATTTTATATTATGTGTAGGTGGTAGGTAAAAAATATGAGGAATAATAGCAAGAGCTCATGATTTACATTTTGTCTCCAAAATCAGAGATCAAATTTTAAATACACTATCAAGAGGCAAAAATGTTCTTAGAGCCTGGGTACTTGTATAATTGTTAGCACCTTTCTAACTCAATATATATTTAACAAGATAAAATTCATATTGATTTCAGGCAAGTCATAGTTCATGCAAGGGAAAATTCTTATCATTTTGTATTTAATTATCATTTCTGAATCATTCAGGCCCTTTGTTCTCCTGCTTCTTTTTTTGCGGCAATATGTCCCTAATAATTATCAAATCTGTCTGATGATTTTTAAAAAAATGGAAAAAAGCTAAGACATGAAGGTAAACTTGATTATTGTTCTAGTAAAAGTTTTATGAGTTGAATAATAAAAGAATGAAATAAAATTAGGATTTAATGACTTCAAGAATCCTTTATTTTTTGGGAGGAGTAACATAATTACTATAGTTTTTGGAGTAACTCTCTTTAGGGGAGTTTAGCATAGGGTAGTGTAGGTCATTATAGTCAGAATAGACTGGGTCTTGCCCTGCAATCCACTCTCTGTTTAACTTAAACAATGTTTTTAAAGTGTTTTAAGTCTCAGTTGCTTCATTTAGTATGAGGTTAAAATAATTATTTCACAATATTGTTGTAAGAACTAAATAACTTTATATGTGTAATATACCTGGTAAGTAGCTTCTGTCATGTATTATAAAAGTTAAGAGAGAGGTTCCTGGATTTAAGTCTTAATTCGGACTCTTAGATATTTTTTATGCATTGGATAAGTTGCATAATAAGCCTCTGCCTCAATTTTCTTATATATAAAATGAGGACCATAATACTATGTGCTTCCTGGAGTTGTTATAACATTAAATGAATTAATACATGTAAAATCCTTAAAATAGCATCCAAAAGATAGTAAAAATGCAGAAATACAAAGCATTATTATTATGGGTGTTTGCATTCAATAAATGTTCCTTTCCATTTAGTCCCCTCCATCTTAAAAAATAAAAGTCTTAAAAACAAGGGTGACTATAAATCAGTGCATACTCAGCCCCATGTAATTTAATGCCACAAAAAGCCACTGATATGTCTTAAAAAATGAATAAAGCTGTACTGCTAAACAAAATGATTATATAGAGAGCGTTTTTCTAAAAAAATTATTTTCTCTTTGAATATAATATAGGTACTTTTGCTTTTTTTGTGTTTCTCAATATTTAGCCTTGGGTATATCAACATATTTTTAAAATTTTCTGGTAAGTATCATAATAATCTCTAACAGTAATATAAGGGGGTAATTGTCTCAAGTGACTTATCAATTACATCCTATACTTTGTATCAAAGAAAACTTGGATCTAGATGAAAATATTATATCATGAGGTAAATCTATTATATGAGAATTAGGGGCAGAAAAAGCAACTTTAAAAGGGCCCATGCCATAGAAACCCTCTAGACTTCAACATAAAGCAGCTGGTTCAACTTGTGAAGAGGCTGGCTGTATCACCAACTGAGCTGTAATTCTTATATGAAGACCTATCAACTTATATGAAGCTTCAAAACCACCTGTTAAATCTTGGAAAATTGCATTGCCAATAGCTGATGAAATATTCATGAGACATTGCTGGGAACAATGGCTGTTTCTTGAAATTACCATTCTAGATATGGTCACACGTAATTTCTAAAATAAATACAATCATTGCTATTCTATTCAATCAAGTATGTAGTTTTCCTTGTAAATGGATTTCTTTTAAAATATGATGAGTTAATTCAGAAATAAAGAAGTATAATCAGTGTAGGATGGTCTTATCCATTTGCCTTTTAAAAATACATTGAAATAATTTAGAAAAATAGAAGAAACAACAGAGAAAAGGTAGACAGATTTGATTACAAGGAGAAAAATATATGCATGTTTAACACATTATAAACAGTAGCAAACATATTGAGAAAGTGTTTGAAATAATTATAACACTTACAATGTAAATATAATGAAAACATGCATGAAAGACACGCATGAGTATGCGTGAGGCTACAATACATAGCCCTTCATCTGTGATCTCTGTTTACCTCTCAATCCTAATCCTTCATCATACTCTGCTCATCATGCTATGCTTCAGCCACACACAATACCTTGGAATCACCATATTAGTGCTTTTCTGGAATTTGAACATGCTACTTTCTAAATTGAATACAAAAACACTCTCACCTCATTACTATTTTTCAAGCAGTTTTAAAATTACCTTATCTGGGAATCTCTGAAAAATGAGACAGATGCCTTTCTCTTTGCTCTTACCATACACAGAATTCATCTTTGCTGTGATTGCTTTTGATTCCCTGTTGACCACCCCTCCACAGTTAGAGGCAATGTTATTGTATACACAGCACCTAGTCCAAAGTAGATAGTCAATAAATGTGAAGAAAAAACAGGACTTCAGTTTAAAAATTGGGATAAAAATATTGACAGTTCACAGAAAGGGGAATATAAATTAATAAATAGCAAATAGAAGCATAAAAACATGTTCCAACTCACCAAAAATATAAATAAAAATAAGTGATAAATAAATAACATTTTGCTAATAGGACTAACACATACTTAATGGAAATTAAAATATTTAAAAATAAAATATTCAAGTAATTGGGCCTTGTCATACTATGTAGAAAATAGAATAAATTGTTACAATCCTTTTAAAAATGGGGCAAATATGACACAGTAATTTCCATTTAAACCTAGCTTTAGGAATAACCTGGTATTCAGGAATAACATTTAAAAAAGAGAAAGATGTTAGATTTAAAATAATATAAACTAGAGAATAGGAATTAACTTTATTGTCACATTATAGTAAAATGACTATTAAAACTAAGGTAAATTACTGAGCAAATATCTTATAATTTAAAAAATAATTTTATAGAGATAATGAGTAATTTTTAAATGCCATAAAATACAAATTATGACATTTATATAATTTATAATATGATGATTATAGACATATGTATATAGAGAGAGTAAAATAAACAAAAATTGTGGAAATAAATCCCAGATATTCACTAAAATTTATAAAATGGGGCATCTACTAACATATTCCTCTCAGATTTTAATCAGTTATGAATGACAGCCCTCTGATTGAGAAAATTTCCACTGAATGGAAAGGTTGAGAACCTGGCCTGTGGAGAGAGTGAGCTTGGGCTTGAGACCTGGCTTTGCCACTTGCTAGTCACAGGATCTTCAGCAATTGACCTAACCTTGATGTTCCTTGGTCCCCTTATCAGTAAAATCATGATTCTGCCAATAGGTACTTTAAAGTGTTAAGAGGATTAAATGGCTTGATATTTATAAAGTACATACAAAAATGTCTAATATGGAGTATGTGCTTATCATTATATTATCATTATTATAACTGTTATAACTATTTCTTAAAAGTGTCCATTACTGTCTGACTTGGGAAATTTTCCCAGTTACGTGATCTCACAGCACTTTTTAATTTTCCTATCGCTGCCTTTATGCCAGTTTAGTACTCTAAATTAATAAGGGCATAGTTGATGTGACTCTTGTTCATGGTTACATCTCTAGTGTGAAGAAAATTGCCTGGGAGACTTTCAATAAATATTTGCTGAATTAAATAATTAATTAATGTTAGAATCTAACATAAAACCTTTATCCTTCTATTAACCTTCTCTTAATCCCAGAAGATTTTCCTCACCCTTATCATCAAACTCTACGCAGTATTTTTTAATGTGATTTGCTTCATGTAAAACGACAATTTCTTTTGGAGAGGGTCTATTTTCAAAACAAATGCTGCAGAGATTTTTTAATATCTATGAAGATAAAACCTCATCTAAATTATAAGCTACTTGAGAGCAAAGGATTTGGCTTCTGTTTTCTTTGTATTGTCCCATGGATCCTCTATGAATAGGGTACATACAATACATTTTTAAACATGTTAAATATTAAAATAGTGTCTTATAAGAAAAGTGTCTATCTTTGAACTAGAAGCATATTTGCAATTATATCTTCTTGTATCTAAATACATACATTTATAAAAAGGACATTTGTGGCTATAATCTCTTTATTCTGGTTCACTTAAACATAGGAAATCTTTAATAATAAAACAACGTATTTGACTAGAGATAGAAAATGATAAATTTTATAACATAGATTGTTTTCATAAAAATAGTTACTCAAGACACTACCCAAACTACCCGACTAAACATCTTTTCTTTATGGAGACCATTAGGTAAAATGAATTTACAGAATATCATGTTAAAAGTTTATTATGAAGCATGTGGTTAATCGATGATGTGCTCTAACTGCTGCTGTTTTATATGTTAATTACAACTGAGACTTTACTGCATGTTTTTATATTTAGATTATTCCAATTTTAGGCTACTTCCTTCAAGGAATTTTAATCACTTGATGGTACTTTTCACAAACTAATAGAAAGTATTATATAAACAATATAAAGTATATATGAAATATTTGAATGACATTTGCAGTTTATGTGTCCAGCAAACCTCTTAAAGAAGAACTGTTTCAAATCATGTTAATATAGTGACTAATATGCAATATAACAATATGAACGATGGACATGCGTGAGGCTGGGAAGACTGTCAATTTTTAACATTTGAACAGGTGGCCAACTTACAAAAACAGCTTAAATCGGTATGACATCTTATCATGCTGAGACAGTTCTTGGTCTTTTACAATGATTTAAAATTAAAATTTAATTTTTCCTGCAGAGTTAATAACTACCAATGTCAGGGAAAAAATAGTGAGAACCCATCAATTTTCAATTGCCATTTTGAAAATGGGAAAGGGGAGATATTCTTCCCGTCACAGGCCACTGAAAATTACCATGTGATGGTGCTAAAATAGAAAGCTGTGAATATAGAGGTATGTAGCTCTCAATACCATGGCTGGTCTTAGTTTAGGAATTTAGGAAAGAAAATTACACCTTTCATTAAATAGAGTGAGAAGTCATGGAATCTGTATACACTCAGGTGTTCATTCAGTGTCAGAACTTACCATCATTCAAAGATCAACATTATATTAAATATATATCATAATAAATTACCAAATTTCTCATATTCTAATATGTATCACTTGGAAAATTTAAAGTACTTAATACACAGATCTCTAGTATGATTTGGATGAATATATTAATTACTCTTAGTAACATACTTGGTTTTTTGGTTGGATGACATCCAATAAGAGTATGTTTTCTCAATGTTATAAGATAAAGGGGAAATTGAGCTGAGGCTTCTTTATTTACTGTTTGTGCTAGCACTCTACACTTTGAATTACCATTTAAAGATTCTTAAGATCCTTAGAAGATATTCAGGGATAATATTTCCAGTTCCCAAATTACTCCTAGCTCGTTTCTCGAAGTTTACTCCTGTGACCAATTTGTTTCTTATTGAAACTTTCATCTCCCTTCAACCTTGACTCCTTGATTCATACTCCTGCTTCCAATATCATCTTCTACCCCTTGATTGTTTTTTTCCTTTGTGTTCTCTGCAGGCTATCCTACTAATGTATCTATCCCAGATAACAGGCATGTTTGCATATCCCCTTTGAGTTCATAATTGCTGAAGCTTCTTGCCCTGACAGCCTAAGTCCCTCAGAATACTCAAAATGTGTAATTTTCTCACATTACCAAGTTAAAAAATAATGAATTGTAATACAAATAAATTAATTTTACATAAAACTATTAAATATAAGTATCATATACATTGCCAAAACAGTATTTGTGGCATTAATTTATAATGCAACTTTAATTCTCTCAGAGACAAATTTGCCCCAAGACTTTCCTCTCTCTTAGATAATATAGTAGCCTGAATAATAGCTCACCAAATATTCATGATCTAATCCAGGAAACTGTTAATATGCTACCTTGTATGCCCAAAGGAACTCTGCAAATGTGATTAAATTAAGGGCTTTGAGATGCAGAGATTTTCCCAGATAATCCAGTTGAATCTAGTGTAATCACATGGATTCTTTAAAAGTGGAGGACCTGTCCTGACTGATCAGAGAGAGATATGACTGTGAGAAAATAATCAGAGATGGAACATTGCTGACTCTGAAGATGAAGGGAGCAACAAGCCAAAAACTATGTGTGACCTCTAGAAGCTGGTAGAGGCAAGGACATGAATTCTTCTAGAGCCTCTAGAAAGAAACATATCCCTTCCAACTCCTTGATTTTAATCCAGTGAGACCTGAGCTAAACTTTTGACCTACAGAAGTGTAAAATATTAAGTTTGTATTGCTTTAAAGCACTAAATTTGAGATAATTTGTTGCAGCAGCAATAAGAATCTAATATAGCTGATAAAATCAGGTTAATACAATAAGTAGAATGCCACCTCCTTTATAATAGTTTGAATAGACTAAATGCATATTTCTTTCGAAATTATCATGTTGAAACTTAATCCTCAATATGATGGAATTAGGAATAAAGCCTTCAGGAAGTGATTAGGTCATCAGAGCAGAGCCCTCCTGCATGGAATTAGCGTCCTTATAAAAGAGATACTAGAGAAGTCCCTTGCCCCTTCCACCATGTATGGACACATGGGAAGACCATCTATGAGCCAGGGATCAGGCCATCACCAGTTGCCAAGTCTGTTGGCTGATTGATTTTGTCCGCCTCAGACTCCAGAATTGTGAAAAATAAGTTTCTGTTGTTTATAAGCCAGCCAGTCTATGGTATTCTGTTATAGCAACCTGTGAGGACTAAGATAATAGTCAAAACTTTGAGATTTATTTGTAGTTAAAGCATCTCCCTGGTTCTCCATGTCCAGCCTTTTACAAGCAATTGTATATGGTTAGCTTCTACTTTATTTCACTATTACCTTTTCTGTTTTATTCCTTCTCCTCCATCTGGTTAACTTCATTTTCTGACACTTCCAAAATTGAAGAATGGAGAATTAAAAGGAAAAAAAAAGTGGGGGCAGGAATGTTGCTAGACTGGTAACATCATGATGATCTATAATCACAGCTCTGTGAACTTGGAATATGTTTAATGTTAATTGTTTTTCTTTTGGGCACTTCTATTCACTGCTGAAGATAAGTCCTTCCTCCTGGACCCACAAAGTGCCTAAACCTCTCTAAGTATCTTAAATTCTCACTAGAATTATGACATTTCTAATTTTCTTTTGTAGCTAGGCATATGAAAATATACTTTCAGCTCCCTTTTGATAAGAAACCACTTGCTTTCTGAGTGGCCCTGTTAGATACAGAATATTTGTGCATCTTTTCTTAACTCAGAGCACAGGTAATACTCAAATTATAATTGATCCTCAAATTTAGCTACCATAGGCTGTTTCAGTCAGCCTTTTGCCCATTAGATTTCTCAGATATTTACTAAGACACTAGTCTTCTGTGTCTTCCCATACTTTTTTAGTTTGAGGACCTTTACTAAATGCTTACAGTGTGGTCTTCCCAGTTCCCCTCTTCCCTAGCCTGAAGGTAAAGGAAGAAGTGCAGTCTCTTAACTTCTCAACTAAGTGTAGGATTCACAGAAGTCTACCAATAGTTCTCTTCAAAGAAATCCTTTCCAAGAATGGTCTTGAAAGATAGTTCAACTATATATACTTTCATATCTTTGCTATGAAAGAGGGATTTACTAGCTATTTCATTAATTTTCACATATCTACCTTAAACTTTTTGGGAACTGGATTCACTTTATGGGAAAATATGGAAGGAACAGACTCATTTTAGATAGATACATAATTGTGGGATTGCTGGATCAAATGATAGGTCTACTTTTAATTCTTTGAGGAATCTCCATACTGTTTTCCATAGAAGTTGTACTAATTTATAGTACCACTACTGGGTATCTCCCCAAAGGAAAAGAAGACATTATTTCAAAAACGCACCTGTACCCAAATGTTTAGCACAACATAATTCACAATTGCAAAGATATGGAATCAACGTAAGTGCCCATCAGTTGATGAGTGGATATAGAAAATGTGATATATATTGTGATACATTTGATATATATATGTACACACAATGGAGTACTATTCAGCCATATAGAGAAAAGAAATTATTTCTTTTGCAGCAACTTGGATGGAACTGGAGAACATTATCCTAAGTGAAATATCCCAGGAATGAAAAAAACAAACACCACATGTTCTCACTAATACTGATCTAAATGATGGGTACACATGGTCATATAGTAGTATAAAGGAAATTGGAAATTAGGAAGGTGGAGGGGGAGGGAGGTGAAAGATGAAAACTTGTCTATTGGGTACAATGTACACTATTCTGGTGAAGGGCACACTAAAGTCCTGACTGACACATGCATCATACAATTCATCCATGTACCAAGAACACTTGTACCTCCTAATATTTTAAAATAATAATTATAAAAAAGACCTAAGGTTTAATTGCTTTAGACAAATTAGTTCTGATATTAATATTACTTTTCTCAGGATTTAGCCATTTTGTGAGTCCACTACATGTTCACTCATCTCCATTTTCCTTCATCTTTTCATTTCTCCTTTTCCTCTGAGTTTTTCACCCATACCTTACATACAAGGTTCCTAATATCTATTCAGTCATTCAATCCAATGATTTGACTAAAAATGGTTCACAAAATATTGTGCTCAATGATACTAGTGACACAAAGACTGTTCAGCTCAGTCTCAGTTAGCTTTTTGTCTCATAGAGACAATAACCCACATAACTAAGTCACCTATCTCTGAAACAAGAAATCTAACTGATAATCTTCAAGTTTCTTCTGCCTATATTTATTAACATTCCCTTTTATAGGATAATTTCAATTTATTCACTATTTTATTTAATTACCTCCAATTTTTCAAACATATGAAATAGGCAATTTATCAAAAAATAAAATTTGGTCAACGTGCTTGAGTATGTTTAATTACATAATGGAGAAAATATATTTGATACCTATAATATGTATTTTCTCTTAGAGCAGTTTAGATGATGATGTCAAGAATTCATTGTTATTTTTCTTTTTTCATTCTAACCTAATTGGTAGCCATCTACATAGTACATTTAAGTTTTATGTTTCTTTTCTTAAATCAAAAAGAAAACACACAAAGCTATAAAATAATTCTATGCTTTTCTTCCTCTAACCACAGCAGCTATATCCTCATCCCTGTGTATTCTAAATACAATAAACATGACTCTTGCTAGGGAAACAATAAATTGCCACATGTCCAAACTCATAGATGTTGCTTTTTATTTCTGATCAGTTGTATGGGACTTCTATCTTATTCCCCATTTCCTAATAAGTAAGAGCCAGTTGAGAGTCTTGCCTCTTTTTGTATTTTTGGTAATTCAATTTATATTGTATGTCTCAAGAATTCCTTGTTTCCTTCCTGGTATTTCAGACAACTTAGTTTTTGAACAATATAATTTGGATTTCCATTTGTTGCTGCAGGCTTCATGAAGTGTACCATGATTCTCTCATAGCTAGATTATCTGTCTTCCTCATCTCAGTCTTCTCATGCCTGGTTCTTAGTTCTCAGATGTGCATTATTCACTTGTTACCCACCAATCACTGGCTAGAGTGATCATATATTTCATCTCCTTTTGAACACTGGCTAATGCTCCTTACACCCTATGTGTTCTTTCCTACAAGAATTGGCCTCAAAGTTGGAGGCCCACAATAAGAATATCGCTGCAACATTTCCTGGAATAGAAAACTATCTATTTCCATGCAGTCTTACTGGATCCTGCAAGTTTTTCTGGAATTCTTCTTCTGTTTTTCCTATACCTTTCTTCACCTTGATTAGGCAAGCTTTAACTCTAATTAATTAAAGAAACATAGAGAAAAAATGGGAAAAAGAGGAAATTTACTGGAGAAGGTGCTGGAAAGTAAACCACAGATAACAATAAAGATGGGAACAACAATGGTTTTAGAAGGACCATAATCATTAAATATTACAAGAGAGTAGCTTTCTTTTCCAAACTGTAAATGAAACACTATTTTTTTCAATGCATTTTTCATTGAGTCATTTTAGTGACTGAACTCAACTTGCCTCTCAACTTGACACATCCATATCCTAATTACTAGAACCTGTGAATATTACCATATTTGGAAAAAGGATCTTTTCAGATGCAATTAAGTTAAAGAACTTGAAATAAGGAGATTATCCTGGAATTCATGGGTAGGCCTTGAATCCAATGACAGTGTCCTTATAAGAGTGAGGTATTAGCATATTTTATATAAGTAAAAGGAGGCAGCAATGTGACCACAGAGAGAGATATTAAAGTGATTCAGTTATAAGGCAAGAAATGCTGACAGTCACCAGAAACTAGAAGACACAAAATTTTCTCTCCTAGAATCTCTAGAGAGAGTGTGACCTTGCCAACACTTTAATTTTTGACTTCTGGCATCCAGAATTGTGAAAGAATAAATTTCTCTTGGTTTAAGCCACCCTGTTTGTGCCAATATGTTGTCCCAACCACAGGAAACTAGCAGAGTGAAGATACCCAAAGTGACAGATCCATAATTAGTATTTTTAAATGATGGACCATTTACCCTTCCTCAAGATAGCACCTTTTGCCTCCTATTATTCCCAGTAATATTTTCACTCCAGAGTATTAAAATCCCCTTTTTCACCTTTCATTTCTGTCAATCCTCACATATTTGGATTTTCTGATATTTCCCATTATAGCAATTCCTATAGATAGGCTAAAGTAAGACAAATTAATATCTTCAACATTTTCCAAATAGTTCAGTTTGCTTCAGTACTTAAAAAAAATTTTAAAACTTGTATTTTATATATTAATAAAGTCATTTTGTTTATCTTAAATTTTATGATAAAAAAACTCAAGGGAATTTTTTCTTCTATATGCATAAGATACATATTTAGCATAGATGCAATGGAAGATTTCAAGTTAATTTCTTAAAATAAAATTAGTTAATATTATGATATATTGCATTTAAAATTTTCCACCAACATTAATATTTCCTTTGAAGGAATATATTTAAGGTAATTTTTTCTTTGGCAGCCAATCTTAGAAAACTTTTTAATTGAAGGGCACACTAAAAATGTTTTCCAAATCCCAAAAAAAACTCAGTATTAAGCACATAAGATAAAAATTACTTATTACTGTCTGTTGTATTAACAAAAAATTTAAATGAATTATTTTAAGGCTATCTTAAGCAAATATAATAATCTGATTTCTAGAAATGAAATAGATATGATAACCACAAATCTTGCTATTCCATTAACAGCAAACACAGCAGGGCCATTTTCTGTGACCTTTTATCCCTGAAGTGTGACGTTGGCCACTGGAAGAAACATGTATCCCTTTTAGTGAATGGTCCTGGAAAGGCTACACTGTTAGGAATCATAAGTAGCAATAACAACTGTGATATCAAGGCCTCTAATGCAAGTCAATGCAGAGAGGCTACAAATAAAAGTACATATCCTTGGTGAAGAAAATAATGTGTTAGTTCAAAATTATAAGTCAATCTGCCTTCAAGGTATTTTTATCTGATTTATTTGAATCTAAATACATAGGTTCAGAACAAAATTTTCAGAAGGCAAATCTCATCTTTATTCCAAAAAGATTTCCAAATATATGTTTTTAAATTCTTACAATATTTTGTGCTATAAGTTAGAAGGTATAAATAAGAAAGTTGAAACAAGCCATCAAGTTTGTAACATATGTATTTTTATAAATGCATTAGTAAATATTAAAGAAAAAGGTATTATAAGAATATATTAAAGTGATTCTATTTGGTGTTGGAAAAAATATATGTGGAGGAAAAACATTTTCTTGTATAATTCTTTTTCCAGTTTGTTGAGGTATATTTGACTAATTAAATTTGTATCTATTTAAGGTGTGAAACATGATGTTTTAGTACTTATATGCATTGTAAAATGATTAGCACAATCAAACTGATTAATGTGTCCATTACCTCACATAGTTACTAATTCCATACCTTCATGGTGAGAACATTTAAGGCCTACTCTCTTAACAAATTTAAAGTATACAATACAGTATTAACTGTAGTCACCTTACTATACGTTTTTATTTGTTTTTTAGTTTCTGGGAGTCCTCTAGGCTTTATTCAATCTTTTTTTTCTCTCTCTCTCTCTTACTGGGTAATTTCAAATGACCTGATTTAGAACTCACTGATTCTTTCTTCTGCTTGATCAAGACTGCCATTGAAGCTTGCTATTGAATTTTTCAGTTCAGTCATTGTATGTGTGTTTTCAGAATTTCTTTGTTTCTTTTTTTGTGATTTTTTTTTATCTCTGTGTTTAACTTCTAATTTTGTTCATGGATTGGTTTCTAATTTAGAGTGGAAAGGATGTGTAGAACCCCTTTAACAAATCCCAAAAGATGAGCAATATAATTCATAAGATTTTAAGAAAGCATTACAAAAACCACTAACATACAGGAATTATTTAAAATGACAGCTTCTAATTCTTCTGTAAAATGGAAATGATAATATCCATTTTATAGGGCTTATTTGTTTTTTTCTAAAGATCTACTAAGTATGGTGAAGAACTAAACAGATGATTTAGGATATAATTAGTAAGTACCATTAGAGTTCTTTATTAATTTTAATCAATACCTAGATTATATAATAAATGTATGAGTGCTCTGAGAGTCCTTGTTGAATTTCACAACAGAATAATATAAATATTTTCCTCACATTAATGTAAGCTGAAAAACTTGAACCTAGTTTTACATTCCTCAATCCATTTTGCAAGTCAGGTGAGTGCCTACATACATGGTCTCTATGTATATAACTTAGATGTAAATGTTTCAATTCACTTTATATATATATTATAATTACAAGTAAAGTTGACTGAGGAAGGAATTTAATGATGGAAATGATATGGAACTTTAAATACATCTATCTGATTTTTTTTCCATCCCTTTTTGTCAAGTGACCAACTGACATGACACTGCATACTTTTTATTTGTGTGGTTTTGTTTCTTTATTTAAATTTAAATTATTTATTTTATAAATTTGTAATTGACAAATAATAATTTTATATATTAATGAGGTATAGTGTGGCATTTTGATATACAAAAACATTGTAAGAGATTAAATCAAGCTAATTTAACATATCTGTAATCTCATCTACTTATCATATTTTTATGATGAGAACATTTAAAATCTATTCAAAAGCATATTTGAAATGTACAATAATACAGTATTATTAACTATGATCACCACACTTATTTCCTGTCTAACTGGAACTTTGTACCCTTTGAACATCTCCACTTTCCCTATGCTCTGCTCACCTAGCCTCTGTAACCACCATTCTACTTTCTGCTTTCATGAATTGGATGTTTTTAGATTCCACATATAAACACGATTATGGAGAATTTCTCTTTCTTTGCCTGTCTTATTTCACTTAGCATGAGGTCCTCCAGGTTCATCCATATTGTAAATGACAGAATTTTTTTGTTTCTTAAGGTTGTTAGTATTTCATTATTTGCACAGACCACACTTTCTTTATTCATTCATCTGTTGATAGACACTTAGGCTATTTTCATACCTTGGGTACAGTGAATAATACTGAAATGGGCATGGGAGTCATTCTTTGATTCTTACTGCAGCCACTTGAAGTTGAAATCTATAGGTATACTCACAAGGGTTCATGAGAAAAAATACTTTAAAATAAAGCTTTACATTTTTCAAGTTTGAGAAACACTGTCATAGATATTTTAATGTATCCTTTCCTATCTTCTAATTTTCTCAATAAAATTGCTTCTCCTTTTTTAGAAGTAACTAATTAATGTCTAAGCTTTCTAGTAATATCTCATTTAGGGTATCTTGGGATATAGCATCATCATTGTATTTCTCTAGATAATTTTACTTAAAAGATATGATTTATATTACATAATAATATACTGTTTAGTAGTTGGTTTTAATGACAACTCCAGCAAACTTTCATCCTCTCCCCACACACTGATGAAATAAAAGAGAAAAAATATTCACAATGATTTCATATGATTTTATTATGGAAAGGGATTTATTTTACAAATGCAATGTATATCTTATAAAGTATTATCTTACAGTTAATTATCCCTGATGGTGAGTTCTGTTAATGTGATTTGTCACATCGTTGATCTGTGCATGTTCAACCATCTCAGCATTCCTGGGATGAATCACACTTGGTTGTAGTGTAGATTCTTTTTTTCTGTATTATTGAATTTGGTTTGCTAGTATTTTATTGAGGATTTTTGCATCTTTGTTCATCAGAGATATTTGCCTGTACTTTGATTATCTTGCAGTGTCTCTGTGTGGTTTTGGTGTCACATAAAGGGAATTCTGGTCTCATAAAACATGTTTGGAATTATTCCCTCTCGTTCTATATGTTGGAAGAGTTTTAAAAGGATTGGTGTCAATTCTTTTTTGAATGTTAGGTGGAATTTAGTTGTAAAAGCATCTAGTCATGGGCGTTTTGTTGTTGGAAGTTTTATAATTACCACTTCAACCTCTGTATTTATTTTGGGACTTTTCAGGCTTTCTATTTCTTCCTGATTCAATTTCTGTAGGTTTGTATTTGTCTAGGAATTTATTAATTTCCTCTAGGTTTTTCAATTTATTGGCATATAATTGTTTACAGTAGTCTTTTATGATCATTTTTAATTCTGAAGCATCAATTATAATATTTTTACTTTCATTTTTAATTTTGTTTGTTTTAGTATTCTCTTTTTTTCTTAGTCTAGTTTATAATTTGTCATTTTAATTGTTTTAATAAAATGACTTTTAGTTTGTGATTTTTCTGCATTTTTAAAATTTTCTATTTGAGTTATTTCTCCTATGATGTTTATTATTTTCTTTCTTCTTCTAACTTTGAGTTAAGTTTTTTTTTTCATTTTCTAGTTCCTGGAGGTATAAGGTTAAGCTATTTATTTGAAATCTTTCTTCTTTTTTAATGTAGACATTTATTGCTATAAACTTCCCTCTTAAAATTGCTTTTGCCATATCACATAGATTTTGTTATATTCTGTTTCCATTGTCATTTGTCTCAAAATACAGTTTTTAATTTCTCTTTTGATTTCTTCTTTGACTCATTGGTTGTTCAGGACCATGTTGTTTAATTTCCACATATTTGTTAAATTTCTAATATCCTTCATGTTATTAATTCCTATTTCATGTCATTGTTGTTGAAAACAATGCTTTATATTATTTCAATTTTCTTAAATTTGTTAAGGTTTATTTTGTGACCTAATATATGGTCCATCTTGGAAAATGTTTCATGTGCTCTAGAAAAAAATGGTTTTCTACTGCTGTTGGATGAAATATTGTATATTTACCTGTTAAGTCCATTTGATTTAAAGTGTGGTTCAAGTCGAATATTTTCTTATTGAATTTCTGTCATGTTAATATATCCATTGTTGAAATTGGGGTATTACTATTATTTTTAAAATGGCAAGTTCACATATATCTTTAACATATAAAACAATTGTGAATTTTTTGAAGATAGATATCTAATTTTTTCAGTATAACAAAGGCTATGTTACTTAAATAATTAAATAATTATGCATGGTTAACTACTGATGTTTCTGTCATTGGAGACAGCATAGAATGTATAAATTTGATTGTTAAAATAAATTTATGAGTTTTGTTTTGGGCACAGAGTTTAGTTTCTCCATAAAGGAAAGAGAAGTTTTATAATATTATGTTATAATGTTTAGGACCTCATTTAGAACATTATGGGTAGTATGTTGGTCTTTGTTAATGATTTTGTAGGCTATAGAGAAAGACAATAAGTTTTAAATTTGCATTAGATAAAGATAAATATAGGAAGTATGTAGGATAAGCTGAAATTAGAATATACTGAAGGATGGAGGAGCAAATAGATATTAGTTCATGGATGAAGTACCTCTAGGCTGAATTAAAATGATGGTAACAAATGAAAATAAAACTAAAAAAAAAGAACTCAAGGAAGTACTTTTGTTTTAAAATTTACTTTATTTGATTTTAAAATTATAGAATGAATACATGCATATTTTAACAATAAAAAATATATAAAATATAGAAACACAAAGCTGATCATCTTCCTTGTTCCATTCTCAAACACACACACACACATACACACACATACACACAAACAAAATTCTGTCTCACGTACTTGAGGTAACCACTTTTTAACCACCTACTATAAATCTTTACATTCTGTTATTTCTACATGAGTAAAGATATACATGCATGTGTGTCTATATATTGAGGATTATTTGTGTGTTTTTGTCCCAATAGAGAATCATAATATATGCATGGATATTTTAGACAACTTTTATAGAACTTGGTAATTGATATGATGACAGATTATGGCAGAAGAGAGAAAAAGACATAAAGAAAAATAGAAATTTTCAGCATACGTAGGACAAAATAGAGCCTTATAAAGAATAGGAAAAGTGAGAGAAAGAAGTACTTTTTGCTAGGAAGGGGTAGTTTAACAATAAAAGTTTCATTTTTAGTATCTGGTACTGAAATAGAGGATTCAATTAATGTAAAAGACAAGCTAAGATTAGTGTCTTCATATGTATCTCTTAAGAAAAACAGTACAATAATGTCTCATCAAGCCTTTTCATTTATTTCATTTACTCAACATTTATTTAGCACTTTCTATGTGAAAGACAAGTTGTTTGCCCTCATGGAGCTTTCCTTGCCTTGGTAAGAAACAGTAACCACACAAACAGCAGCAAAAACAGAGAAAAAAAAAGAAATAGAATAAATGATATTCGATGGTGATAACTGACATAGATATTATTAAGTAGGGAGATTGTTACCTAAGCTGCTAAAAGAATTACACAAAAAACACAAAAACTTCTTTCACAGTTCTAGAGCCCAAAATCTGGTAGGGCCACTCTTCTTATGGGATTTCTGTAGGAGAACCTGTTCTTTGCCTCTCAGCTTCTGGTGGCTTGAATTATTCTCTGATATGTAGCGCATCACTACAATCTCCACCTCTATGATTCCATTACATTCTGTTTTCTGTCAAATCTCCCTTTGCCTCACTTTTAGGTCATTTGTTACTGGCTTTTGGCTTTTGGGCTTACCTGGATAATTCAAGGTAAGAGTCTACTTTCAAAATCCTTGATGAATCACATATTTTGCCAGTAAGTTTATAATTACTATTTACCATATAAGGTAATATTCACAGGTTCTAGGAATTAGGATGTGGACATATTTTGGGGGGGATGCCACACAGCTAAATAGAATTTATATACTATTTTAATGTGCTATAATTTTACATTCATCTCTGTCTTCCAATAATTTGTGAGAAATTTTATTCCCCCCTTTTTATTTTCTATACAATGACTATCACAAAACAGGTGCATAATAAATAGCCAGTTGATTACAAAATGAGGAGATCCAGTGTCACATTTGAACTAACCTTTAATCTCAAAAATCTGACATTAAGACTGGAGTCTGTATCAAGTGAACATTATCATCTTTATTTGTGAAAAATGTCATAAATTATTGTTCTCTTGAATATTTTATCTTAGTTATTTCTAGCTCCTACATTTCATAAAATATTTTATCTCATAATGTTCTCCTTTTGATTTATTTTAAAATGATTTAAAGAGGGTTACCAGGAGAGGTTCCTAGGAAGCATCAAGGACATCAGTCAGTATTATGAGCTTTCATTTCTCACTGTTTCAAAAAATGGTTTAACTAATAAACCTCAGTGTCTGCTACATAACAGATGTTTCATATGTGCTGTGGGTAAATAAATGGATAAGTTAAGTGAATTAAAGTAGCTAACTGCTAATTCATGGCCAATATAAGAATAGGGAAAAAAGAGCTCACGATTAAGGAAGAGAGGGCATCCAACATGATAACAATTATATTTCTTTCCACATAAATTTAATGAGAATTAAATTTAGTAAACAAAACAAAACAATAGAGAACATTCTTATTTCTGGTGTGTTATCTATTAAGGAGCAAGGGGCCATACAACAGTTGTGGTAATAGCTTAAAATAGTTCAACTCATTTGAAATCAAACTATCTTTGGTCTAAATTACATCACAACTACCTTCAGTTCAAATTTTTATTGGATTTTGACATGAATTTTTTTTCAAAAGCTGTTTTTTGATTTTACAAGTCAAAAAAGAAAGTGATTTTAATTTGTTCTCTCATGTTTGTGATTATATAGTCATACACCTATGCTGAAATATATGAAGTTTATAATAAAGAAAGCTCTAATTTCTGGGAATATGTGAAAATGATAAGAATGACTAAGAAAAGTAAAGAAACTTAAAAAATTCTGGCCTTCAAGTTAATTTCCTTGAATTTATAGTCCAAAGAATGGCAAACTCTCTGCTTGTTAGATAGTTAAACATAATTTTATCTGTTTTTTAGGTGTCAATGTTAATTGGACCATTTTGTTGAAATAGAAATGATTGTTGTTGTTTATAAGACTCCAAGGACTGCTATGGGATTAGATGGAATTCTTTTGACTACCGGACATTATTATGTTTCAATGGTGTTATTTTTCCAAAAAAGAAGGGTGAGAGCAACTTGTACATTTTTAACATTTTCATCATCATTGTTCTGAACTGTATGGCTCATATGTCACAATCATGAAGAAGGAAATTAACATTTCTGATGGGGATATGAATCATATGAAACAATATCTTCATTTCAAATACTTACACTTAGAATAACACTAGAAGGAAGTAGATATGACAGAAACTTCTAAATGCTCTGCCTTAAAATTTATGAATCTAATTTGAATATAGATATATATTCTATTATATCTGGGGTTTCTAGCTCTTACTAACAGAGAGGTAAGATAATTATGTGTCACATTTTATGCATTTATCACAATGCAAAAGTTACATATGCCATGATATAAGTTAATATTTCCAAATATTTCCCAATATATAAAATGTTTAAGAATAAGATATACTGGTCTGTTGATATGTTACACATCATTTATAAAATAAAAACATACATTTCTTATGAGATAATTAGTTATACAGAGGGACACAACAAAGAAACTGAAATGAAGAAAATAAAGTGCTGAAAATTATGTCCACATGAAAACCAGCATAAAAATGATTATAGTAGGATCATTTGTAATAGCCTAAGTGTGGAAATAACCCAAATGTCCATCAAATGATGAATGGATGAACAAAATGTGGTATATCCATACAAAAGAATATTTTTCTATCAAAGAAAGAAATGAAGTACTAATATATGCTACAACATGGAAGAATCTTTAAAAGTTTAAGTGAAAGAAGCCAGTCACAGAAAACCACATATTGTATGATTCCATTCACATGAAATGTTCAGAAGAGAGAAATCTGTAGAGACAGAAAGTAGACTAGTAGTTGCTTATGGCTGGAGGGAGGAGATCGGAGAATAGCTAGTGATAGCTTAAGGATATAGTAACAAGAATATTCCAAAAATTGACTGTGGGCCTTTGCACATATATGTGAATATATTGATAATACTTGAATTGTATGTATTAAATTGGTGAACTGTATGATATATGAATTATATCTCAGTAAAGCTATTACAAAAATAAATAGTATGAAAGAGTTTGCATATGTACCACATTGAATTTTCCTTTCATTAACATCTTACGTTTGCATGGTATACTTGTCAAAAATCAATGAAAAAATTTGAAATAATATTAACTAGTATCCATATTTATTTAATTTCTTTATTTTTTACTCCAAATATGTTTTTTCTATTCTAGGATCCCACATTACATTAAGTTGTATTGTCTCTTTAGGCACTTCTTGTTTGTGACAGTTTTTTAGCCTTTCGTTGTTTTGACAACCTTGACAATTTTGGTGAATTCTGGTCAGATATTTTATAGATTTGTCTCTTGTCAGAATTTTTCTGATGTTTTTCTCATGATTACACTGGCATAATGTGTTTTTGGAAGAAAACCACAACGGTAAAGTAACATTCTTATCATATCAGTCAAGGCTATATACTATCAGTATGATTTAGCACTGTTAATGTTAACATCAATCATCCAGCTTAAGGTAATGTTTGTTAGGTCTGTCCACTATAAACCTACTACTTTTTACCCCTTTTCTATTACTCTTTAAAAGGAAATCACTATGCCTAGCTGACATTTAAGGAATAGGAGTTATGAGCCACCTCCTTAAAAGTGAGGTACCATTCGATCCAGCAATAGCACTATTAGGCATCTACCCAAAAGTGCATAAGACATTCTATTAT
>VBSM01003176.1:55679408-55720310 GCA_008086735.1 Cheirogaleus medius
ACTGTCGTTTCTTAGAATTGAGTAATATTCCATTGTGAGCATATACCACAAGAATTATATAATGAGCAATGGTTCAGAAACTTGAAACTTCAGAAGAGCTCAGTGAAATTTTTATCACATAATGATATATAATGATTCAAAGTATAAAAAATTTACTCTCTTTAATATAAATATATATGAAGATGTAGTTCTATCTAGTTTGTCAGTATGCACATTTTAGTAAAATGATGGGATTTTTTTTAAAGGAGATTTTAACTAGGTGAGTTAGTAGAAGAAAAGTAAAGAATGCATTTAAATGACAAACTTGTTGAAAATTAAATCTTGCCACTCTTTTGAAACAACTGAACCAAAGTGTTACATTTCTCTTCCAAGAGTAGTCAGTTTTTAAAAAAAGTTGAAACAGAAGAATAGAGCAGAATTATTCAGTGCATTTTAGAATGTGTATATGTTTTCTTTTCCCTCTATATAAGGCCTTCACTGTGATTAGATATGCGTGAAAACATAAAATTTGTTGATATTGTACAAATTAAGAAGACAAATGAAACACAGAACAATACAAATGATATTGGTACTATACAACAGAATGATACTTATGAATATAGGTGAGTTTAAGGGATGCTTCCACCATCTGAACTCAAGAACTATGCAATTTTACCCATAATAGAAAGAACTGGGAAAAAATATATTGATGGAGAAAATATAGATGACTAATAAAATGTTTCAAAAATTTCTGAAAATTTTAATCTTTGGGCCATGTTTCCAAATCAAGTTTTAAAATATGTAATTCAAATCAATAAATTCAGATGCAAAAATTTGCATGAATATAATCAGCCAATATTCTCATGCCTATTTTGTGAGTGATTGAGTCCGAAGTGTTTTTAATTTATAATAGCTAGTAGATGCTTATAACAACAAGTTAATTGGACATGATGTGCAATTTAAGAGACTAACCTATTATCACTATACTCACTAGTAATTTTGACTTTTTTTTTTTTTTTTTTTTTTTAGCCGGGATTTCATTCTGTTGACCAGGCTAGAGTACAGGACATCATCATAGCTCACTGCTACTTCAAACTCCTGGGCTCGAGTAACCCTCCTGCCTCAGTTTCTCGATTAGCCTGGCCTACAAACATGTGCCACTATACCTGGCTAATTTTTCTATTTTTTTGTAGAAAGCAGATCTTGCTCAAGCTGGTCTTGGACTTCTAGGCTCAAGTGATTCTCCTGTCTTGCCATCCAGAAGTGCTAGGATTACAGGTGTGAGCCACTGCGCCTAGACAATTTTGACTTTTTAATAATATTTTTCAATGTAATTTCTAATGAAATGTTACAGGTAGACGAAGGGATAAAATGTTAGAAAACTAGACACATATCTGTAATCAGATACTGAAAGTTTATGTTAAAAGCAGAGCAGAATAATGTATTAATTTTTGTAATACAATTTCAAAGCCCTCAGTTGTACTGTGGTTCTCCAACAAACATCAAATATCTGAATAAATATTGGCAATATAAATTTAATAAAAAGAGACAAGAAGACTAAAGTATATAAATATTTCTATTAATATACAATTATTAAATATATTATAAAAATTATTGGATAAGACACAATTTTTAGAATTTTAATATGCAATGTAAACAATATATGCTCACTTCTTTATTTGAAAATCACTGAAACAAAAGATTAAAATACAGAAAAATCTGAATTTGGTGAGACTAGCTGAGAATAGTAACCTTAAAGCACAATAGTTGGAGATGGAGAGCATGGTAAATGACTTAGCAGAGTACAGTGAGTACTAGTGAAATGCTAGTAAGTGAAATGCTATCTGCCTGCAGAGAGAAATGGTCTAATTAGAAACAATATAGTTTTCTCTGAAGAACTCCTGAAATATATAGAAAGTAGTGGCATGAGGTACAGTGGAGTATAGGGATGAGTACTAAAAAGGCAGGATGCTGATGTAAAGACTGTAGATAAAGAAAAGTTAAGCCACCAGAAAGCTACAACTCTGAGAACTAGATGTCTTCTCTACCTAGTTCATCCTAAGAATCAGGAAGTACAAAAACTGGAGAACAAAAATTTCTGGACTGGGATTAATAAGAAAAGTAAAAAGCAAAATAAAACTATAAGAGAGAAAGCAACCTATCAAATAAAAGTTAGCTCAGTGAATAGTGAGAACCCTACAGTTCTGATTTCCTATATTCAGTCAGGCAAATGATTCTTATCTGAAGAAATTAAAGAGTCTCAGAGAGAAAGGTTATGGATACTGGCATTTAAGAGGGCTCCACAAAAGTTTACTCACTGTATGACCATCCTACGTTTAACTCCACCAGATAAGCAAACTTGTCCTTCACAGAGCTTTCAGTCCTCTTTTTTTGGTACTTAACTCTTAAATATGAAATGGCAAAAAAGAATCAGTGGAGTTTTTTGAAAATTTTCCTCAGGAAAGACAAAAACTAAGCCAAACCAAAACAAAATGAAAATATTAATACAGAACAAAAAAGATAAGAAAAACAGTAAAATAAAGTATCAATAATTTAAACTATAATTAACATCCTCAGAAAGAAAAATTATTGAATATGACAAGAAACAAATTACAAAAAACACTGAGTATGAGAAAATAAAAATGGCAATCAAAAATAATTTAATAGAAGTGTTGGAAAATTAAATTGATGAAATCACTGAAAATAGGAGGAAATTTAAGACATCAAATAGAGAAAAAATGTAGATGAATTTAAAAGGTTTGACATCAACTAATGGTATATTTTGAAAGAGGGAATTTATAAAATAAAGGGGGAAATGTTCAAACAATTATATAAGAAAACTTGTTTTGGACTGTAATAAATCCCAAGAGTAAAAGGGTCCAGAAAGCAGCCTGAGAACTAAATAAAATAATGAGCCAGCCCACGGCATATGATAATGTGAATTTTAAGAACCCCAGGAATAAAATAAATACTCTAAATGCTTCCAGAGTAAAAGAAAAAGTACACAGGAAGAACAGGAGATAAAGAAAACATCTTAATACCAACATCAAAAGAGAGAAAATGATGGACACATAGCTTCAAAATTCTTAGTGAAAACAATTTATAGTGTAAATTTCCATTCTAATCAATTGGGGGTGTAGAATAAAGACATTTTCTGATGGACAACAATATTTAAAAGATATCTCCGATGAATCCATTTTTGCAAATCAACTAGGGAATAATATTCCCCCAAACAAGCATAAAATAAAGAAAGGTGAAATATGCTGCTCTATGATTGAGAAAACAGTGGGAAAAAGTAGGAGAAGAATATGGAAAGAGAAAAGGGAGAGGAAGATAAAAATATTAATACTACTAACAATGACATATTTCTTCAACACATTGTTAAATATAGCAATATATAAATAAAAATATATAATTAATAATTGTCTATATAATATGGATAAATCCCCAAACTATAATATAATATCATATGGGAGAAATTGACTCAAAGGAGTACAGTGTATTATTTGATTTTCTATAAAATTACAAAGCGGGTCACCCAACATGATAATCTTTATTCTAGTAGAGATTCTAAACTACAATGATGCTAAATAAGTTAAAAAAACAACAAAAAGCCAGAGCAATCAGGCAAGAGAAAGAAATAAAGTGTATTCAAATAGGGGAAGAAGAAGTCAAATTATCTCTTTTCACTGATGATATGATCTTACATCTAGAAAATCCCAAAGACTCCACCAAAAAACTCCTAAAATTAATAAATAAAATCAGCAAAGTCTCAGGTTACAAAATAAATGAACACAAATCAGTACCATTTCTATATACTAATAAACATCAAGGTGAGAGTCAAATCAAAAACTCATAACATTCACAATAGGTACAAATAAAATAAAATACTTAGAAATATTTAACCAATGAGGTGAAAGATATCTACAAGGAGATCTCTAAACTATAAAACAGAAGACAGAAATTGCAGATGACATATAAAAATGGAAAAACAAATTCTTTGCTTAGGCCAATGTCTGTAAGGGTTTTTTTTTGGTAGTAAAACTAAACAGAAATCAAGCAGGTGGGCAGGAGTAGGGGATGGGTAAATTCACACCTAAGAAGTACAATGCACACTATCTGGGTGATGGGCACAATGTAGCTTTCACTCAAACTGTACAAAAACAATTCATGTAATGAAAACATTTGTACTCACATACTATGCTGAAATAAAGCAAAAAAAAGGCAAACATCTCATGCTCATGGATTGGTAGAAACAACATTGTTAAAAGGTCCATACTGCCCAAAGTGATTGACAGATTCAACCCAATTCCCATCAAAATACCAATGTCATATTTCAAAGATCTAGAAAAAAAACATGCTGTGCTTCATTTGAACCACAAAAGACCCAGAATAGAGAAAACAAACTTAAGCAAAAAGAACAAACCTGGAGGCATCTCATTACTGGACTTCAAATTATACTACAAGGCTATAGTAAGCAAAAGAGCATGGTACTGGTATGAAAGTAGAGCCACACCCCTATGTAACATAAGAGAGATCTCAGAAATAAAGCCACGTAGTTACAACCAACTAATTTTCAACAAACCAGACAAGAGCGTATAGTGGTGAAAGGACACTGTATGCAATAAATGGTGTGGGGAAAACTGGATAGCTACATTAAGAAGAATGAAACAAGACTGTATTTCTTACCATATACAAATATTAATTCAAAATGGATAAATAACTTAAATGTAAGGCATGAAAGCATATATATTCTAGAATAAAACATAGGAAAACCTGTTCTAGATGCCAGCTGAGACAAAGAATGTTTGACTAAGACCTCAAAGGTAAATATAGCAAAAACAAAAATAAATAAATGTCAGTTGATTAAATTAAAAAGTTTCTGCCCAGGAAAAGAAATAATCAAAGGAGTCAATAGACAACCTACAGAATGGGAGAAAATATTTAAAAACTATACATCCAGCAAAGAGCTAATATCCAGAATCTACAAAGAACTCAAAAACATTAGTATGAAAAAAACAAACAATCCCATTTAAAAATGGGTAAAAGACATGAACAGAAGCTTTTCAAAAGAAGATAGACAAATGGCCAACAAACACATGAATAAATGCTCAATGTCACTAATCATTAGGAAAATGCAAATTAAAACCACAATGAGATATTACCTCATCACTGTCAGAATGGCTATTATTCAAAATCAAAAAAATGATAGATGCTGGCATGGATTCAGAGAGAGAAGAACACTTATACACTGTTGGTGGAACTGCAAATTAGTAGAACCACTATAGATAACAGTATGGAGATTCCTCAAAGAAATAAATGTAGACTTACCATTCAACCCAGCAATCCCATTACTGGATATCTATCCAAAGGAAAAGAAGTCATTTATCAAAAAGACACTTGCACAATTCACAATTGCAAAGATGCCCATCAATGCCTAAGTGCCCATCAATGCATGAGTGGATTAAGAAAAGGTAGTATGTGTATACCAGGGAGTACTACTCAGCCATAAAAAGGAATGAAATAATGTCTTTTGCAGTAATTTGGATGGAACTGGAGACCATTATCCAAAGTGAAGTATCTCATGAATGAAAACAAAAACACCACATGTACTCTCTAATAATTGGGAGCTAATCAATGGGCACATGTGAGCACAAAGAGATGTAGAGGTCATTGGAAATGAAGCAGGGGGAGAGGAGGAGGACAGGAAGTGTATAAAAACTTGGGTATAATGAACACTATTTGGGTGATGGGTACACTAAAATCCCTGGCTTAAACATTAAACAAGGTATCTGTGTAACAAAAACATTTGTATCCCCCTGATATATTAAAATTAAAAAAATAAGAAGCCTATGTACTTTTAATTAAAACAAGAGAACCTTGACTTTGTAAACGCAAAGAGATGCTTGTTTGCTTCTTTTTAGAGAGAAGGTCATAAATGCGTATTTGGGGTGCACAAAATTGCATATACAAAGAAGTAGGATCATTTTCAAAAGTACAGATAAATTGTATGCTCCTACTAGAAAATTTTGTCTGAGTCTTTATTTTATACTCCATGAACTCTAATGATTACTACTAATTGCCTGATCCACCTTTCCACAATATAAGAAACGAAAATATGCTTTGTGCTCACAATTTTTCTTGGACTATTCGCAGCTTTCTCATTAGCATATGTACCCCCACCAATTTGTACCTTCACTTGAATGTTGTAAACAGTTTTTAACAACTCCCTTTTCCTTTTCATTCAAGTACTGACATTTATATTTCAAAAAAAACTTTGGAGTGATTTGATATGAGAAAGACTTGGTCCACAGTTGCTAGCTTTGAAGATGGAGAAAGGGAGCCATAAGCCAAGGGATGCGGATGGTTTGTAGAAGCTAGAAAAGGCAAGAAAATTAATTCTTTCTTAGAGCCTCCAGAAAGAAACACAGCCCTCCCAACACCTTGATGTTAGCTCAGTGAGACCCATCTGGACTCCTGACCTCCAGAACTATAAGACAATAAATTTATGGAGTTGTTTCCTACTAAGTTTCTAATAATTTGTTATAGAATCAATAGGAAACATAGAATACAGTACTTCACAGTAGAAACTAAGGATGAGAAGGGTCCCCGAGAGGCAATGAGAGAGAAATTCAAAATGCCATAGTAGAAAGTAAAGAAGATAAAGACAAGAAGTTTAGGTATTTCCTAAACTTTTAGGTAGAAAAAGGACAAAAGCAAAGGAATTTATAAATAACAAATGAACTTCTACCTTCAATAGAAATAACAACATTTAAAGGGAGTGCATACTATATACTAAGGCCAAATTCTACAGGGTAAAGAAGTGGGAGATATGATAGATACAATGCCCTTCACATGGCAGCCTTCAACAAATATTTCTCGATACATTACTCTTGGACAACTAAGAAAGCAAAGAGTATGTAAGAGGTGAAACTAGAAGCAGGTAAAATAAAGAAAAATCAGAAAGCAAAATAAAAGAAGACATAGGGTAAAAAAAATAGCCAGAGTTAAAAAATGGCCAGAGTAACACTGAAAGTATGGGCAAGTCACATCAACTATCTTCTAAATTAGCTTATAATTCTACATTATTTAAAAGAAGAGACATTATGAAAATGACCTCAACAAGAAACCACACAGTTTTCAAATGCCAGATGATTAACTGTAGATTTTCTTATACTTTGCCAAGTCACATACTGTGACATGACATAATAAAACTTTTGTGTGAATTATCACTGATGAGAAAATGTAAACAACCTTCGGGAATGTGGCTTTTCTTCAGGTAAATACAGACTTTGAACCTCTCCTAATGCTATGGTCAATGAAAAGACCTTGCCTAAGATTTTTTTGATCTCCAAAAGTCGGTCAATTAATGTTTGGAGAGTTCTAGACATTATTTCTCTTCATTTCTCACATCAAATACATTACCTAATGACTGAAGGTAAACAAGAAATTCCAGAGGAAATATTAAAGGATATGATGACAGGTTTAGGATGCTGTTAAAAAATAAAGTTCAAAATGTAAAAAAAAAAAAAGAAACTTAGTAGTAGAGAAAGTGTCCCCCCCAACCACAAATCAGAAGGCAAGTGATTATTTTAACTTAAACTTTGAAAATTTTTAGTTCATAGTAACTCTCATACTCAGTTTATACTAACTACTCACATATAACTTATATATTTTCTACTATATACTTGTGATAAAGATTTTTCTCTCAATTTAGATATTCCTTTAACTAATTCAGTTTTAGAGATTTCTGTTATTTTGCCCTATTATAAATATAAATTGTCCTTTTAAAAGTTTTATTCTATTTTAAATTGACATATAATAATTGAACATATTTATAGGGTTCAGTGTGATGTTTTGATACAATTATACAATGTACAATAATCAAATTAGGGGAACTAACATATCCATTATCTCAAATATTTATCATTTCTTTGTGGAGAGAACATTCAAAATTTTCTCTTCTAATTATTTTGAAATAAACAATATATTATTGTTAATGGTAGTCATACTACTGTGTGATGGAACACTAGAACTTATTACTTCTACCACTTTGTACCTGTTGACCAACCTCTCCTCATCTTCACATCTACCTTACCCTTCCCAGCCTCTGATAACCACCATGTTACTCTCTACTTCTGAGATCAACTTTTGTAGATTTCATATATGAGTGAGATCATAAGATACATATCTTACAGGTTTTCATAGTATCTCATGTTACTACTCATTTTATATTTACCATGACTACTACTGAGGCAAAAATTTTATTGTAAGAATAAATGACTCATCAGCATATTTAAATGATTTAGACCTAATGTAGTGATCTTGCTATGAGATTTTGACACATAAATTTTAGTTAAAACAGAATTTGTGCACTTTAAATTCTTTTTAATTTACTAGGGACAAGTATATATCATTAAATCAGACATGTATATGAGGTTTTATGTCTGCAGTGTTCAATTACCTTTTATTGTACTTATTTTCATGGTTATAGTTAGCCTTATTTTACTCTGGCAAAACTTTAATGCCAAAGTTATTTTGATAATAGTCGTAAAAATACACTAAGGGAAATAATATCTCCCCAAAATGTGATTATAGAGATGAAGAGCAATGCATGGAAACTGTGTATTCTTCACAATTCATAATTTCTTAAACATTCACATCCATCACCTCAGTTAAAGAACAATCTGTCCCCATAACTCTGTTGGAAATGTGCTTATTTGTTTAGACAGATGGGCATGCCCCGAGGTTCATTCTCTAGCTTAAACATACAATTGGCTTTATGCTTTTAAGAAATTCTAGCTGATGGAAAAGAGTTGTATATGCAAGAGCTAGTTTGGAATGTACAATAGAAAGTCAAGTGACAAATCATTCAATAGCCATCACTCCTAAAAACTGGATTTTTGTATTAAAAATATATTGTTTATAATTCAATTCCAATTATCAGACTAAATTACAAAAAACGTATTAATGCAAACAACTAAAATTTTACACTCAAAATCTGTCCCTCAAAAGAAAACAAAATAAACATGTACAACATCATCTAAAACTAAGTAGTAATAATTAATGCTTGTGACTACTCAAAGATAACAGTTTTTATGGTAATACCTGTGGGACCAAATTTTTCTTCATATGTCTATAGAATGTCAGTAATGAGGGAAGATATATTAATATAACCTCCTTCAACAAAAGATAGCCATAACTTAAAGAAAAGAGGTCTATATTCTAGAATTCCATCTCTCTGTAAATGACTCATTTTAACAGGAGGCTTATAACTTCACCATGGTTCTAGTTCTTCCTTAGTGGTCTACAGATAAAAATTCTTATGTATATATATAAAAATAATTTGAAAATGTTACACCAAATTCTGGAAATATAAAACCAAAATTAAAAAAAAAAATGGATGGTTAAGCTATTCAGAATAGTGTCCTCAACTCAGAAAACTACACTAAACCTACCCTAGAGAATGTTGAATTAACAGTATTGCTGATATATCCAAACAGCACACTTAAAAACAATCTTTACAGCAGATTGATGAACATTATTTCTTTCACACAATTTTCTAGGATTTATTGTTAATCTAAAAGTCAGTTATTGAAAGCTTCCTCTATTCCAGGGTAATGTGTGTTTTTGTATCTGAAGCTACTAGCTAAATACTTGACCATACACTTATCTTCATTATTGTAATAGCAGATTTTTAAGAAAAATACCCTGAGGCCGGGCGCGGTGGCTCACGCCTGTAATCCTAGCACTCTGGGAGGCCGAGGCGGGTGGATCGCTCGAAGGTCAGAAGATCGAGACCAGCAATGAGACCAGCATGAGCGAGACCCCGTCTCTACTAAAAGGAAAAAAAAAATTAATTGGCCACCTTAAAACAGAAAAAAAAAATAAAGAAATAAAAAAAATTAAAAAAAAAATTAAAAAAAAAAAGAAAAAGAAAAATACCCTGAGATCTTTACCATTATAAATACCACTTTAATTTCAACAGATTCTTGATGTATCTTTTCATGTAGTTCAATAAAAAGATAAATTAATTGAATTCTAGGCTGATTTGTGTTTCACTTTAGTCTGATTATGCTTTTGGACCTGGCAGAGAATATGAAATTCAAGTTATTTGCAATTCAATCAAATTGATATATTTTAAAGATAAATCAGGCTATTATTCTAACCATCACCACCATCTCATGATGTCATTATCTTGGTTAGACTTTATTGAAAATAAGTTAAAAGAATACAACAAGGAATGAACTAATCATTACAAATTGTTGAAGGCATATATTTTTCTTGTTCAAGTTTCCAATGACTCTATGTAAAATTTATATTTATTTTCAATATAATTTTAGGAAAAATTCTTGCTTATAGTATCTTTCTTCTTAGAAAAGTTGTAATATTCTTGGTTCCATTCCATATATTTTGCAAATTCCATACTCATATATTAGTAATTTATAGCACAGAATGCAAAGACATTATTATTTCTGAAAATTGGCCATTTTTAGTTCTGTTAAATTTAGGAAGCTTGTGGGAAACATTTAGGAAACATCATTATCCTCAAAGTTGTCACTATCATCCATAATCATTCTCCATGATTTTGTTGTTATTGTTATTGTTCTTGTTTTTTGCCATGTTTCAAAAAACACTAAGATGCTCTGAAATGATTTCTTAAGGGTAGGTGGCCAAAAATGTGGTACATTTTCTTTGCTCAAGATGGTACTCTATGTCTAAAATCATGGGTGCTGAATCATGGTGAGTATATTAGAGCTCATCTAATTATACCCATCCACACTCACTTGGTAGTTTACAGCTCAAACAAGAAGTATATTATACCATGCTTATAAACCATGTTCCATTAAATTGACAGAGGTCAAGTTAATTAGTATAAAGAGTTATTTCTTCATTTGCTGGAACAATATCTTGTCTAGCCATCTCTAACTGCACTTACATTCACAAAGTATAGAGTAAAGAGAACATTCTAGAACAAGAGTTAGCAAACTAAGGTCCATGAGCACAATCCAGCCTATGGCCTATTATGCACAGTTCGTGAACCAAGAATGGCTTTTACATTTTTAGAGAGTTGTAAAAATGAAGCAAATACAAAATAAAACACAATGAACAATCTTCAGAAGAGACAGCTAAGACAGCCCTTTAGAGAATGAAATTGCTGATATTTGCCCTAGAGCCTAGATGGTAGTGCGTTATTCACTCACAGAAATTTTTTTTAGGACTTCATTTTTAGGGCAGTTTTAGATTAACAGCAAAATTAAGGCAAAGGTGTAGAGATTTCCCATATACCCACATGTGTAGCTTTCCCTGTTATCAACACCCCCAACAGAGTGATGCATTTATCACAATTGATGAATCTACACTGATATGGCATTATGACCTAAAGTCCATAGTTGACAGAAGAATTCACTCTTGGTGTTGTACATTCTATGGGTTTGGACAAAGTTATAATGACATATATCCTTCACTATAGTATCATACACAGTATTTTCACTGCTGTAAAGATCTTTGGTGTTCTGCCTTTTCATCTCTCCCTAATTCCTAGAAGCCACTGCTCTTTTTACCATTTATAGAAACGTTTATAGAAACTATAGAGTTTTGCCTTTTCCATATAATATGTATTAATAGCCTTTTCAAATTGGTGTTTTTAACTTAGTAATATGCATTTAAGTTCCCTTCATATCTTTTCATGGTTTGATAATTCATTTATTTTTAGCACTGAATAATATTCCATTGTCTGGATGTACCACAGTTTATTTACCCATTCATCTACTGCAGGGCATCTTGGTTGCTTCCAAGTTTTGGCAATTATGAATAAAGTTTCTATAAACATCTCTGTGCAGGTTTTTATGCAAACATAAGTTTTCAACTCATTTGGGTAAATACCAAGGAGTGTGGTTGTTGGATCCTATAATAAGAGTAGGTTCCGTTTTGTGAAAAACTTGCCAAACTGCACAGATTGTTTTTGTTATTTTTTTCTTTTTGCTTTTAATTCCTCTACAAATTTCTCTATGGTTATTGACTGGTTTGGAAAGAACAAATATAGCCAAAAGTCTTTTCTGTCTCTTCCCCTGAAAATAGAATCTAAAGAAAATTTATAGTATCTATTATAGTGATATTTTTGCAATATATTTTGTCTGGTCCTATCCTACCTATCTTTAAGTTCCAATAAGCAATGCAGACTCAGACCCACCATGTATCTATCTACCAATCTATTTATCTATCTATCTCTCTCCCCCGCCCTGTGTGTGTGTGCCTGAGTGTGTATCTTGAGAAACAAACAAAAAACATATATCTTCTCTCACCAAAATTATCTACTCTGTATAAATACTTTGATTACTTGGGATTAAGGACCGAAAATTTTCATCTTTCAAATGAAGGCATTTTTTTTTCAAATTTTTTCTTGATTCCTTGGAGATACTACCACAGACTAGACTTATCATACCGATAATAAATGCTTTGCTGAGTTGCTGGGACTGTACCATAAAAGATCGCATGTACCAAGGGTCTTTACATCCTTATGTTGGATTGTAAAAAAGAGAAGATGTAGAGTAACAATAATATTAGTCGGGTGGTGCTGTGAAAAATGACTTCCCTATGTTATTTCATTTTTTCCTCACAATACTCCTGCAAGTACTATTATGCTTATTTAAAAGAAAGAAAGCAAGAGAAAGCTTTGTAAATAGCATAAGTATTAACTCTTCAAAACAAACAAACAAAACCAGGGAATAAATGATGAAGCAATACAAATATGCCAAAGAATAAACGAAGAAACGTTGATAACTTGGAAGGAAAGGAATCTTAGAAGCTATCTGCTGAACTCATGTGGCATGAAATTTCTTGCTGACATAATCCAGGACTCAATAGAGCTAAAAAGTAGATGAAGTACAACATCAGTTCAAGACAATGTAGTCATATATAGCCAGAAAAATTATATTTTACCTACTAGTACAGCATCATAGGCCAATTTCCCTGGGAAATCAACTGTGATAAAGATTTGCAAGCCAGTTGGTTACATAGAGTTGTTTTAAGAGCAATGCATGTAAAGGCATAAGTGGAACAGATTTGGAGAAAGAGAGATACTGAAGTGTGATTCAGTAGCACCAGAGGCCTTAGCCAGTCCCGCTGGGAACTCTCATGCTGAGGTGGCACTTCAGAATTGCTGAGAATTAAAATAAGAGGCCCAGGCTATTGTACCTTGCATCACCCAACCAATGGGTATGAGTTATCTCTGTTTGGCTTGTTTAGGGCTGTAATATTATCTCTACTGAAGATCAAATTCCATAAAAGGGCTCAACTGAGAGCTAATAGCAACCAACTGTCTGTGGCAGAGAAAGAGTATTACATTCCTAAAGGGGAGACTAGATTGTCAGACCAAGCATGCAATACAGTCTACTCTTTGTTCTATTCAAATAATCTTCCTTTGCATTGTAATTTCATCCCATCTGGGAACAGTTCCTTAAGATTCCGGAGTTTTTTGTTTTTTGTTATTGTTTTTTCTCTTGGGAATCAGACAATAGGAAAATTTGTGACAAAAACACAGCATTGGTCATAAGGCTCCAACTGTTTTCATCATTTATTTCTTCCTCACCTCTACTAACCATTCTAAATTCCCTTTAAATTTGACATGTTCCTTTGCAGGTAGGTATAGGCAACTTACCTGGAGGGGTGATCTAGACCCTCATTCTTGAGGGGTTTGAGTCACTGATTAACATGAATGATTAAAGACACTGAAGGAAGTAGTTGTCACTAAAACGTGATAATCTCTTGCACAATACCAGATCTGAGACAGTTCTCAGACAGTTCTAACCTTAGAGGAAAGGCCTGATCCACAGGAGAAAAACAGATCTGGAACAACAAGATAAATTTGTTGGTAATGAATCTCCCAGGTTTTTTTGTTTGTTTGTTTGTTTGTTTGTTTTTTAACCCTAAGGAGATTTACAGCCCTTGTTTAGGTAAGCATTCACTAAGGAAAGAAGAATACTTAGATAAGTTGAAGGAAGTAATAATGTTGGGTCATAATTGTCTGTTCTCGGTTCTCAGTGTGTTCTTGGCTGAAGAATGTCCAGATACACCAAAAGCAAGGCAAATGTGAAACAGAGTTGATTGAGGAAGGACAAGATAGATTTACAGAGCAAGAGCAAGATATATTCACCACAGACTGCGAATGGGACTCCATGTTGTAATAAAAGGGCTCTGGCTATTGTCTGGGGTCTTGTTTAAAGTGTCTGGATTGGGCCCTCCTTCTTGTGGTTTGGACATCACTTTTGAACCACTTTTGATGGACAGTAAACAACACGATAATTAGCCTTAGGTTACTCTAGGTCACTTTCCAAGCCCTATTGTGCCTGGGCTGCCTGGCCTGCCTGACCTGAAGGCTAGGGATTTCCCTGCAATCTTTTGCAGATTGGCAGGCAGGTCATTCCTCCTCTTCTCAGGTGTGGCAGTTGTTCAGGGTAGGATTAAGGTGGTGTAGTGCCAAGATGGACGCCCACTTTTGTCCCTAGCCAGAATCCTTCCCTATCTACCTAACAATAACACACAACCATAGATTGAAAATGCTCAGAAAATTAGTGACAATGTACTTTGTGTCAATAGCATATGTGGGGGATAATGTATGACAGCACAAAAACAAGATGTGGGAGAGAGAAATTGGGTACTTACTGTGGTAAGTCCCTTTTTCTCTATGTGAAGAAGTGTATTCCTATTTGAGGTTAGAGTCTGATTAGGGAGATGGGCACCCTTTTAGCTCTAACTTGGACAGTGCAAAAGCAATTTATGTAACTGAAGTGTTTGTACACCCGCAATATTCTGACTGTACAAAAAACCTATTGCAATGTTCCCCCTTCACCCCCAAAATTAAAACTGTGTATTGTAAACCCTAGGGCAATACATCTTGTTATTAAGCTCTGAGACTTCTTCCACTCCTTTAATTGACCTTCTATTACTTTCCCACTTTTCTGACAGTAGTGGTAAGTAGGGAGATGTAAAAGAGAACAATCAAAATGAAACAAAAGCAAATCAAGATAGGAAAAATATGAAAAAATATTAGTTACTGTAGAATTTTTTTTTGTTATAATCATGAAAATCAAAAGTAGTTGTCATTTCTGAACATTTACCCTCAGTTATAGTTTATACCAATCCAGTCATACCAAGATGATGAATTATCATGGTTTAAATAGGATAATCCAGCTTAGGAACCAAGGTCTGTCTATTCTGTGTCCAATTATTGAACTACACCATACCATTTCTCTTTTGACTGCTTAAATGAAGCCCTGATAATGCATTCTTTTCTCTGAATTGCTTGATACCTAAATGATTCTGAAAAATTCTCTACTTAAGACAAACACATTTTTGAGAGCTGCTATGCTAACTTTATGTAATCAAACACATGAAAAATACATTCTTCCAGATTTATTGATACGCTCTCTAAGTCATAATTTAACCAATTGTTTTAATTTGCTTATTGAATAAAGTAGAATATAAAGTCAACAAAATGATAAGTACCCATGATCTATAATCCTCTATTAAGATAATTATTGAAACACTATCAAAATTCCTTACCAAAATATCTATGACACAAAGTATGCTTTAGAGGATGGGCACATTTAGGAACTAAGAAAATACAGTGCCTTAAAAACATAGTTATATAATTAGAAAGAATGAACAATATTTAATGGCATAACAAAGTGATGATAATCAACAATAAACCAGGATATACTTTAAAATAACTAAAACAGTGGAATTCGAATGTTCTTATCACAAAGAAATGATAAATGCCTGATGTGATGGATAACGAAATTACCCTAATTTGATTAATTCACATTGTATGCCTGTATCAAAATATCACATATATCTCATATATCACATAGATATATAACTATTATGTACCTATAATAATTAAAAATAAAAAAATGAAAACATACTGTCTCGCTTGGTAAAAGAAACAACTTATGTTGTAGTTTATAAATATGTATTTAATTTAATTCTTAACAAGACAACTGAGTCATACATAATAAAGAAAATATATTTAAGATTAAAATTTCTTCTAGAACTAATTTTAATATTAAGAAGAATACCTGTTTTTGATCTTATTGGTGTTTTATAAATATAAATTCATAAGATGAATTCATGAATATAAATTCATGTATAATATAAATCCATATCAACTCTACAGTAATGGATTGTCAACCAGCCAACAACAGAAAAATGTTAATGATAAATATTAACATAAATATCTACTTCCTGATGCTAGGTCCAGAGTTAGATAATTTTGTTATTAAAAATATGAAAGAAAGGATAAACAAGTTTAAAAAGTTAAAAAGATTTTAATTAATTTATAAGATAGGGATATATAGTGGAAGTTTACATACTATATTACAAAATAAAGAAATCAAAGAAATACATTTTACAGTGATGAAAGGATAATAAGTTGAAGTAGAACATATGGAATTACAATGTAAAACTCCTGTATAAAAATAATCAAAAGCACGATATAAGTGGGATGAGTTGTTTGGAAAAAATATAATTTATTAAAATCTACAAAGAGTGCTGCTAAACTGTAAATTAAATGAGTGAGCATTGTACTGTGGCACCAGGAAACATCAATATATGTGTGACTCGATATTCAGAGTTTGTATCTCATTACAGAAGTCATTTCTATTTCTTCTCAAGTGCTCCTGGTGAGAACTAAATTACATATTTTCAAAAATAGGAACCAGTTATGATCATGAAATATAAACAGCATTAGCAGCTTTAAGAGAAATGAATCTAAAAAGTTGACCTCATAGAGGTAGAAAGTAGAATGGTGGTCATCAGAGGCTGAGGTGGTTGGGGGAAGGAGAGATGGAGATGGTGGTCAAAAGACATATAATTACAGTTAGATAGGAGGAATAAGTTCAAAAGACCTATTGCACAGCATGGTGATTATAGTTAATGATATATTGTATTGTTGAAAAACGCGAACAGTGAATGTTAAGTGTTCTCACACGAAAAATGATAACTATGTGAGGTAATTCATTTGTTACTTAGCTGGATTTAACTATTTCACAATGTATATATACTTCAAATCATCATGTTGTACATGATAAATACATACAATGTTATCTGTCAATTTTTTAAAATTAAAAAAAAATAAAATGCATAGCACAGAACCTGGGAAGAAAATGATGCATAAATATTAATATAGTCTTAAAAGATTGCTAATCCTGCCTGAGCAAAAATCTTTGCAGTAACATTATTGGGTATTTAAAAATAATGTATATTTCAATATTTGATTTAAATATTTTTGCCAGAAGATAACAAAATAAGTACAGATTGTCTCCTCATTTATAATTTACTTGAACACTAAACAAAATTTTGAGATGCCCCAAATATTCATTTTTATGGGTTGATTTTGAAGAAATTATACAAGTTAAAATGAAATAATCCTGCAAAATTACACAGTTTGAGCAAATATAAATGAACTATCAGAGAGAAATCTTGAATGTTGTAGCTTTCTTACACTCTTATATTTGTTCATTTAGGGTCTTACTAGAATGTGTAAATATGCATTTTTCCCAGTGTACGCTATTCCTCAAAACTTACTGTTCAAGATGTTAGCTAATCTCTTAGTCTGCCTTTAGGTTATCTTTTTTGTAATTTATTAGTAGTTGCAAGTGCAATAGAGCAAAGTCAATGTCTCAAAGAAACTGCTAATCCAGATATGATGTAATTTTTGTTAGAATGTTAAGGAATAACTGCATTTTTCTTCCTCTACAGAGGCACAAATAAACTATTATGAATTTAATATAATTTTCATTTTAGTCTTTACTGTTTTTTCTCATCAAGCAATATTATTTAATAAATTTAAAATGTCTGACTACACACCTAATTACTCCATTTTCAGACACCACTTTGTTCTATGTATATTACCTTTGCCAGAAATACAAAAATTGGCAAAATTTGTTTTATATGGAGCATTCCAGTTCACAGCCCCAAAATAAGTTTGAATTAATACTCTAATTGAAGATTACAAAGATAAAACCGTTTTTGACAGGTTTGGAGTATATCAAAATTTATTTCATTGAAAACTTAGCACAAACTGTTTAGAGTATTTTTTTTAAGTTCTGAAATTAAAATTTGGAAGTTAAATTAATAGTAAATATTGATTAAATTATCATAGCTACACTTCCTTTTCCCCCTCTGAGTAGAAAACATTTTCCAAGGTCTATTTATGAGAAGATTTGATCAAGATAAAAGGAAGATTACTTCCCATATGTACACGTTAGTGTTGATTGATTAATATTAATTTAATGTTGAATACATGTGGCATTTATTTTTCCATTCTTGTGATACTTCTCTTAGAAAAATGGGCTCCAGCTCCATCCAGGATAATACAAGAGGTAGTTCACCATTTTTTATGGCTGACTAGTACTACACGGTATACATATATCCCATTTTATTAATCCACTCAAGGATTGATGGGCACTTGGGTTGTTTCCACATCTTTGCAATTGTGAATTGTGCAGCTATAAACATTTGAGTGCAGATGTCTTTTTTGTAGAATGTATTTTTTTCTTTTGGGTAAATACCCAGTAGTGGGATTGCTGGATCATATGGTAGTTCTACTTTTAGTTCCTCAAGGTATCTCCAAACTATTTTCCACAGAGTTTGTACTAGTTTGTAGTGCTACCAGCAGTATATGAGTGTTCCCATCTCTCTGCATCCACACCAACATTTGTTGTTTTGTGAATTTTTGATAAAATCCATTCTCACTGGAGTTAAGTGATATATCATTGTGGTTTTGACTTGCATTTCCCTGAGGAAATGCAAAGGAAAAGGCAATTTATGTAACCAAAGCATTAGTACCCCTGTAATACTCTGAAAATGAAAATAAAAAATAAAATAAAAACAACAACAAAAAAGATAATAACAAGTGTTGACAAAATTGTTGACAAACGTATACATTGCTTGTGGAAGTGTAAAATAGTTCAGCTACTGTGGAAAACATTTTGGTAGTTCCTTAAAAAGTAAAACATAGAATTATTATGGCATCACAATTTTACTCTTAGGTATAATGAAAAGAGTTGAAAACAGGTATTCAAACAAGCACATATATAAACATGTTTTTAGTAGCAGCAATTTTCAGGGTAGCAAAGAGGTAGAAAGAGCCCAAATGCCATCCATGTATGAATTTCAAAAACATTATGCTAAGCGGAAAAAAAAAAAAAAACAGGTACCAAAGTTAATATGTTGTGTGATTTCATTTATATGAAATATCCAGAAGAGATAAACTGATATAGACAGAATGCATTTGGTGGTTGCCAGGATCTGGTGAAAGAAGGGGTTGGGGAGAAACTGCTTAATGGATAAAGGGTTTTGCTTTGAAGTGATGGAAATGTTTTGAAACTAGTATATTCATAATATTGTGAAAATATGGTTGCACAACATTATGAATATACTAAATGATACTGAATTTTTCACTATAAAATAGTTAATTTTATGTTACGTGAATTTCACCTTAATAACTTGTTTTTAAAAACTGATGGATTTGATTTTCTGGATAGCACTATTGAATTTATTGGTATAAACATTGAATAAGTCTGCTAATATAGGTAAAACATAACATATGAACTTTATAAATTATAAATTTGTAATTACATAAAAATATATATTATTTAAATTCTAAGGAAAAAAAAAAGAGGAAAGGAAGATGACTTCAGTCCAATTTTCAGGAGTAAATAGAAGTGAACTGTCCTAAATGTAAAAAGCTATTTTTCAACCAAAATAGAAAAAGATCAGATCAGACCACCTGTAACCATTATCCATAGCTAGCACAAATAGCCCTGGTGAGAGAACAAAATTAGTTCATTTTCTTCTTGAGAATAAGGTATATTTGCTAGAGAAGTTTTGTTGTTTCTCTCCCTCTTATTGACATGAAGAAATAATAACCCAGTATCTCCCCAGTTCCTGAGTCACTCCCTGATACTAAGGATAGACACTAAAGGAGAATGTACCTGCTTCTGATCCGTAAGTTTCCCCCATTGAATGCATTGTTACTAAAAGGGAATTTTTAAAATAAATAGCATAACTAAAAATATCTTAATTCTTCAATTGTAGGTTTGTATGTTTAAATATACATGGATGATGTGTGTGCATTTACATGTACTTGTATGTGTATGTATGCATATTTATTTTTGTGTATTATACTAAATAAAGATTTTTATGGATGCAATTTGAAAAGACATAATTTATATACAGGTTGATTAATTGTATACCTACATTTAAACATGATTAAATTGATATTTGAATATATAAAATAATGTAATTGACATACTTTTAAGTATATCAAATATTTGGCCCCTTTAATATTGTTTGATAGCAAATACAATCATGATTTTAAAAATACAAGTTTTGAAAAAAATTCTAATTTTCCATTAGCATTCAAATTTAGAAGGGGAATTTTTTTACTTTTGTGTAATGTTAGAGAAGTAATTTCACATTTATGAGTATCATTTTCTTCATGTCTAAAATCAGTATGTTGCAACATTTGCTTTCTGTGATTGCCTCTAAAGTATAGTTCTCTAATTTTGTGATTCAATGAATTATTTAAGCATAATGCTTGTCAACTTTGACACATTGATGTTCTTTGTCCTTCAAATTCAAATTTTCCTTTATTCAACTAAGATTTATTGAACATCTATCATGCGTCAGTCAATGCTAGACAGAGAAGACAAAAATATGTTAAATTTAATTCATCAGCATGTAATATACAATTAAATTATTAGAATAATATACTTTGGAGCAAGCTTAAAAATCACCACAGGTAATATTTATTGCAATAAAAATAAATAACCTGAGTCAGACAGGATGCTAGAAAATTGAAAAAATTGTACATAGTTCATTTTTTTTCCCCGAACATCTCCACCATTCTCCTCTCTCTCTGCAGCCCTTGGTATTCACTAGTCTACTGCTTCTATGAGTTTGACTTTTTTAGATTCCAGATATAAGTGAAACTACCTCATGAAAGCTAAAAATTTATGCCTGTGCAACTTGCAATTTCATTCTTAAGTCATACAACTTGGCCAATTTTTGTAATCTACAATTCTTACTCAAAAATATCACCAAATTATTTTTACAAAAATATAAAATTTATTTGTATGTTTCATGTATTTCTTCAAACATATTCAGTGGTTCCCCATTTATTAATAATAGAGTAGGAAATATGATTCTTCTGAGTGATATTAAAAATGCTGTCTCACTGCTTGCTTGGTTACCTTTCCTAATATATTTTCATGGATTTCTCCAATAAGAAAATTACGTTACTTCTACAGAGACAAAAGAATTATATGACTACATATCTATGTACTTTGTACTCTCCTACTAATTTGAATTCCCACTTTTCTGCCCAATTGTTGGGAGTCAATCACCAAGGACTCACTAGGCAAAGTGGCCTTGTCTTATCAGAATTCCTATAGCATTCAGTGACAAAACTACATATTTAATGCCTATTTACATTAAAATTCTTTTTAGTTTTTTAGTAAAATTTTAACACTTTTTACAAACTAACCCAAATCAAGTTCATTGGAAATGAAAGCTTTATAAAGCCTTAATTCTTTGTGCTACCATAGCATGTAACATACAGTAGATACTTGATAAAACAATTTTTAACTGACTCATTAATTGCTTACTTCACTTATATAAAAGGTGTTTTTTATAATTACAAAATGATGATGAATATAAAGGATATTAAATAATAGTATGAAGAAATATAACTTTACTTTTGTTCCCAATTAGTATCTCAGATAGTTCCCATAATTTTTATTCACTAGGTGAATGGATCCATATGAAATTAATTGAAGACACTCTTAGAAAGTTTTATTTTTGAAGACACCAATGGATATAGAAAAAGCTCTGAAATTGCTATAAAAAGAGCCCTTTTCCTAAACTAATCCCTGCCATTTATAAGCCAGTAATTCAACTTACCCCATTGAGACTGTTTTATTATCTGTGTAAAAGAATATTCTGCCCATTTGTCATGAGTGTTCTGGCAACAAATAAAATAATGAATATTACAATGCTTTGAAAATTATAAAACATCTATTAAATAAACCAACATTTTTCCTTGTACTTGCTCTTCTACCATGTTCAAGATTATTCTCCACGTTTCTAATAATACACATAATAATTGGATATATTTGTGTTCATAATAGAAAAATTCTCAGAGGAGATGACCAAAATAATCCACCATAATATTGGAGCTTGTATCTAAACTGACTATCCCATTGATTCCAGATATGGAAAAAGTAGCATCATGAATTTCTGATCTTCACTGATAAAACGACACAATATCAAAAGATGAGAAAATGAATCATGTCCAGGATTTCTTTCTATGTAAAAAATGCTAAAGAGTAATAAATGCTATTATTCCCATTCAAATGTGATTCATAAATGAATTAAATTAAAAATGAAATAAAATTAAATTAGAAGAGAGCATCTGTGTCAGTTTTGTTATACAGGACCATTAGTCAGTGATAATAAAATAAAATAGCCACTAACCATACTTGAATATGGTTTGGGGCATATAATAATAGATAACAATAAGATAATCTGGAAGATTTAAACAGAGGAATCCTCTTATGAGAGCTGTGGAAGTTCAAATAAGAGGGGCAAAGAGGTAAAGTCCCTGGCATCTTTTCATCCCCTATGTTAAATAAGGGGACCAAATTGTAATATGACATATAATTGTGAATTTGCTTTATAAACCTCTGAGAAATTTACATGTGGCAGAGAAAGTCAAAGTTTATTTCAAAAATGATGTACTTATAATCCAATTATCTTGATTTGATTAATATATATTACATGCCTATTTCAAAATATCACATGTACCATATATATATATATACAAGTATTATATACCTGTAATAACTTTTTAAAACATTTTAAAAAATGATCTTCTAGATGCATTAGAATTTGCTGTCATTACTATGGAAATCACTTATCTGATAACGTGATCTTGAAATATAAAGTAACTCCCAGTCGTTTCCTCTATTTAAGCAGTAACAGTTAATGCTGAAAGTGAACATTAACTGGAACATATCAGGTATTCATAAATATTTGTGAAATAAAATAAATAAATTTATTATTTAATTATGGTTGAGTTTCTACCATAAGACTGATATTTGTTGCCTAATAGCAATAATCAAATGTAATTTAAAAAATAATCATTCAAGCATCAAAATTAGATACTTGATATTCTGTTGAAAATAATTTTCTTAGAAATGTTGCCAACAATTTAGACGATCTTATACCTCTCCAGTTAGCCACTAATAACTCTAAATTGGCATTTGCTAACAAAAAATTGTCATTTAGATTTGAATAAAAGAACATCTATGATCACATTTTCTACACAGTAACAAATTTCAGAATGTAGCAAAAATAACATGTTTTCATTTTTTCTTTTTATAAATGTTAACATTAGAAGGAGGGTCATGTTGCTGTAATGGAGTGGCTAGCCTATGATTTTCAAACAGCTGTGGCTTCCTGAAAACTGACTTTCAAAAATTAGGATATTTAATTGATCCAATTTTACTGAAAAAAATATGCTATCTGTCTCAGATCTGGATTAGCATTTGCATGTCTTCTAGTCTGTGGTAGATGACCTCAGGACAGACATCTGTTTGGATGTCTTGGATGAGTTCACATACAACCATCTGTTCATGGAAGAGTAGCCTCTTCAAAATTGATCAGGAACTTTGATTAGAGTCACGAGGGTACAGATTTTATCAGTACTGATGTACTTGCCCATTATGTTACAGTGAAATGAAAGCAGGAAAAAAATGTAGGTTCACAGGTGTAGCAATTCATGGCATAATAGCTGAAAAAGTCTAAATCCTATAAGTTACAGAAAGTTTAACTTCAATATAAATGATGGCCAAGATTAATGGACAATTGAAATCTGATGCTCAGATTTTGAATAAGTATCTCTAAGAAATCTATAACTAAAGTAATAAGTAATAAGCTATGAACAACAGCAAACTTCTGATTATATAATGGTACTAATTATGACTTATTTTATATTAAAAGAATGAGGAAAAAACAAGAACATGTGCGGTGTGGTGGCTATAGTCAATAATAATGTATTGTATGCTTGAAAATTGCTAAAACAGTAGATTTTAAATATTCTCATTACAGGAAAACAAGTAGGTGAAGTGATATATATGTTAATTAGCTTGATTTCATCATTTCACAAGTATACACATATCAAAACACATTATATATTATAAATATTCATAATTTTTCATTTATAAATTAGAAATACTAATTTAAATAAATAAATACATAAATTTAAAGCAGGTTGAACTTGCTGTGATTGAGAAATCAAAACAGCATAAAGTCTACCATTTTGTCAACAATAATAAATTTAAAAGTTACAAGTGACCTGCCAGGCAATCAGAATCATCAATATTTTAAATTTTCCAATGAATAATACAATCATAAAAATCAATAGTTTGTTTTAAAAAGCTAATATCTTATCAAGAAGTGTGCCATTCTTGAGCTACTTAAAACCACTCTAGCCTATTTTTAATCATGTTTTTAGTGTATTATTTTGGGGGCTTTCAATATACTCAATGAAGGAAACACAATGATTATCATAAGAGTCACTATAGGACATTTGTTTTATGTAAACACAAAACCTCAGTAGCTAGCACAACAAATGTCTTTTTTTAATGGTAGGATCAAGTTTTTGTTTACTTTTGTTTATTGTTTTTGTACTTTTTCCTTGCACCTGCAAAGCCCACCGCAGGTCTGTGTTATTTGCCAAGAGAGCTAACTTCTGTCTTACGGCTCCATCTCAACACATGCTTCCATGACACCACAAGAAAGAATAAAGGGTGTTGCTCCAGCGACTGAATGTGTTAGCCAAGAAGAGATGCCTGCCATTCCTGACTCTCAATTCATTTGCTAGAATTCGTTATGTGGCACTATAAAGCTAAAGAATAAGCGTAAAAAATCTTATCATGTACCTGACAAAAAAAATGGACCAGATATATGTGAGCAAATATATACATGAATATGTAGATTGCATAAACACATACATATGTGTGTATGATATATATGTGAATATATTATATTCTTTTTTGGAAGAAGGTTGGACATTAATCAATGTGCCAGCTATTGGATAAGCTTGAGAAACATTTTTAATCTTATCATCTTGTATTTTCTGTCAACACCATTCTTAACGGTCACATTTAGATTGGAAAAAAAAAAAAGATTAAGTCCCAATTCACTTTTATAATAACATTTTCCCAAAAGTATACATGATTTTCACCTTCTGGGAAAATATAAAGTTTAGACTATGTGCTTTTTTAAATAATTAGAATATTTTAGCTCATATATCTTTTATCTTATATCTATGGTGATTTAATTGTGGTTATTTGAAAGAAACAAATGAGGTTACTGTAAATTTGGTGGTCAGGATATCCGATTTGCTACTTCCTAAATACATCTTTTATATGCCAGGCACACTACTAAGCTGATGTATTTGTTTCATTGTATGTTTTTCTAAGTTTTTTCTAAAAATAAAAATTGTAGATTGTTTAAGTTTTACTTTTGGGGAAAATGAAATCCTAAAATAGAGTTTTTCCCCCACATTATAAAGGGCTAGGTATTTTGGACAAAGTAAATGCATAATAAAGAACATGGAGAACCATGCGTTTCAGGTAATATATGATGAATATGATCTTAGCAGTGTAACTCCCATAATAGTTCTATTTCAGATGAAGAAATCAGAAAACATTTTTAAGAGTCTACATATCCATTTTATTTACAATAATGGATGCAGCTTTACTCTTGGGTCACTAGTAGGTTCTAACTTGAAAGTCTTCTTATACAAGAAATGAAGATAAAGAGAATACATTCTAAATTATTTAGCTTAATAGTTATTGAGATCACTATTCCAAAATAAAACCCCTTCTATATTCCACTATAGTGTTATAAAAATACTAGTCAAAACAACGTTAGCAGAGTTCATCTTTGAGAATTTTGTTGATAATTCGGGAGATCTCAACTGGAATCATTTGCCTTCCTAGATCTGCAGTTAGGAGAGATGTAAAGACTGGTAATCTAATCGCCTCATTTTATAGTAAGGAATGATCTTTAAAAGGATTAGAAAGAGGCCTCAATTTACAAATCCCACTAGTGACAGTGTCTGGATTAGAATCCATCCCTCATTTACGTAGCATCTCTTCTGTTTTAAAGCACAGCTTTTCAAAGATAACTACCTGAAATCATACTTGCAATTAGATTTCCAAATATGGCTTAGCCTTCTTTAAATTCATCTGTTTCAAACTCTGCCATTTCTAATCATGGCTTACTTTATGCTTTCCACTAGGAGTATCAAGTAAATATGAACTAAGTGCCACCTAGATAATTTTAACAAAAAAGAAGAAGGACCTATCTATTTACTTGAGTAAATGAATGAATTTCTTATTTTTCTTTTATGACTGATTCACTATCAGCCTTCTCCAGGCCTCCTACTGGGCAGCTAAAACCAGTTGGAGGAAAATCACAAACCAAGAAGATTGTTAGCAATATAAATTCATAGTCACTGACCTCAGCAGGACCTCAATACTGGATGAAAATTTTATTATTACATTTGTTTTGACTAGTTCCTAGACTCAAACTTTTCCATTCTCCTCACTTCCCTACCTGTGTGTCTCTCAGCAGATGACCTTGCCTCCTACTTCATAGAACAAATTGAATCTATCGGAAAGAACCTCCTCAAATTCTTGCCACCAGACCTTCAGTGCTACTTCTATCTGTACCTATTCATTTATTTTTACTTTATGTAAATGGTATTTCCATAGATATCACTTTTTCTTCTCAATAATTTTTAAAGGAATAGCCACATTTGAGCCTGTGTGCATGCTTGCATGAGTGTGTCTGTTTAAAATTGGTTGCTTCTAACTGCTGCATGTTATACAGTGGTATATATCCACCACAGTTTTCTTTGCTTTTTAAATTGAGACAGAGTCTAGCACTGTTGCCAAGGTTAGAGTGCAGTGGCATCATCATTGCTCACTGTAACTTCAAACTCCTGAGCTCAAGTGATCCTCCTGCCTCAGCCTCCTGAGTAGCTGGAAATACAGGTGTGCACCACCACATCCAGCTTTTTTTTTTTTTCTTAGGAGACAAGGTCTTGCTGTGTTTCCCAGGCTGGTCTCGACCTCCTGGCCTCAAACAATTATCCCACCTCTGCCTCCCAAAGTGCTGGTATTGTAGGCATGAGCCACTGTGCCTGGCCCCACCACAGTTTTCTTACTTGTTTCTTCATTAATAGATTTCAGAGTGGCCTCCAACTTCTCATTACTATCAACAATTTTGTAAAGAACATCCTTAATCATGACCACATGTATTTCTCACTGTTTCTCCATTTTTTTAAAATAAGTTCAGTCAATTATCCAAGATCTGTTATTTTTCTATATTATTTTTTGGATAAATTTATCAAACTCCCCAGAACTCTAGCTGGAAATTTCATTAACATTGCATTTGAGTTTATTAGCATATTTTATTGTTACTCTGGACTTTTCAATATTTATTCAGATCTTATTTTATGCCCTTTAATAGAGATTGTATATATTTTTAAGTAAATTCCTAAATTCTTTAGATTTTCTCTTGTTAATGTAAATGGTATCTTTATATTTGCAAGACTATTTCTTTTGTTGAGGTATGACTGAAGCACAGTGAAATAGATAGATCCTACATATACATTTCTTTCTATTTTCACAAAGGCATAAACCTGTGTGATCCACACAACTATCAATATATAAGATATCTTCTCTACCCCAGAAATCCTTCTCTCGCCTTGTACCAGTTAATTCCCACTTTTGCTGAAGCAAGTGTTGTTCTGATTTCTATCACTGTAGTTGTTTGCCTGCTTTAGAACTTCATAGTAAGGAAATTACACAGTATGTACTCTTATGTGTCTGACCTCCCATTCTTGACATTATCTCTGTATCAGTAGTCTACTCTTGTTATTGCTGAGTAATGTGTCATTATATGACTAGATCAGCTTATCTTCCTATTGATAGAAATGTGGACTCTTTCCAATTTTGGATAATATGAGTAAAGTAACTAAACATCTTTGTATAAGGCTTCCCATAAACTCCCTTCTCTCCCTCCATCCCTCCTTTCCTTCTTTCTTTCCTTTCTTTTTTTAAAATAAATATCTAGAAGTGAAATTTATTAGTTATTGAATAAGTGAATGTTTAACTTTATAAGAATTTTTCAATAGTTTTTTTTTTAAAGTTTGAGTCATTTTCTCCCATCATTAAGGGAGCTCAAGTGGCTTCACATCTTCATTTACATTTGTTATTGTCAGATTTTTGTTGAAATTTACTTCTTTCTTTCTTCTTTTTTATCTTAGACATTAACGTTGTGCACATGCCTTTAAGGATTGCTTGCCATTGCTACACCTACAAATATTGGGATGTTGTGTTTTCATTATTATTAAATTAAGATGTATTTTTAAAATTTTCCTTTTGATTGTTTTATTTGACTCGGAATATAGAGATGTGTTTTGTCTAATTTTCAGTTATTTGAACATTTTCTAAATATCTTACTATGTGACTAATATTTGATTTCTAATAATATGCTTTTGTGGTCAGAGAGTATGCTGTGTATGATTTTGATCCTTGGAATCTATGGAGACTTGCTTTTTTGGTTCTTCTTGGTGAATGTTTTATATTACATCTAATATAATTAATTTACATCTAATTGGTTTTTAGTATTGGTCAAAGTAGAGATACCATTTTAGATTTGTTTAACCATTTTTATTTCAGTGACTGACAATGCAATATTAAAGTTCACAGTTGTGTTTGTGGATGTTTCTTTCTCATTATAATTCTGTCTTTTTCCCTTTTGGAAGAAGCTTTATTATTGCACGAATACATACTTCATTCTGTAATTGTGCTTGATAAAGTGACACTTTGACAATATTAAATGGCTCTCTTTATATCTGACATTATTTTCTTCTGAAGTCTATTTAATACTTTTTCTGATATTAATGGAGTTACTTGAGACTATTTATGCTTAATATTTGCATAAATAACTTTTTTCTTTTTAAATTTTCCACATCTCTGGTTTTATATTTAAAGTGTTTCATTGTGTTGTATATTTGTTTGTATTTGTGATTATATTATAGTAGGAGTTTTCTTCAAAAGACATAATTATATATCTACCTTCAAAGAAGTATCCCAATGCATTATTGGTAGGCAAAAATGTGTCTGTGTGTTTTAATAAATGTTTTATATTATTGAGATAGCTGCTGGGATTAGATATTTAGATTGGCAATAATTTCTTGGGTGTATTTTCTTAGCTTCTGTGAGTCTGAGGCAATCTTTTTCTCTGTGCTGTATGCAAAGACATTCTTAGGGGCTTATAATTATTTTATTACTATATTACAAATTGTATCTGGATTCCACCATTTTACATATTTAATTCTAGATGTACTATATTTTCTTATCAGATTTTTATAAACTGCAAGTAGTCTGGTCTCCACTACTTTCCAAATGTCTAGATTTCTTTCTCCCATTTTTTCCCTTCAAGACAATTTTAAAATATTAGTTCAGTATTATAGCTGCTAAAAACTCAACATTAATTTTATTTCCCTCCTAAATTATAGCAAGTAATTATCTTTCCTGTTTCATTCCCTTCAGCCACATTTGTTGCCTGTAGCTTCTATTTTATGCTCTCACTTATTTTTCTTTGCTTTTCAAGCTTTAACCAAACCAATGTGTGTAAATAAACGTATGGCACCTTATTACTTTTATTTTGTTATGAACAATTAATGTTTTTGAGCTTTTATATATTTTTGACTTTGTGATGTCTTTGATGTCTTTTTATCTTAAAGATTAGCATACTTTGTGATGTGAATCACAGCCATTAATAAAAAATAATCCTTCCTAACGATCACGTGAAAGGTACATGTATCCTCCCATTCAGGAGGATAATACTTTCTCCCTTTCCATTTTTGTTTCTCCTCAAACACTGTACCACAATCAAAAGATGGCACTTAGAAATTAAAGCTAGATGCACTGTTATGGCAGTGATAATATAGTGGGAAGAAAACTGGCAAATTGTTGGACAGGCAAACCACAGTGTGTACACCAGACAGCCTATGCAAGGGTAAGAAACAAAGACTGTTATATATGTATGGCAAGATATGTGCTTGTAAATGCCAATCAAGAACCACCAACTATTAATATGTTTTTCAATGACTGAGTTGCTTTATTGTTTCTGTCAAACCAAAAAAAAAATTTTTGTTTATATATTGCTTCCACATTACGATACTCTTTTAAGTTGTTTGACTGATTGATAAGCAACAGGAAGGATCTCTGAATCACTGAAATGGTTGGTAAGAAAGTACTTTATATAAACAAAACATTAACATATATTTTTCAAATTTGCTTGAATGACTACTAATTTATTAGGTGTCTTTTAAAAACCATTACTTAGTAATTTAATCAGTGGTATTGAATCAGAAATCACATTAATATAACTTAGATACTCAAATCAACACTCAGAATATAATAGGATTGTGTTAATTGATAAGCAAAGACCAATGCAAGTTCTATATACTTCTTAATTTTACTGAAAAACAGATTCTCTTTTCTATTAATTATGTAATTGTTATAAAAATGATGAAAAGCTATTCTTCAAAATGTTTGCAAACCAGAAAAGATCATATATATATTGAAGTGAACAAAAACTATGGAAAAAATAAGGGAAATCCCCCAAAATAAAAATATTGTGTGAATTGCAATTATTATTTGGAATTTCCATCCTAAACAGGAACATTTATGACTAAAAAATCTACCAGCTAACATCTGATATTTTTAAAAAGATATTTTATTTAATTTGGAAAATAATGCTGCAGTTTAATGGTACTTTTGCAGATTTTACAACTATCTTGTAATATTTGTGTGTTATTTTCATTACTTTCTGTAGTGAAAAAAAAATCTCTTCCATAAGAATTTTCCAACTGAAACCTGGAAACTGAATACACAAATAAAGCAAATATAAACCCTCGGGAATAGGGTGGTAGATATTCAGAAAGAAATGCCCCTTTTAGCCAAGACCAAGTTTTGGAAACAAACTCACAACACTAACTGCTTTTTAATAAAAATCATTTCACTGCCTCAATATGCATGGCAAACGGCTGCAAGTGTCAGGTTCAGATAAGCTGAAAGCAAGATGGCTAAAAGGTACATTTTCTAATCAACTTCCTGAATTATCTTTGACTCCTGGTATGGCCTCACATGTGACCTAATTATGAAGCATAACATGCCAATATTTTCATAGCAAAAAATGAAAATTGGTCTTTTAATTCTTTGGAAATGGTCCATGATGTTATCCTTGCCCTGTTACTTCAATGAATTTTAGATATATTCTTCCCCTTAAACTTTGTCTTCTGACTAAAAAGTGGCAGACACCAATTTTTGGTGACATCACTTTCATTCTGTGTTCCATTATGCACATTTTTCAAGTTCTCAAAATTATATATTTCTTAGCTAATATTTTTTTTTCCTGAAGCCATAGTGGGGTACAATCTTTTAAAAAGGCATTTTATCTGGGGCATTGCCAAAGTGGTTTACTTTTTTAAAAGTGAAGAGTAAAGGCATGGTAATTCACAATAACATGCATGGGTGTGTTTATTAAGAGTAGGATGGGAAAATATGGTTTAGATTATATTTCTTTCCTGCTCTATACTGTAAAAAGTTGTGGTGGCTTCACTTTTATATTAATCTTCCTTTCCTTTTAATTCTCCCATCTCATCCTGTTCTTGCTCCTTCAGATCTTTCTGTATTTTTCTCTGTAAGACATATTTTGACCAAGAAAAGTCATAATTTAAAATTTGTATTCCCTAAGTTGGACCTGACATTGAAAAATTTATGCATGGAAAGATGACTAAGATCATTTCAGGAAATCGGTACAAATGCAGAAAAAGAGCTTAGCTAGTCCAAGCAACTTTTAAAGAAAAGCAGTTCAGAAATGAGAGTTCTAACTGATAAAATGTTAGCCATTGGATTTTGATGTAACCCAAAATGGTAAAAGTTGGAGAAGAGAAAAATATGCACAAGTAATTTAGTTCTTCAGTGACTATCAGGGGAGTGACCAAGAAATAAACAGGTGAAGGCAGTTAAGAACAGATGAGAAAGGTTGAGCCCTGTATAATACACAGTAAAGGAGAACATTTTGGTATATAATTTCTTTATTTGTTGGTGGTAGGACCTTTTAGGACAATAATGATCAAAAGGTAGCAATTGCATTATATCAGTTCACCCTCTTAGTACTGGTATATAAAATAGCAAAAATAGTTTCAGATTGGTGGGGTTATAGAGGAGGAAATATTGACCAATTTGGTAGCTGGTATTCCCTAAGAGTAAAGTGAGGAAACAAGAAAAGATAGTGCGGATATAGGAAAGTTTACCTATAATAAAGTAGTGAAAGGTATGAAGAAAGCAGTAAGAAATGGAAGATTGGATAGGTTGAGAAATGTTCAGAGATAATATTTTATGTTGAATTTAAGGGATGGGTCTTCTGTCAAGGACTGGGGACAACAGAATAAGGCAAAATGGATTAATTCTGACAGTCTGAGATGAGAAAGGGTAACCAGACTTATTGCTGTGTCCTAAATAAATTCCCTCAGCTGTGGCAGCATACTATATAAAGAATCTTGAAGGCTTCGTGCTACACACACACAGAAGATAATTTCTTAATGTTCGCTGTTTCTGAACTGATTATTCCAGTGAAGGTCAAACACTGACAAGTGTGGTTGTAACAATAAATAAGTCATAGAAATCAAAAAGCCCAAAGCAATGGATGTATATTCACAATCTAACAGGATGTATATTAGTTCGCTAGGGCTGCCATAATGTAAAACCACAGACTGGGGGATTAAATAACAGGGATGTATTTTCTCACAGTTCTGGAGGCTGAAAATAAGAGGTCAAGGTGTTGGCAGGGTGAGTTTCTTTCTGTGGCATCTTTCTTTGGCTTGCATATAGATCATCACTATCTCACTATGTCTTTACATGGTCATCTCTCTGTGTGCACGTTTCTGGTGTCTCTGAGTGTTGAAATTTCCTGTTTCTACAAGAACATCAGTCACATTGGACTGGAGCCCACCTCAAAGACCTCATTTTAACGTAACTGTCTCTTTAAAGATACTATCTCCAAAGATGGCCGCACTCTGAGGTGCTTGGGGTTAGGACCTCAACATATGAAATTTGGGAAGATACAATTCAGCCCATAACAGAAAGGTAAGGTTAATGTCTTTTTACTTAAGAGTCTATCCATGTGTCTTTGTACCAGTGGATTGTCTATTCTAACACCTACTCATAAAGTTGGCAATGTGCAGCAAAGAAAGAGTGTAATATACCTAAGGAGGGTGTCATTATTGCAATCTGTTCTTTGGTCTCTTAGCACTTCATGAAAATGCATAACTAGGTATAGGTAATTTGAGGAACGTGCACAATATATTGTGTTTCATTGATTATAGCCTAAATAAAATTATAAACCATTTCCAGGCGTTTATAAGCAAATATATACTAGATTGGTACATGCAATTATGTCTATCATAGTTTTAAAGAAAAATAGAACATTAATAATTAAATTTCATATCCACTACTAATTACTTATATATCATCAGACATCTCACTCAGATATTATAAACCTCCTTTATCTCTCTTCAAAAAGAAAGGTACAGATGTATTTTAGACATTCTTTTAGTTTTAAAAGTTTCTGTCTGTATTTTTTCAAATACTAAATAAGACTAACATAAGAAGTGAGATTTGAAGAAATGTAACAGTATACACAATGATATTATTATCCTCATTTATAATTTTAATTTTTAAATTTTCTCATAATCAAATGTTGCATTTTTACATTTTGGGTGGATAACACTGGGCAGAGTTTCAACTCTGTAAATCTTCTAATACCTCTTCACATCTCATGTTCGAAATTTTTTAATAGCGTTATTCAATATTTTCTTGTATTACAAATGGACAAAAGAAATATAAATATTCTAATCCAGAACAAGTGTGCTTCTGTAGTCCTAGCTACTTGGGACTTCAGGCTGGAGGATCATTTGAGCCCAGGAGTTTGAATCCAGACTGGGCAATGTAGCAAGATCCCATTCCTTAAAAAGCTTTTAAAAAATACTCTTTTGCAGTTTGGCCTATTTACCAACTTTGTATTTCAGCATGGGTAGTCAAGGTTAAAGTCCCTTAGTAGTACTAACACAAACAAAAATCAGACTTTAGGAACTAAATCCTTCCTTATTATTCATAATCCATTAGTTTAAATCATGCTTTCCTATTTTCTGCATTTTCCTTGGAATACTTGCATCTTCTATAATTATATTCTATATTTGACTTTTTGCAGTTTGGAAATTCTTGTTTTCCTCCTTGCCATAAGAAGACACAGTGTGAATAAATTTTTTAAAAAATTCTTAAGGTTTTATTGCTCAATTAATACCTATCACCTCATTTTAGATATATTGGACTTGCACATATGTTGTATATATGAATACACTATATATATGTAAATATGTGTGTGCATGTATACATATATATGTTTTATTCTCATATAAACATATATATATATAAGTTTTCTTCTCTGTACTCGAAAAAGGCCCTGAGGTTTCCATATCCTCAAACTCACAATCTAAGATAACAAATCAACTATTGACCAAAGATGGAAGTGTTGGCTAATATATGAACTATCTCCACTAGTTTTTCTATGGTATTTATTTTTCTCACAGGTATCAATTGCGTGTCATGTTACTCTTTTTTGTTGTATCTTTGAGAGCTCTTAAATCATATTATTATATGTATCAAAGAATTTTTTACATATTTTACTTTGTTTCTTTTATTTTTATTTTCTAATTTTTTGTGTTCTACATGTAATATTTACCTCCTTTCTTTTTGCTAGACCAATTTTTTTTCTATTTTAGCACATGTTTACCTAAAGAATTAAAATATACCACAATTGTGATTATTAATTTAAGAGAAATTTAAGATAAATTAGTGATGCATTGATTATGGGTTTTAGGTCATAGGTATTATTGTGAAACAATTGCTGGTAAAAACGAATTCAATCAATGTTTATCACAGACATTGACAGAATAGAAGTCTCATTCAGAGACTTCAAAATTCATAAGATTTTAAAATTCATACCCCAGGGTTCATAATTATATTTATGTTTCCTCATGTCGTCATCTAAGATTCATGGATATTTTCTTATAATTCAGTGCAATTTTTAATTAGGATTTTTAGGAAATTATTGCATAAGTTTTTCATTATCAATTAATAGTATAGCATTCAAGTATATTAAGCATTCTAAACCATTTATCAAATCAGAGCCTCAAATTCCAACAAACTTATCTATAATTGAGGATGAGGATTGAGTTAATTAAGGTATTGATGTGTGTTAAGATATAACTATATCTTTATCTACATTTATTCTGGATTATATTATTGGAAATATATATTTCCCTTTTCTCCTGAGCCCTCTCCTGAGAATGATTATACTTCCTGCCCCATTGACCAAAGGCTTTATCATGCAATTAGCTTTAATTGGAATGTGTGTGCCATTGGCCATTGGGAGTGCATGTCATTTCTGAATACTAAATATTATGTCATGCAACAAGGTTTTTGTTTATTTTTTATTTATTTATTTTGTCCTTTTCTTGGACACAAGACTCACATGTCTGATCAAGAAAAGAGCTACTCCTAGTTGGGGTCTGGTTAAATTTAAATCAATTATTTTTTTCTTCCATCTTTTTAAAATTTTAATTTATATTCAATTAATTACTAATTGTATATATTTAAGGGGTACAATGTGATCTTTAACACATATATACACTGTGGAATGATCAAATCAGACCAATTAGTTTATCATCTCAAATAGTTAGCATTTCTTTGTGGTGAAAACATTCAAAATTCTCTCTTTTAGCTATTTTGAAATACCCAATACATTCTCAACAACTAGTGTCACTGTGCTGTGCAATTGAACAACAGAATTTATTCCTCCTATCTCACTGAAACTTCGTACTGGTAGACCAACTTCTCTCCTTTCTCCATCCACTGCCCCCTCCAGCCTCACCACTCTGGCTTCTGGTAACCACCATTCTACTCTCTACTTCTAAGGAGTTTGACTTTTTTAGATTTCGTATATAAGAGAGATCATGCACTATTTGTCTTTCTGTGCTTGGATTATTTCACTTAACATAATGCCCCGTAAGTTCATCCATGTTGTTGCAAATGACAGAATCTCTGTTTTTTTAAGGCTGAAAAGTATTCCATTGCGCATATATACCACATTTTTTAAATCCATTCATCAGTTGATGGACACTTAGGTTGTTCCATACCTTATCTATTGTGAATAATGCTGCAATGAACATAGGAGTGCAGACATCTCTTCCACAAGCTGATTTCAATTCTTTTAGGTATACACCCATACATTGATTATTGATGAATAGAAAAAGTCATAGTAAATGGAAACATTGCAGAAGGTAACTTTGACTACACAGATTCTCTGTTCATTTTCCTACAAATTGCTTAAAACTGTTAGGCTTGAAAGTGGCATTTACATGAATTATATGAACTGTGAAATATATGGATTGTTTAAGATAAAGATATTTTAAAAAATTATAAAAATATTAAAACAATTATTTTATTTGTGTTGCTTTAAGAAACTCAGTAACTTTTTCAGTGGATTTTATTGCAATATAGAATTAAAACTTGAGTTATTTAATAATTAATGAATCTTATATTATTAGAATAAAAATAGTATTTGTTATATTGTTTTCCATAGCACTAATTCTTAAATTTAATGCCAGACAATCTCTTAGGGGGAAACAAATGGGTAAAGTTCTCTTTTGCTTTTTTGATTCAAGAGAATAAGCCAGGGTTACAAGTATTGCCTTCTCACCATAAACAACCCACAGGACAATCCACTGAGCAAATAGCCCTTTAGTGTGGATCCAGGATACTTTTCCCTTCCTGAGCACAAATCCTTCCACATCTGCTCAACCAACTCTGTTCCAGATTGAAAAAAAAAAATTGTATTGATGAATTGCAAGTCTTGTTTCACATTCTGTTGTTCCTGGCAGCAAATTCCTTTTTTTTGTTGTTGTTTTTAAGTTGTAAACCAAAAAGCCATTTTTAGTGCTATGTCTTTTGTTGCAAAAAAAATCTTTCCTATAAAGACAAGCTACAAAGCATTGTCAAGATTTTCTCTCAAATTAGAGTTCTTCTTATTTAAATATAAATTAAGACATTCTTTAAATGACAAATAGTATTTTTAAATTGATCTAAAAACCTTGTAGAAGATGGAGAAAAAAAAAAGAAAACTCTTATAGGAGAGTCACCTTCATTGATATTGGCAAATCCTTGTGTTTCCTGTCTGGACGATGATTCATGGAACGTATTGAGGTCACTTTCCTTCAGAAAAAGAGTGCATTCTTAAGCATAAGCAATACATAATACAAAGCAGCTTCAATTTTTTATTGTATTTAACAGTATGTATATATTTCATAATGTATATGTATTCTAAATTTATTTCCCATTCTGAGAAGTTTCTTTTTCTGACTTGTTTACAAGTCTTTTCTTATCTTTGTTTTTCCATTGAAATAAAATCAGTACTATCTGCCAAATGATATAGTTCAGAAGATTTTTAGTATCTAATGTCATGTAAAAATTTTAGCTTAAAAAACTTAAAAAAAGTTTTTTATTTTTACGTCAAAAGGCATCAATATAACATCTGAATTGAAAAACATGGCATATGCTTCACCTCTGAGATAATAAAGCCATCAATCAGTGAGTATTAAATATCATTTGGTCTAATACTGGTTAATTACTTAAAAAGTATTTTCCAATATTGGTTATCTAATGTGTACTTGAGTACCTTTAATGAGACACTTTCAAAGTAGTATATTTCATTTTGGCCTATTTTGATGAATTAGTGATCATTTTTTCCATGATTAAAAAAATATATCTCAATAACTTATTCATATTGGTTCTAATTATTTCTATCCATAAATATCAAACACAAAAAATGTAATTTTTCCGTTTTAAAATTCTTCAAATATTTTTAAATACCTGGTATATATGTCATAGGCTTTTCTTTCTCAAGACTTAACATGCTTCTGTCTTTGAAACAAATACAATATATTTTTCCCCAGAAAAATGTAACAGGTTTGTTTATAATTGTTAATAAAGTTGAACTGCTCCAAGCTGTTTACTGGAATATTTTGATTTGCATTAATGGGTTAGGTCTCTGTATGTATATTAAAATTCACACACAGAGCCAGGTGTCTATGGGCACTCCTGTAGTCTCAGCTACTTTGGAGGCTGAGATGGGAGGATCACTTGAGCCCAGGAGTTGGAGTCCAGCTTTGGCAACACAGGAGATCCTGCTTCTAAATCAATCAGTCAAACAAATGAAAACGGAAAAACTGCCAATACCTGATTTCTGTCCCTTACTTTGTCATTTGCAATCATATATTATTTAATAATACTTGGAAAGCTTTTGATCCGTGGGGGGAGGGAGAATTGGAGAAGAGGATTCTTAAGCACATTCTCCAGGTATGCTGCATGCTAGCTGGATGTCTTTTCGCACAATTGTTATACGTTTGGCACGGATGTCACAGGATTGTTTGCAAAAAGGCCAACCAGGTAGGCCTCACTTACCTCCTGCACAGCACCAATAGCTGCACTCTAGAAGCTCAGATCTAGAGCTCAGACTCTAGAAGTCTTGAGCAATCTTTCGCACGACTAGACTCTGGAAAGGAAGTTTGCAAATCGGGAAACGTCTCATAATGTTAAATTTCATGAAGTGACACAGTACCAGACCTGTAAAGATGAGATTTCTTCACTGGTCCAGTAGAGGGCGCACACTTGAGAGTTGCTTTTGTAGCCAGTTGTTTTCTGGGTATTTTATCACTGTCCATTTACGGGCGGCCGCTTTGTACCAAAGGTGGTACAAGTTAAGATCTGTTTGCAACCTCCCCTTCTTCTCTGGCTGCAGTTTGGGGAGCTCGAGGAGGCGCGGCGGCTGCTGCGAACGCAATTCCAAACAAATATATCTAGAATGGTTTTGAGAACTATTACATTTACTGTGTGGTTAAGATCTTGTGAATATTTGCCTGCTTTCTGAAGCTCTGTAAAAGATTTTCATTCATTCACATGTGCAACAGTAATCAAAATATGATACAACCAGTGTGGAGTAGATTTTAACTGTAACCATTTGATATTCTAGGGTACATTGTGCTACTCATGCAACCTACAAGTACATAATTTTGAGATGGGGGTGTCTATATCAAACTGTGAGGCAAATTAAGCTAATTTTTACCTTTATGATTATTTTCAGCATTGTCATATTAGATATGGATTCTCTAATACAATACACTGGCGATAAATAACCTTCATTTAATTAGCATTCTCTTGGTTCCAGAGGTTATTTTCTCGATGTCTGCTGACCACGTGGCTTTGAATCTTTCCTTTATATTGTGCCCTGGAGAAATTCTGTCTTTTGAAGCTCTTTCATCTCCCCTGCACTGTCATTTTACTGGATGCTTATTAATGTGATGGTGGTGAGTGAGCAGAGGAGTGGAGCATTCTCTAATGTCCTGATTAAGCCTCAGTCTTAAGTAGGCACTTGGGTCTAGAGGGTGCACATTAAACCTTTTGTTCCATTAGGGAGGGAGAAGCTAGATGGTCTGGGCAAAATACCAGCAATAGTTGCTGTTTCCTGCCCAAGCCAGCATCACTGTAAAATCTTTCTCATTATTCTTTCCAATTTTTCCTGACAAAACCTGGTTGGGTGAATAGAGGAAAACCCTGAAAGTCGGTGTGAACCCCCCTAATGGACAGCCCCAGAGGCTTCAAGTTCTCACAGTAATTCATACTTACATTAAGAATAAATTATAATTTCTCAATTGTTTCTTTGAACCGGCTTATATGGCACATGGCAATAGGTACCCCAGGTGTCCTCCTTCTTCCTGCAGGTGCATATCTCTATCTAGATTTTGAGTTACATGGTTTACCTACAACCTCAGTTCTCTGGTAGATTTTTTAAAAAGTAATTTGTCCATCTGTCTTCTTATTGTAAGTATGGGAGCAACACTGTTTCCAGCTTTCTATGTCCTTGAGATCAAAATTCACAGAGGTTTTAATAGGGTGTTTTTCAGATTTTAAAAAATTCTGTATCACGTGCCCTTATGCCTTACAATAATCAGCTTTTGATATTTCTTTACAGTTCAAATCTATTATTTATTCCTAGAAATTCCTCTTGAGTGGAGCCAATTTTAAGCTCATATTGATTATAGGAATGTAGTAGAAGAGGAGGAAGCCTAGGACCAATACTATACTTACCTCCACAGATAAATTTAGATGGGTTTGCAGTTTTACTGAGTGCCTATGGTGAGGGGGTCTGCCTTTTTCAGTCTAAACTCAACCCACACTTTATTTGCCACATTGTTTCCTTCCTACATACATTCTTATGTGCATGACCATGAGCCAAGTAAAACTTCCGGAAGTTAGATTCTGAGCACTGCCATTGTTGTTCAAAAGATGACTTATTTGTAGTTCTGCAGCCCTTTGTTTGGAGAAGTATACTTAGCTTAGTGTCCAGCCAGTTAGTTTTCCCTTTTTCATTACCTACTCTGTACACCTCCTGGGTTTATATGATAGATTATCCCCACTGACCTGGACATTTATGTTTTCTCAAGCTGAACTGATGACCAGGTGGGCAAAGCTGAGTTAGGTAAGGGCAATATTAGAAAGCACAGTTGATGGTGACTCTCTCACTTTCTGCCTAGGTTTGTTTACATCAAATTGTACCTTTCTGATCACCACGACCACTAGCAACACACAC
>VBSM01003176.1:55722831-55789394 GCA_008086735.1 Cheirogaleus medius
TAATTTCTTTCTATTTTTAGTAGAGATGGAGTCTCACTCTTGCTCAGGCTGGTCGTGAACTCCTGAGCTCTAACTATCCGCCCACCTCGGCCTCCCGGAGTGCTAGGATTACAGGCGTGAGCCACCGCGCCTGCCTATCAATCATATTTTAACCCTTTGTTAATTTTGGCTTTTTCAATAGCAGTCATAAATTGGTTGCTCTTAATGAAGGGTATGGTAACTAATGAAGCTTTTTAACAGGGAACCACACCTGGCACCCACAGATATTGATTTTATACTTATTGAACGGACCTAGAACAGGTACATTTTAAAACTTCCACAGGTGATTCCATGTGCAGCCAGGACTGAAAATTGCAGCTGTAAACATATTGTGAAGTAGATGGAAGTGCACTCCACAAAGAGAACTTCCCTTTACTTCTCTTTTATTTCTATTCTCCAGTTTATCTTTCCACAGTTCTTTCTCCTTGACTCTTCCTGAGAATGCAGAAGTGCCACAGAAGTTCTCACAATAATCGGAAAGGTATAAGGTGTCATTCTTGTTAAGGCAGGAAATTTTCAGAGGAGCACAGGGGTATTTTTTAGTCTTGCCACACACAAAGAAACAGGTGAGTGCAGTTGCTACTAAAACATTCATGGAACACCACAATTTTGTTTTTTTCCCAAATAATAGTTGTCTAACTTACCTAACTATAATTTAGTCTCTCAAACTTTTCCTTGGCTCCTCAATATTATCCCACTTTATGTCCTGAGAGCAGTTTTGAAATAATCTTTAAGATTAAGTAATGTTTGTCCCTCTGTACAATGTGAATCAACATCACAGAGAAATTATAGAATGAACTACATTAACATTTTCAGAAGGCAGAGACATTTCACTTTACTCTAAAGTGCTATAAGAATAGTAGAACTTTATAGCATCTTCCTTGTGGGTCATTTCTGCTTGAATCTCCCAGGCACATCAACATATGTAGTCAAAATTGAATGCATTATATTTAGTTCTAAACTGAAGTTCTTCCCCTGCAATAAATAACTCCATTCTCACAACTATTTCCAAAGCTAATAATCTGGGAATCATTCATGATTTCTCCTTTGTCCTTACTGACACTATTCAGGTACCTTCATAACTGTCTCACAAATTCATCTCTAGTCATCTTTCTGATAAAGACAGTTATCAGATCATCTCTTGCCTGAATTAGTACAACAAATTGTTAAATAGCATACTCAGTGTGCACACTGTTGTAGAATTGTTTCTTAAAATCATGTCTACTCTGCTTTAATTCATTCATCGGATTCCCATTGCCCTAAGAGTAAAGCTACCTGTCTTATGAGGCCCTAAATCGTAAGGGTTTGCCTCCTCTCCAACATCATCTCTTGCCGTCTCCCAATCACATGTTCAGTGCCCATAAACTCTAAACCTCAGATATATTGAACGATTTTTGCCCATCAAAGTGACCTACTGTCTCTTGTTTATAGGCTTTTGCACACGCTGGGTTGTGTCCAAAACTCAGCTCCTCACCAGTCATGCCTACTACATGTCATTCTTCACATTTCTCACCTTCTCTGAGCAACCCTCGTTAGTCTTCCAAGTCTTGATTTAAATCGTGCTGCTTCTGAAACACCTTTCTAACCCAGGGAATAAGTTAATTCTACTTATATTTTCCTTCTGTCACATTCAGTATCACCCCCTGATAATATTTAGAACACCTTAGTACAATTATCTATTTTAATTGTCTTTCTATCCCCCAAAATGTTATGAGAATAGAGTTGTGTCTATTTTTTGCTATGGCTGAATTTTGAAAGTTTTGCAAAGAAAATGCATACAAAATAAATATGTACTTTAAAAAATTGAATGAAATCCAATAGTCACCAACTATATTAATGGGTGTGCCATTTGAAAGATTCAAGTCCAGTTAGGGTAATTTTGTAAAATGAAGAAACAATATGTTAGAAGACCCAGGAAGGCTATTGTAAGTATAGTAGTATCGTAATGTGCTTGCAGGCACCAGGCATCATGCTAAAACTAAAAACTAAAATGAATTTTTTTTTTTTTAACAAAAGGTACAGAAGGTCTTTGGGTGGCACTTTTTATGTGATTCCTGTGACTAGCAGCTTTTTGATTAACATAATAACATTGCTTTGAGACAAATGGTTGTGGAACCCTGTGGAGGATGGGGGTCAAGGGCCAGATCCACAACATATAAATTGGCAGCGCTTAGAAAAGTGTAAAGAATGTACTTTCATAATTAATAAAGAAATGAAAGAGCACGGTAATGCCATGTATCACTTTTAATAGGCCTAAGTTCCAAGCTCAGGAGCATAAAGTGGTGCTAGGACAAGGAGTCCTTGCCTTCTTTCAGTTTTATGGGTTAACTGCTCAAATAATCTTGGAAGTCATTTTTTCTTAATACAGCTCCATCAGCCCTATAATAGCTGCTGGATATTGGTCCAAGATTCTAGCAAGATTATAGCTTACACTTTGGAGCCTGTATTTTTTTTCCATTTGCTTGAAACACTTCTATGCCTGCCTTTTGGTATCACTTATTGAAATACATAACTACATATTTATTAATTTAAGTTCTATCATACCGACTCTTCTGTATGAGTCCATTATCATAGTAAGTATTTAATACATGTTTGTTAAATGAATTCACAAATGAATTAATTAATATGCACAAGAACATACCTAGAAGAAATAACATTATTGTTGTATTATTGAGTTATGCTTTTTTCTTTATTTTACATGTTTTCGATTGTTGATGTTTCTAAAATTATCATATATTTCTATTGTGATCAAAACATTTTAATATTTTATACACTTTTATAGTTTTATTATAAGAGTAAATATAGACTGGGCCCTGCTTTGTGCCAGGCATTGTTAAAAGGGCTCACAGAACAATAGCATTTACTCTCTCATTTTACTAATTTATAATGGAAAAGTGCTTTTAAATGGTCATTGTAATAATAAGAACCTTTCTTTATAGTTTGATTTCTGTATTGACATAGCAGAAACCTACAGGTTTACATGAAGTAAGTCAAAGTAGTGAATTATGCATATTTACTACATTGATCATAATATTCAGTTATAAGATGTTCTTTTACAAAAACAGTGGTTAAGTTACTCACCATTCTCTGCCAATTTTGTTAATTAACTAGTGTTCTTTTCCTTAGGCTTTAAAACCAGGTCACATATTCTTGGAATTGAATCAATTATAATATGCATTAGCCATTATTTAACTTACATCAGCACTGTGACAGTAACAAAATACCAATAAAACTTTTCTTTGCAATACAATCAATCATTATGATTGACCTATTACATTTATAAGATGACTTTATGTGTATTAATGTTGTAGTACCCGTGACATTTACGTTACCAATGATAAAATATTAAATCCCCCATTAAATTGTTTTACCTTACTAATTTATTTACACCAATTGGATTGCTGAAAGCAGTTAAAAAGAGTCTATAGATACAGCTTATAGTGATGGAACAAGATGACTTTCTTTCTCCAATAAAGGTATAAAAATTTAGTGAATATTTTTCAAAAACATTTAAAATAAACTCTAAATTATCTATTTTCTATTGCTGCATAGCAGAATTCAGTGGTTGAAAAGAGTACCATGTATTATCTCACAGTTTCTGTGGGCCAGGTATCAGAGCATGGCTTAGCTGGGTCCTCTGACTTTGGAGCTTTATAAGGTACAATCAAGGGACCGGTCAAGGTTGCAGTTTCATATGAAGGTGTGACTGGGAAAGGATCAGTGTCCAAGCTCACTCACATAGCTGGTGGCCAGATTCAGTTCCTCCAAGGATGTTGACTAGAGATTCTTGCTTCATGGGGCCATATGTTGGTGAGATTCTTGCTACACAGGCCATTCTGTAGAGCTGCTCACAATATGGCAACTTGTTTCATCAAAAGCACAAACAAACAAAAACACAAGCAAAAAAAGCTGGAGGAATCATGTAGTAGCCAAAGATATATCACAGTCTTTTGTAACCTATTACTGGAAACAGTGTCCCAACATTGTTCCTGTAGCCCATTCTTAAGATTCAAGTCATTAGGCCCATTCTATACACAGATGGAGGGTATTACACAAGGTAGGAATATCAGGAGGTGAGAATAATTGGGAGACATTTTAGAAGTTGCCGATTATGATATCAGTACAAGTGCATAGCAGTTGCCATGATCATGTAGCAACTACTTGAGTTTGCCTAGGTTCATGTTACAGCTCAGTTATTTATTTCCTGTGTAACATTGGCAAATTGATAATGTTATAATTGACTCATTAAAAAACATCTCTAAACTAGTGATGATAGCTAGCTGTCTCATAGGTATTGTAAAAAGAATAAATCATGATTTCTCAATATTGACAATATTGACATTTTGGCAATATTGACATTTTGCAAATATATATATTCAAGGATTAGTGTGTCCTGTGTGTTGTAGGATGCTCATTAGAATCCCTGGCTCTACCCATTAGTTATCACTAGCACGATTCCAGTAGTGACAAACAAAAACGTCTCTAGATACTGCCAAATATCTGCTGGGCGACAAAAATCATCTCTGATTGAGAGCAACTAGATTAGATAATTTATTATGCATGAAATTATTAAAAAGGTTTATGTAAAAGCTATGTAATATTAGCTATTTTTTATAATATTGGATGTGGTTTCAAATATTTTCCACTTACTTAAGCACTAAAAGAAGGAGTATAAGATCCTCCAACAAAATGCAAGAGACACCTGAAATAGAGTTCAGAGCAGAGAGTTAAGTCTAGTAGGACATGCCCCAGGCAGCCTGGGTTACTAGTAAGCTCTCATGGGGGTATCTGCCCAGTTAGTTTCTATTCTGCTTGAAATTCCAGTGATTACAGTTATTTATATTATTTCCATTTATATCTTGGTTTCATAGACACCCAGGGAATATTTTCCAAAATGCAAATAACTCTAGGAACAGGAATTCTTGAGTAACTTTTAAACATTTTTTTATAGCAATCTATTCGTATGTGACTATCAAATGCTTTGTTCTTTTGCTTGTAAGCTATGAATAGTGCACTGAGGAACCCTGAGAATCAGGTAATTGAGATCTAATTTGAAGTTTTAAGTCATTAATTGTGTAGGACAGAAAGAGGGACAATAAAAAGTTCTGGAACATCAGTATAAGAAATAGTGTATCAGCTTTCTTGAGGGAAGAGTGTTAGTTGTAATTATAGATTTGCTTAATGCTGCTTTTGAAGAGAAATCTGACTTTATAAGATATTTTAATAAGGAATGTTTTTTTATGTTACTCAATTCAATCAAATGTCACAATGTTTGCGAAAGCTTCTCTTTTTGAAATTGGAATATATGCCTATGTAAGAGTTCATGTTAATGCAAATAGTGAAAATGTCACAGCTTAAGCAGTTTTTACTGTTAATTTATTGCGTAGGTGTAAGATGTTATTAAGATTTACCAAATATATGTTGCAGCTGATATCTGTAATAAAAGTGCCTTGCTTATTGAAATTGCCTAATTATGAGACAGTGAATAAAGGAGAAAAGAAGATAAACAAATGCCTTTTGTTTGGTTCAGCTAATATAACTGGTTAAAAAATAATAGGCTTCATGGATCCATCATTGTGAAGGTCACCACCAGGCCTTGGCCATCTCTGCATTGACATGAAAGACAGTGATAGCAAACTTTCATTTTACTTCCTGCCTTGCCTACCTCAGACAACACATGCTTCTGCTCTAGTCACAGGCATCTTTTCTTTTTTTTTTTTTTAGTTGTTTTTATATTATTTAAAGAAACACTTTCTTAGCCTTCTTTGTTAATGGTCATTCTCACTATATTTTTAATTCTCTTAATTCTTAATTTTATTCTTTGGCATTCTCCCAGAAAAGTATTTGATATTGCAGAGCATTTTAAAAAATACTTTCTCTGTACTACAAAATGTTATTTGTTTGTTTATTTAACTGATTGCAAATTATATTCAAAATACTGTGGTTAGTTCAGTTGAGAATACAAAGATCAATCAGATAGTTACTATTCTCAATAAATTATGGAAGAAAATATTGGAATTCTGTCAACCATATCATTAAATAAAATCCAGGTTATACTCGTTTGCTTGTTATTAAAGAAGTAAGAACAGCTTGGCATGTTAATACATCTGGTTGTTGGGATACAGAAGGGAGGATTTTGCCTTTGAGAGGGGCTGTGCACAATAGTTATTTAATCAGATGGAGAAGAGAATTGTCATTTCTGGCAGAATTATAAGCACAAATGAAGGTGTTGTGTGTGTTCAAGTAATGGTTAGTCGAAGGGAGTGTAGTTGTGAAAGGGTAGGTTGGAAAAAGCAGGTTACAAGAATAACATGGAGGATAATGAAAAAAAATCAATGCAGAACAGTCTGTAAAAACATATTAATATATCAGCAGGTATTAATTTCTGTGAACCCATTATTTGTCCTTTTCTTTTAAACACATTTCAAGGGGCATCCCCTTTCCTCTCTGCATTAGTTTCCTGGAATTGCCATAACAAAGTACCACAAACTTGTGGTTGAAAAAAGTTTCTTTTCTTCCAGTTCTTGATGCTAGAAGTCTAAAGACCATGCTGTATCTGGGGTTTCTAAGAAAATAATTCTTTCATACCTTTTCCTATCTTTTAGAAGTTGCTAGTAATCCTCAAGATTTCTTGGTATGTGGCAAGATATTTCCAATTTCTATGTGTGTCTTAAAATGGCCTTCTTCCCCATGTATCTGATTATCTTTTCTCTCTGTATCTGAATTTCTCTTTCTTTTCTTTTATTATGACATAAGTCATTGGATTTAGGGTGCATTCTAATTTAGTATGATCCATTCTTAACTTGATTGCATCTACAAAGACCCTATTTCCAGGTAAGGCAACATTTATAGGTACCTGGGATGAGGACTTCAATATACCTTTTTGGGAAACACAATTCAACTCACAGGCTCTCCCGAAATGAACTTAAAGATAATACATCCTATCTACATACATAAATTTCAAAATATATGCAATGCCCTAACAATCAAAAGGACTAAATATAAATACTCCATAATAAAAGAAATATAGATTTTATCATGCTTGGATACTACTAAACTAAATGATATTATGAACTAGTCAAATACTTATACTCCCAGATGGAACCAAATGTGAGAAAAATGTTTTAATATTGATGATTCAGTGCCATAAAAAAAATCCCCATCAGAGGCTTGATTTTCATACTGAATCACTTTTGATAGAGTTCTGAACAAAATAGAACAACATTTTTTCTTCCTAATCCACAAGATACTTGAATTTTGGAATTAAGTTTATAATAAAATATGCAAAACTCATGTTGAGTTTATATATTAAAATAGATTTTTTTTGCTCTATAAGCCATTTTTCCCCCATTATTAAATATATGAATAAACTTGGGGTATATGAAAATCATGGAAAATTCAAAATAATTATTTAATAAAATGTGGTGGTTCTGTGCCTAACAGGATACCAAGTATTTCTTTCACATCCACTAAATGCCTAGAATATCTCTATTCTAGTTTTCATTTTGTGAAAACAGAAACAGTCTTCCTCTCCCAGATTATAAAATCATCGTTTGGAGGCAGTGAGGTTCCTGTGGAGACCTGCAGTTATAATTTTTAAGTTATCTCTACCAATGGATGAGACTTCAGAATTTGACCTCTCTGGTATGGTAAAGGGTAAAGACAAATGTAAGCAAATAATTCAACAAATATGTGCTATATATACAAATAAGTTTTATAGCTTATTTAATAAATATTTACTGATTGATCTGCTAGACATTAAGTTATACCCTAGGGACAAAATGATTAAGAAGAAAGGTAAAAATTGTTTACTTATCCTGATCATAAACCCATCATCAAACACATGCACACACAGAGTTGAAACTAGAATCAAGAATACCAAAAAGTTAACTGTAGTTATTTATCAGTTTTGCTATTATGAATATTATTGGTTCTTATTTATCATTTTATGGATTTTTTATGTAACTATAATACAAATCAATACCACCATTTATTTTACACCCTGGGAAAACTGGATAACTACATGCAGAAAATTAAAACTGGATCCACACCTCTCACCTCTCACAAAAATCAACTCATTATGCATAACAGACTTAAACCTAAGATGTGAAACCTTAAGAATTCTAGAAAATATGTTGAAAAAACTCATAGACATCGGCCTAGTCAGAGAATTTATAAAGAAGACTCCCAAAGCAATCACAGCAGCAACAAAAATAAATAAATGGGACTTGATCAAATTAAAAACCTTCTGCACAGCAAAGGAAACTATCATTAGAGTGAATGGACAACCTACAGAATGGGAGACAATATTTGCATGCTATACATCCAATAAAGGGCTGATAACAAGAATCTATATAAAATTTAAGAAAATTTAAGAAAAAAATCAAACAACCTCATTAAAAAGTGGGCAAAAGACATGAATAGAAATTTTGCAAAAGAAGACATACTAATGGCCAACAAACATATAAAAAAGTACTCAACATCTTTAATCATCAGGGAAATGCAAATCAAAACCACATGAGATATCATCTAACTCAGTGAGAATGGCTTTTATCAAAAAGACTCCAAACAACAAATGCTAGTGTGGGTGCAGAGAGATAGAAACACTCTTACACTGCTGGTGGGACTGAAAATTAGTACAACCTCTGTGGAAAGTAATTTGGAGATACCCTAAAGAACTAAAAATAGAAATATCATTTGATCCAGCAATCCCACTACTAGGCATCTACCCAAAGGAAAAAAAGACATTTTACAATAAAGACATCTGCACTCGAATGCTCATGGCAGCACAATTCACAATTGCAAAGATGTAGAAACAACCGAAGTGCCCATCAATACATGAGTGGATTAATAAAATGTAGTATATGTATACCATGGAATACTACTCAACCATAAAAAACAATGGTGAACTAGCACCTCTTATATTACCCTGGGTGGAGCTAGAGCCCATTCTTCAACATGACATATCACAGGAATGGAAAAACAAGCACCACATGTACTAGCCATCAAATTGATACTAACTGATCACATGAATGTGGTACAAGCTGCAAACATAACATCTGTACACATGTGCTTGATGAATAATACAAGATAGAGGAAGCCCAGGGGTTGGAGCTATGCTTACAAAACAGTGATATATGCACATGGAAGATACATGAGAATCAAAACTATAGTATTTTTTAATGTAGATATAGAGCTTTAGTGTGTTTAAGAACTGTAATGGATGTATATTACTGAAAGATATGCCTTTAGAGTAAAATGAAAGGACAAGTCTTCAATCGTTACATTCTCTTTCTCCATTTCATCTTATTGTCAGTTTCTTCCAAATTCTATATTCCAATGTAGAGAGTGAAAATATTTGTGACTTAGGATTCACTGAAGATATTTCTTATAGTGCCTCAGAAAACTATTGCTTTGTAAACTGAAAATATAGTAGTAGAATTTTATTTTTGAGAGAGTTAAATTTATTAATTCTTTCATATAAAAAGTATGGCAAGTATGGCTTTGTTTAAGGATTTACAAGGATTCTACCACAAATACAAAGACAATGCAATAATAGGAAGGAAAGATACAAATAAATTTACATCATTTTTGCATTTTTAAATGCAATGGGAGATTTTGTTTGTTTGTTTTTCCGGTTATCAGCATGTAGATTTTCCCCTTGAGATAAAATAGAAGTGGGAAAAAAGAAACATAGCAAGACATACACTTTGAGGGATTCTTGGTGTTGACATATAAAGAATTTTTCTTTCTGGATTTTGATTCTCAGTTACCAGCAACACTTCCCATTGTACAAAATTGCCACAGATTTTATTATTTAAGGAACTCAAGTTCATTTAGAAATTGATTTTGAATTTATAGTCTAAAGTAATTTGTTTATGAAATAAATGAGGTTAAACTCATTATACTATTAATATTTTTAAAATAAAAAATTCAGCAAATTTTCAATGTATTCCATACTACCATCAAATATTTAAAAAAACATTTATATAGACATAAAAATGGTATTTATTAGCTGAGGCATCTAGTTAAAGAAAATCTTTTTAAATTGGAGTTAGAAATGTTTTGCCTGATAAAGAAAGAATCTGTAAAACAAACCACTCACCCTAACAAGGAGGTAATTAATAACTGCACTAGTGTTGGCCAACAAACATATGAAAAAATACTCAACATCTCTAATCATCAGGGAAATGCAAATCAAAACCACAATGAGATATCACTTAACTCCAGTGAGAATGGACTTTATCAAAAAGTCCCAAAACAATAAATGTTGACATGGATTTGGAGAGATAGGAACACTCATACAGTGCTGGTGGGACTGCAAACTAGTACCTCTGTGGAAAGTAATATGGAGATACCTCAAAGAGCTGCAAGCAAAACTACCATTTGACCCAGCAATACAATTACTGGGCACCTATCCAAAAGAACAAAAGACATTCTATAAAAAAGAAATTTGCACTAGAATGTTTATAGTGGAAACAGCCCAAGTGCCCATCAATACATGAGTGGATTAATAGAATTTGGTATATGTATACCATGGAGCTCTACTCAGCCACAAAAAACAATGGTGATCTAGCACCTCTTGTATTATCCTAGATAGAGCTGGAGCCCATTCCAGTAAGTATCATGAAAATGGAAAAAGAGCACCAATGTACTCACCATCAAATTGGTACTAATCGATCAACACTTATGTGCACATATGGTATTAACATTCATCAGTTATTGGGCAGGTGGAGGGAAGAAGGGGATGGGTATATTCACACCTAATGGGTATAGTGAGCACCATCTGGGGGATGAACAGGCTTGAATCTTTGACTCAGGTGGGGCAAAGGCAATATGCGTAACCTAAACATTTGTACCTCCATACTATGCTGAAACAAACAAACAAAAAATATTAAAAATTAGGTTGTGGATCAATGACAACAAAAGCTATGGTCTAGCTTTGATTGTAACCATGATGGAAATGCCTTGCTTATTCCAGTTTGTGGAAGCCCCTCAGGAGATGCCTGCACAGATGGAGGGTAAGAGGTCCTCAAGTGATTTTGACATCATTATACCATAAATTATTGCCCCCCTCAATGGGCTTTGGAAGCCATGACACATTTGAGTTTGAAGAAATAAAGTAAAAAAAAACTTCCCCCACTCCCCAGACAGAGGGGAGGAGGAAACAATGCAAGAAAGAAGGAAGAAAAGGAGAAACCTAACAGGACCTCAGTGCCACTGATCACTTGGATGTGTGCCTGCTCTGACCCCTTCGGAGTGTGCTGTCCCCTGCTTTCTTTGGGAGGGGGTTTGCTAAATAAAATTTCCTGCTTATTCTTTTCTAAAAAAAAACCAAAACCAAAACCAAAAAAAAAAAAAACTATTGTTAATGGAGTTCTCTGAGTGACACTCATAGAATAGGAGGAAGTGATAGGAGACCATAAGCTACTGAGTATGTGGAAAAGGAGGACAGAAACCAAACAGACCACAGAGAACTTACGAAGAGCACCATGAATCAGAAGCCCTACTTCAGGTGTGGAACTTTTTCATATTGGGAGGATGCATTAATTTAGCTATAGTCAAATAAGGCCACATTCAAAAAGAAGAAACTTCAATTAGATATACTTGAAAATGTACATTATTTTACTATACTGCTATGAACTTTTAATAATTTCAAAAATAAAAACTATTTGTTAATTTTAAAGTAAACTAAACTTTTAATGACTTTGTTGTGTCTGCTTTTTGGTAGAATGCATTTGAATATTTGGTTGCAGCATGGAGATCCACAATTTCAGTGATCCTCTCCATGAGTATCAGTCATCTATGACCTTAAGGGTATCTTGATTTGAGTTAGGTAGGAGAATATAGATTTTTAGCAATAAGTGGTTTAAAAGCAAGAAAGTATATTTTGGGCATGTTGGTTTTTCATATTTCAACTGGATATTTCTTAGCACCAAAGACTTTAAAATGTCATTTACTGAGAGCTCAAACAATTCCACCCACAATACTTTAGGTACCTTGGTGAAATCAACTAGGTGAGGCAGAAATGCTAATTTGGTTTGACATCATGATTCTCAAATGTCAGTGAAACTTTCCTTGTGTTCTCCAATTAATAGATCTAAAACAGTTGTGTATTCTTCAAATGAATCGCATATATCATTCTGCTCATCAGCCTTTGCTAACTGGGGAAAATGTTCATCCAAAATTTCCTTTTGAAAAAGTGTTTTGAGAAAATATAGCTTTTTTTGAAATGGTTGGATTTTTTGCCGCATATCATATATAGACTTAGTTTTACTTTGCAAAAATATTCCACTTGTTTTGATTTGACATGATATGACACAGAAGTGTTGCATTCCTATAGAAATATTCATTCAATAATTCACATTGCTGATTCTGTTCTTCATAAAATTTAACTATCTGTTCTTGTGGAGATAAAATTTTGGCTAACACCTGTCCCTGTGATAGCCAATGTACTTTAGAATGATATGATAAATCCATACCGAATACCTCATTGTTCAACTTTAGCAGATTATGAAACTGACAATGCTGTGTTTCATTTGCATGAATATAGGTAACACTATGTATAGCTTGTTGCACAGTGTCTACTGTTAAACTACTACTAAAATACTATTAAACTACTATTAAAATAGTAGTTTTAGCACAGAGGTTTTGTTGATGCAAGATACAATGAAAAGAAATGAAAGTATCTGGATCTGTTAATACTTGTTTATATGTACAGTAAACACCTCATGTTTTCCTGTCATGGAAGGTGCACCATCTGCATAAACATTAACTTTACCAAATTTGGTCCAAATTCGTGACATTTATCTCGAAAGTTGTTGAAGATATCTATTCCCTGTGTTCTGTTCACAGGAGTGCCCCAAACTAGGAACTCTTTATAGCAAAGAAAATCTTCTGTTATGAACCAAATGAAATATAAAACCTGTACTGAGTTGGTAGCATCAGTCAACTTTTCCAAAGCAATTGAATAGTATGTTTCCTTTCAAATTATTGCATGAAGTTGTTCTGCTAAGTTGAAGGCTAATTCATACTGCTGATAAATATGGTTCTCCCTGAAAGAGGCATTTGTTTGTACTTTGAAGTGTTATTGGGTCTAAGCATCCTACAATTTTGACAATGCATTCTTCCTAAATTTCAACATCACTAAATGGCTTCCCTTTTTTCCAGAGTATATAAGCTAATTTGTAAGTTGCTTCAGTGGCATTATTTCCAGGTTTTATCCCTGCTTGAAAGAATTGTCTTTGCTTTTGCTTTTCATCTTTTAATTTCTGCAATACAACCTTTCACACTTCTCCCTCTAATTTAAAATATCTGTGGTCCTTATGACTGTTATAATGCTGATGAGCACTGAATTACTTTAATGTTGATATTTCAGTATCACAAAGAAATCAAATCATCTTACCTTTAGCAGAAATAAGATAGTATTGGAATTCCCAATCTTCATTAAAAATCTTTTCTTTCTTTAGTGTTCTTTTGGTCTTCTTTGACATGATGGGCTGTTAAGTAGACAGGATTAAAAAATACTGTTGAGCTGTGCTACTATTCACAGATTCCACTTCAAATAGAAACACAGTGCACCATTCTCAAAAGCTGATAACAGACTGGAATGCTCAACTCCCATAAACTCTTGCCAACCAGCCTTGTTTGGAGTAGTGGCATCAGTCAGGTGGGGTAAATAGAACTAAATCATGAGGATAGCAGCCATCATGAGTGGATTAACAAAATGTAGTATATGTATATCATGAAATACTACTCGGTCACGAACAAGGATGAATCAAGGTCTTTTGCAACAATTTGGATGGAAATGGAGACCATCATCCTAAGTTAAGTATTTCAAGAATGGATAATCATAGGCGATGTGTATGCTCTATAAAACTGGATCTAACTGATGAGCACACATGTACACAGAGGGAAGTATACTCAGTGGAAATCGAGCAGTGTGGAGGGGGAAGGAGAGGATGGGTGAAAACCTACTGAATGGGTACAACAAACACTATCTGGGTGATGGGCACACTTATAACCCTCACTCAAGCGTAACAAAATTGATACATGTAACCAAAAACAATTGTATCCCTGTAATATTTTGAAATAAAAATATTTAAAAAAATAAAATGAAATGAAAGGATTTGTTTTATAAAATTTGGATTTAGTCAAAAGGCTGCATTTAAGGACCTAGAGGGCCGCATGTGGTATTTAGACCACAGGTTCCCCAGAGCTGCTCTACACCTATCACACCTATTTAATAAATTTGTGATCTTGAGTTGATTAAAATTTAATAAGCCTTTTTTCTCTTGTTTGGAAAAGGAAAAAATAATAAGGCACAGGATTATACAGTTGAAAACATTAAAGAATTAAAAAAAACCTACAATGATGCCAGTAAATATTTTAAAATATTAATATGGCAATAAATTATGTTAAGCAGTCCAGAAATACATAAATAAATTTATTTATAGCATGACATTCTTTTATGTTTTACTGATACCATGACAATTTTTTTTCCCATTTTGGGCGGATATTTTACAGAGAACATATGAAAATGTATTAGAATGACCTCTTTCTCACTCCCTGACAAATAAAATCATGTGTCTTTACGATTATCTTTATACAATTTTGGAATTATTGTATGTGCATTATTTTCCAATCAGGAAAAGAAACTTCTTGATCTAATGCAGTTTAAGATACAGTTAGATGTGCTCTGATTTCTAGATGCATGTAACCTAAAAGTTAGATATAAAAGGATATTTATTTAGAGACTGAATGAGTGCTATAATTTAGGAATATAAATACTCTTAAAATTTGGAGTTAGATATGTATCATATTTATCTAATTCAAGCTTCAATTCTTTCACAAAACAAAATCACAAAGACTAAAGATATGGAAAACTTAAGATTAATCATGGACATTACCAATATTAAAGGGATCTAACTTCAAAATTAGAAAGATAACGAATGATATAGGCAAAAAGTCCTATAAAAGAATACTTTTTTGTGTTTAGTAGATGCCAGAATCCTAGTTCCAGGGAAGTTCCTTTGGAGTGGTGAGAGCAATAGCACCAGCTGAGGCATGAAACAAGTAGAGATAAACAACAACTCTTCAGAAAACAACATCCACTCCAGGGTTATAGCCATGAAATTCAGAGCTGAAGACTATTCACATGTGAAAAATAAACAGAAAAACCAAGGCTCAGATAGAAGTCCAATAACAAAGATAGAATATATTCTGCTTAAATTTAGACTGCACCTATATTTGCAGTTGTATATCCCTGGAGGCATTCAGGAGCTTATTTCATTCCCAAGAACCAGGGCAGTAGTGTTGAGGCTAGCAAACTAGATCCCATTCACAGCTACAGTCTGGACATCAGGGATTCAGGGAGCCCTTGTTCTTCCCTTGAGGCTAACTTTCTGTATGTGTTATACTACTACTCACAAAGTTAATTAACCACATGGATACCTCAAGTAGGGTGTATATGCTACGGGAAAAAAATGCCAGATGGAATGTCAAAAATAATATAATTTTCATTATCATGAATTTTCCTGACAGGCACCTTGGAACAAATTGAGAATGAATAAATTAATAAAGATGAAGTTTTACATAATTTTGCTCTTAAAGGAGAAAAACAAAGGACATCTTATCTGTAATTATTACCCCAAAATATTGCAAAGTGTAGTTTTGTGTTATTAGGTACCAAAAAAACCCTGAATAGCTAACATTTTCAACAAAATTTTCTATATTTAGTAACGTTTCATGTTTTTCTCTCTGTGAAAATTAATACATATACACTGTAAAAAAATTAAAAAAATAGAAGCGCCAAAATGAAATAATTATATTTTCAGAATTTGTAGAAATACATTGCTGTCATTTTGTTGTAAAAATACATTGTATATAATCCATAAAAATATTTAAATGGAATATTGATTTAGTTTTATTTAACCTTAACTCTACTGAGCAGGTTACTAATTTTTGCCACCTGCTACACTCCCTGCCAAACTTCTTTTAACTCTTTTAATTTCTTTCAATTTTCACTGCCACCTTTATAACAGACAACTATCATTGATTACCTAGAAAACTATAATTTTTTAACAGGTTTCTCTGTATTTAAGTGTTGTTGTTGTTTTCTTTTCAAATAGTCTCCACATGTAGTCAGAGTTCTTAGGTAAAACAAGTTTTATTTATGCAAAAGCATAAATCAATTCATGCCTTTCTCCTGCTGAAGCAATTTAGTCTTAAATTTCAAAGTTGTATGACAAGACTTCTGAAGAGGCAAACTGCTATTGATTTCTTCAGCCTCATCACATGTACTACTTGTGCCTCTCCCTATGTCTCCTATTTCAATCTATAATTTGTTTGGATATATCACTTCATCTGAGGATTCTTCCACGTGGCAGCCTATAGATTAGGTTGGATTTAGCTCCCATACTTGTCTGCCATGTTGACTTTGGAACCACAAGCCAAGTGTAAAGTTGTTTGAATAGCTGAATGAAATATATCTGGAAAGAGCTCCATTTTTTAAAGTAGTAAACGTTTAATAACATATATGCCCTCCCTGTACATGGATTATCTCCTGTTAATGGAAGTTTTCCACTGTAACATACTTGACAGACACTTCCTTACCTTTATCCTTAAAGGCCATTCCTTATCCTTAAATGTCATTTCTTCAGAGACCTTCCCTGAATCCCAAACCTAAAATCCAGCCAACTATGACATTCTTCTCAAAGTACTGTGTAGTTTTAATTCACAGTGCAGGTCACAATTTAAGATATATATTTATTTCTTTGAATATCCGGTTATATCAATTTCTCCTTTGTAATGTCCATTAGGGCAGGAAGGTGATGATTCTGTTTATTTTCTCTCTGTTGTCCCCAGCAAAATGTTGCACCACATGAAATGCAGGCTCAATAAAGATCTGTTTAGTGAATGGTGGATAGTATGACTATGTTTTGGTTTTATTGAATTTGGAAGTTGTTTCTATTTTATGTCTTATCTGAGGAATCATACATTTTTCTAAGAATATGACAAGTCACAATTGTTTCTATTGTTTCTGATTCATCAAATCAAAAACCTGGAAAACATTGCTGGAGAGAAAACATGATGATATCAATGGGATAAATGCAAAGAATTTGGGGTTTATTTTTAATTGGCCATTCTCATCAATGAAGTAACTTTTTATTTGCATTTTATTTCAGTAGCAAAATACTATTTGAGAAGAAGATATTTTTTTTATTTTCAATATTATGATCTAAGATGACTCATGTATCAATCAATAAGTTAGGGTCATTTTACCCTAACATCATGGACAAGCTGATCCCAGATTATTCCTTTGTTGTCACTGTGGTTGTGAATCAAAAAGCACAATTGGACAATGAAGCTTTAAATTGCTTGAATGCTATTGGAAAACTGTAAATTTTCCTGCTTATTTATGCAAAATAAAGATTACCTCAGACCTGTAAGTTAAATTTATTAACATTTTACTAAAGATCAGCATGCAAAGTGAGTAATGTCTCTTCCTAACAGATTAGTAAACAATATGTATTCCTTGGATAATGATAAGTATATCATTCCTAAGGCCACCTTCAAGGAGAATAGTGTAAGAAAAACAGTTGTTCTAGCAGTTAACAAATGAATAATTTACTCATAATGTTTTGGGAATTTTAGTCACATAGAAATTTTTTAAAAGAACAGTAACTCCTATACATATGTATCTTGAGAAATAAGTTGTATAAAACCAGTTTAATAATGTTCCTGTAGTAAGTACAAATAAGATTTAACAATAGAAATGAATTAAAAATGTTCATCCATTATTAATACTGAATGTATAAATCCTATTAGGAAAAGAGCAGGAATAGTTTAATTAGACACTATCATAAGGCTATAGATGTGTCAATAACTCTCAAGTGATTGGTATATTCATCCATGCTTCATTAAAAATTCATGGCTATTTAATTCCTGACAAGCTCAAATATGAACACTATGCTCTAGAAAAAGAGGCAAGCCATTTAATAATACATTTTACTTTATTTATTTTAATATAATTTATTAGTAATATTTTGTAGGAAAATATTTGCCACTGAAACAGGAAATTTGGCTAGGCATTTATTAAAGCTTTATTGCCATTTCTCATTAGAAGAATGTTTACATGCGATGCTTTTTAAAATACTAAAGAATAAAAGAGCTAAAGCAGAAATCCGTCCCTTGAAGTGCTAATGTGAAAATACTTCAGACTTTACTTTTAGAGTATAGTAGCTTTCCATTGGAAATGAACAATTTTCATTTTTATTCAATTTAAGGCATTTTAACCCTTAAAAAGTTGAGTTAATGTTTTATTATATTATTGAATTATACATGGATTTACTTTTGACTATTCTGTCAACAGAGGATGGAAATTAACAGATATACCCCTAGTGATCCAACTTAACATAACAAAAAATTGATATATGTGAACAGCAATAACAACAAAATAAGAAGACACTAATAAATAAAATAACAAGTGAACACTTGGAAAGAGTTAAGGCAATAGGAGAACGTTAGAATGATATACAAACACATATATTTCTGTTGTGAAACCACATCATATTTATCAAGTTTTCTTTCAGCTAAAAGATAATTTGGGTGGATTCTTATTTCCCATTACATGGAGGATTATGCTAGTAATTTAATGTTATTTTATGGAATATATGGCCAAATATTTAGTTTATATTTTTACATTACTGTTGTTAAAATTATTATATAACAATAAAGGAATTTTAATTTTTAAAGCTATACAATATATCATAAATTACTAAGCTACTTTTCTATTCTGTAACATTGCATAGAATGTTAAAGTTTTAAAGAAGTGGATTTGTTCTTTCAAGTCACAACATAATATACCTTTAAAAATGCATTCACTCATGCAAACATATTAATTCAAAATCTATCATATTGTATGCTTGTTGTAAGTACTGGAGATACAATATGGATACACATAACTAAGAGCCTTAGTCTGCTAGAACTTACAGTGTAAGGCGAGAAAGACATTAAACAAATATCAAACAAAAACTAACAAACTGGCACAATTTATCTAAGGAAAATATAGAATAATATGAGAAATTACAACAGGAGTACCAAATTTAAATTAAGGTTCTTGGGATACATAAGTGAGAAGTTTATATATAACATAAGATCTGAAGGATAAATAGAAAGTTATTAACAAAGAGTCAGTGAAGGGTATTGAAGTTTGAAGAAACATCATGTGTCTCCATCTCAGACATAAGAAAAAAGTTCGGTGGATTCAATCATCTAAAAGCCAATGTGGCTGGAAATTAATCAATGAGACAAAATTGATGCAAGAAGAGACTACAGAGTTTCCAGATCATAATGGAACTTGAAAGTGAAATTTGGGAATTTGAATTTTGTATCAAGCCCATTGGGAGGCCCTTAAAGAATTTTAAGAAGGAAGATGATCTGAGTTTATTTCCATTTGACGGTGAAACTTAGCTTTGGAAGCATGGAATAACAGGCAAGGGGTTAAAAGTGAAGAGAGAAATAGGAGGCATTACACAAAAGATAGAGTTGTAGCTTAAATTAAAGAAGTCACAGTTACAATGGAGAAAATTGAATGAATTTAAAATATCGTTTGAAGTTAAATTAACATAACTTGATAATTAACAGGTGGCTAATGGAGAGAAGAACCAAAGAAGCCTGCACCTTATTTTCAACAAGTTCCCGGATGGTGTTACCATTTATTCACCCTGAAAAGTTTGAACAAAGACAAAATTGATAGGAAAAATCAACAATTACATTTCTGATATATTTTTTCTGAGATCCACTGAGACATCTGTGAGGAAATATATAACACACAGTTAGAAACTGGGTTAGAACCCACAAGAGAGTTTTGGACTCAGCATACATTAGCTTGTTGTCAGGGTTTATATGTATTTGAACGTATTGATATGAAAACATAACCTACAATGAGAGAGAGAGAGAGCCAGAAAGAGGCATCAAAAGGTAGGGGTTGGCAAACTACAGCTTGCGGGTCAAATCTAGGTGCTGTTCCATTTTGTAAATGCAGCTTTATTGGAACACAGCCATGTTCATCAATTTATATTGTCTATGTATGGCTAATTTTATGTTGTAAAAATCAAGGTAAGTGGTTTTGACAGAAACTATATGACCTGCAAATCCTAATATATTTATTATCTGGTTCTTTATAGATTAAATTTCCCAATCACAGCACATAATACTTGAAGAGTGTTAATACTGCATGTTTGAATAGAGGAATATTAGATGAAAAGGATAGAATAGAACAGGAGAGGGAGAAAGAGAAATAGGAAAAGAGGTAGAAAAGAACTGAGAGGGAGAGGGGAGAAAGAAAAAGAAATTGATACCCAGAACCAAGGCAAGAGAGATTTTCAAGAAGAAGGAGAAACGGACAAAAGTAGTGAATTCTGCTTAAAGGTTGTATAAGTCAGTTTATATTAGTCAATTTGGTCTGCTATAATAAATATATCAGAGACTAGGTCGCTTAAACAACAAACATTTATTTCTCACAGTCCTTGAAGCTGGGAAGTCCAAGATCAAGGTTTTGGCAGATCCAGCGTCTAGTAAAGTTTGCTTCCTTGTTTGCACATGGCTGCCTTCTTCTTGTATGGTCACGTGGCAGAAAGATTAGAAACAAGTTCTCTTATTCCTTTTTTTTATAAGAGCACTAATTTCATGTATGAGAGTTCCACTTTCATGACCTACTTCCCAAAGTTTCCACCTGCAAATACCATCACCTTGAGGATTAGACCGCAACATATTAATTTGGGGGAGATACAAACATTAGCCCATAGGAAAGGTAAAGTTGGAAGCTATTTTTAAAAAGTCAAAATGTCAAGAAGAGAGTGTAAGAAAACAAAATAACACTCCCCTCTTTCCCAAGAATTGTATAACAACTTGATAAATGCAGTATAATAAAAAAAATAAAGTCACATCAAAGATAAGATTGTTAAATATATCTCTAGATTAGAACAGAATTTCATCCTGTAAGTAGGTCTTTATCAACAGATAAATCTTTGTTGAAAAATTAGAGCAGAAATTGAGACCAGGAGATTAACTCCCTAGATGTACTAGAAACCTTAATTTATCACATTGGTCAAGGGGAGAAAATTTTACTTATAGAGTAAATCTGTGGTATTGGAGATTTTTGTTTAAAAAAGTTGTGAGAACTTCCATTGTCCTTCCATTTGTAAAAAGTGCAAATAATATCTGTTTGACACTGGTAATAAATAAACACTGATTAAAAAACATATCATACTTTTCTTTGAGCTCATCAGAAATCTGAGATCACAAAAACAACAACAACAACAACAACAACGACAACAACAAAAACACCAACTAACCTAAAATTCAAGGAAGGGACAAGCACTGATGGTGAATGATGGAATGTAATAATTGTCGCAACTCTGATGGAAAATGGGAAGAACAATCTGTGTGTATTCTCAGTAAAATTAATCAACTAAATCATAAAGAACCAGTAAAGTTCAAGAGGCCTGATTGACCATTATTAGGAAAAGCTTGGAAAATTGGAATATAGATTCCATACTGGAAAATAATAGAGTGTCAATAAAATTGTTAAATATTGTGAGTGTGAAAATTGTGTTGCAGTTTATGTATAAAAATACCTTGTTTAAAGTTTTAATTTAAATAAATCCAAGCAATCCACCATCTTAAAAATTATTGTATATAGAACAAGGTATTAAGTAATGTATGTCTAAAAGGGGATGCATGGACAATGACAAGGACTTAAACAGAATGAGGAAACTCAAAAAGCACTTTTTATTATATGAAAATGATGAGTTCAAATGTTATAATATTTTGTTAGAAGCCATTTATAAGGAAATCTAGTTGGAGATTTCTAGCAGAAGAAGACTCTCAAATACAATTTAGGAATTAATACAATGTCTCTGTTCCTTCCTACCTAAGGGTTAGCTTTTAATGCTGAACTTAATTATTGATTGAATTTACTCTATCCTTCTCATCCCCAAAATAATTTCTTTGGTTAGATTACCAAGATTGGGCTTTACTAATACTATCTGATCTCAACCTCCAAAATTTGTGTTTTTTTTTTCCAGATTGAAATTCTAATTGCATATATAATAAAGTTTTATTCTCTCTTTAAAACTTCTCAATATCTCTCTTTTGCCTTCAGTATTTAAGTCTCATTCTTTTAGCCAGAGATTATAAATATTTATAATATTATCTTCATTAGACTTCCAAGCCACATTAGGTTTTATACTCACACCTGCCTGCACTCAATACTTTAGCAAACCCAACCATCTCAAGTTTCAGAAACATACTGTGTTCTCTTGCAAAATCTGTACTTGTATATATGGTTTCCTTAGTTTAAAATCCCCATCCAGACCCCAGTCACTTTACTTTAATTCATCTCTAAAGCATCAATTTGAAGGTTTTTTTTTTAAGGGGTCTTCCCTTGTGTCCAGGCTATATTAGTAGTCATTCTTGTATGTTCCCATACTGCCACCAACTTTCTTTTTCCGTGACATGTTTAATAATCTATTGCAGTTTTTTTAAATGTATATTTTTCAGGTAGCCACTAAATCTCCTTAGTTTGAGGAGTGCATCATAGTTTTCTTGTGTTTTTCTCTGCCATTCAGTGGCCAGTTCATGGAAGATGCTTGATAAATATTCAACAAATAAATAATTTAACAATATGAGGGATGATATTAATGATAAAGAAAACATGGCAAGCTAGCTGTGGTCTTAAGTATAGTGTTTATGAACATGTAAGTGTTTTTAATTATCTTGTAATGTTCAATACACTTTTAATTTATTTGTCTATGATCAGCACATTTGTAAAGATCCAAAACTTGCAAAAATCTAAGCATCAAAAGTTAAGAGTAAATAAAGCAATTTTACGCAGTGTAACAGTCTATAAAAACACAAGTAAGCAGATATTGTAAATTACCAATAGTGTACAAACTTTTTCAGAGCACAGCATAATCATGCTGAAAAGCATTGTATATATAACTTGTGGCAAACCTTTCAAAGCAAACTATTAATCTTAATTTTTACTGTTGCATTTATCAGAATTAACGCATGGAAGATTATATATGTGAGCTATTTATATGATAATGAAATTGTGTAAAATCTGTAGCATGCACAAATCAAACATTTACATTTGCTTTCTTTCTTGCTATGCTTATTTTTTTAGATATGTGATTTGTAATTTATTTTCATATGCTATAATTATGAATAGGAAATTGTAATCTATATAAAATACACTCACAGAATATACTGTATTATAAAGACTTTGTCAGTCTTTTGTTGATGTATGTTCTCATTCTCTAACATATTATAAATACATGCCCTAAATAATTGCATATACAATTGTATTCTCAACAAAATCTATATATGTAATTCTAAATTAACTCGGGATTCAGTCCAGTCATAGATCATGTTAAATATATTCAATAATTTTGTGAATATTATGTCTACTTAATAAAATGAGACAATAATATTACCTTTTAAATTAGAAAAGATAATAATAGAAAAACATTTCCCAATATTAAAAGGGGTGTTTCCATGCCAACCCTCCCCACCTCCTGAGATTTGAAGATAGTAAAAATCTGGCAAAATCAATTTATTTTAATTGTAATATTTGTTTCTATTCTGTACTTTTCCCTTTGACTTTCTATAGAACTTTAATTCTTACACAGCTACCTCAGGATTTTCTGATGAAAATTCAATCTCGAAGGCATTAGTTTATTTTTCTTCTTTATTTAAGTTATGAACTGGTTGTATCATCCACATAATTTTATACAAGATATTATTTAGCCATTCCTCCTTTCTTCCATCTTATCTATAACTTTAGATATGCTAATAATTTGGAAACAATTTTTTGAAGCAACACCTCATTAAGATCATTTGTTTCATTTTTTTCCTAGAGCCTTGGTTTTCTTGCAATTCTTTGTGTAAACACTTCTGATATCTCTGATCTTTCATCCCATTCTGTATCTTTTGTATTCTTTTACTTTCCTTTTCTTTTACTCTTAAATTTCAAAAGGTAATTTTTTTTCCTCTGGACTACACATTTAAGTATGTAATAAGATTCAGTGGGAAATCACTTACCAAACAATTATGAATTTCAGATAAATTCTTAAAACCTGTTTAACTTGTGTTTATTTGTAACATAAAGGCTACAGTTTTTACTAAATTAAATTATTTGAATTTTCATTGTATACATATAAATACATAAATACATCTACTATATTAAAGTTTAGCAATTTTGTTTATCACAAGAGGCTGTAAATATTAATAATTCTATTCAAAACATTCTTTCAGGTTGGATTTCAGTCAGTACGTACAATAACATCACATGCAATTTCATTTGGGGTTTAATATTCTGAGCTTTCAGTGAAATCATTGGAAATTCTGAGGCAAGAAAAGAGTGTAGAGATGTAAATGCCTAATTGTTTATAAATTTTAATTTTATACATTACTATGGTTACTGAATCTAAGTCTCCTTAAACCACCTTTAGTCGAAATCTTACTTCATTTATTGTCACAATTTCTCTAAAATTTGCAGTCTAAGATAGATGACTGCTATGTAAATATGTATAAGTATAGCAATAGCCATTGTCAGGAACCCTTTAAATTATGAACATTTCAGCACATCATTAAGCGTATATCTTTGAACTTTATACAACTATTAGTTTCAAAGGCAAATAAATTTTATGTGTTTTCTTATCCATTACTTTCCCCTTTATACTTCAAGTCTCTGTTTTTATTAAAGTACATGTTAATATATGAAAGCGATCCAAGTACTCTTTACCATTGAAATAGTATTGCAACATGGGATTAAACCAGACATCCCCAGGACAACCCCTAAACCTATATTTGATTTTTGTTTCCGTATCTATTTTTTCCAGAATTAGTGATACATTGTCAAATAATATGCTTATACTTTTATGCTTAGAGTTTTCAATTTTAGACACCATTTGCTGAATTCAAACTATGGAAAATAAGAAATTACTTTTTATACTCATCCCCCTCGTGCATTTCCATTTCTATCATCATTCAAAAAGAATATTGATTTTTTGAGTTACTTTTTAGTGTTTCCACTGTTATTACTATTACATTTTGTTTACAGCTAGATGCATATTTCTAGTTGCACATTTCTAGTTCCTTTTTTATCTCACTGATTTTCATTTGAAATGGTCAAGACCTGAATTGTTTGGTTTGAGGAGACTTAGAGGTCAGTATGTATTGGTCTTTTTAGCAAGGTTGATCATTTTATCCAGAGAAAATTCCTCCAATCTGCTTATAATTATGATAATTCTGGTATGTAGCAGGGGAGAGAAGCCAGTGTTCCTAAACATTCAATATGGAAACCTTCATTTAATCCTTTGTTTTTACTAAGAGACCTCAGCCCCCAATCTCTTTCTCCTGAGCTCTTTCCTGGTGTTTCTAGTCCAAATCTATTATGTTCCTCCCCCATCTCAATGATAAGCATCTTCTGTTTACATTGTTAGAGGGTAAACATGAGGAATCTCCTTAACGTCTGGACTAGACATATGATCTGGGATTCTTTCAGTGTCTCTAGAATATTTCCACTCGGCCCTCTTCTTTTCAGCTGCACTCTACACTCAACCCTTTGGGGGGACTAGTGCCTATAAATTCAAAGGTTTTACACATATATCTCAGTAAGAATATTTTCAATTCTCAGTGGTGTTCATGTCTCTGCACCCTGGCCTTACAGGCAGGCTGGCTTTTAATTTATTTGCTTATTTGAGTCAATTACCAAAAGTTCTTGCTTTCTGTCTTCTGAAATAATATTCAAATTGCTTTTTGGCTCTGAGCTTTATTATTGTCAGATTAAAATTCCCATGCATTAAAAAAATTTCTTCTTGACACATTAGTAGGATTTGGGGAAGAAACATTAATATATATATTCAATAAATCTGCCATTTTTACTAGCAGACTCATACTATTCTTTTTCAACCTTTAGAATGTGATTCAACACACACATGTACACTGCTACATACGTTTTTATAAAGAGATACATATATATCATATATGTATATACCATATACCTGTATGAAATGTATGATATTCTTATACTTATATCTACTTACCTCTATCTATATGGAGAACCACAGGATTCAAAAAGAGAAGCAAATGCTGTTCTAATACTAGAAAATAATATAATTTTATTACATTATTTTTTAATTTTAACTTTTCAGACATCACTTCAGATTCAGTTAGTTTTGACCCAGCAAAAGATATCCCTGTGCCTATTTGTATTAGTTTCCTAGGGTTGCAATAACAAATCACCCCAAGTGAGGTGACTTGAAATAACAGAAATGTATTCTCCCATTCACAAACCATACCTCTGGCAAAGGACTAATATCATCCTTACCTCCTGGCCTTCCTTCTTATTTTGTCCTTCCACTAATCTTCATTTGATGAATATGTGCTAGGCAGTGTTTAGGTACTAGGGGTAAGATATTGAGCAAAACAGGCACCATTCTGGTTCACACTGTGTTTACAATCTAGAAACAATGTTTTACTTAGGAACATGTTAGTTTGTAGAAATTATTACTGCGTTTGAATAGAAAAATTATGAGTAAAGATTAAAACAATTTTGGGAAACATATGTACTTGGTTCAAAACATGGAACAGATGAAATAAATGAACAAATAAATAGAATTACCGACATTTTACTGAGATATATGTGCTTGAACCAGGCATTAGATTTTAGATATATTTACTCATGTACATGCATTTAAATGATCCTCACCTGTTTCCAAGATTAAAACATTCAACTAACTCGCAATGTCTCAGGTGTAGAACATAAAAATGTTTTACTACAAGAATATGTTTAGAATGTTGTTAAAATGCTAGTGACATTCATTTCACTGATTCATATTGATAATGAAACCCAAGAGAAGTATAAAGTTATAGTAAAATGAGTATAAGAGGCAAGCTGAAGGCAATAATCAATAATTGCCTTACAAAGGCTTTTCATAAGATATCAATGCTGGCCAATAATATGATTCAGAAAATAAAAAAAATTAAAAGATGAAATGCTTTTTAAACTCTCAAAAATATGTTTTTTCAAGAGTTCAACTTTGTTGGGAGAAACTCTATAGTGGAGGCACATCCTCAACTGCATGAGGAAGGAGTAAAACTTTAATTGACATGTTAATAGATTTATTGTATTTCTTCTTAAATCATAATCAGAAGATTCCAATTCTAGGATCAAAATAGTTTTCAGAACACATGACAGATAGGTTTGATTTGTGATTCCATTAAAAGTGCAGTCTATCCATGTTGTTTAAAATGCATCAATAATATAATTTATAATGAAGTTGGAAAACTAATATTATAAATAATTAGAGGAAAAGGAAGGTCAACTTCCAAAAAGGAAAAGTACCCAAACTGACATAACTCAATTTTGATAAAATAATAATTTACTTAAACTGATAAGACAACTATGTAAACTTACAATCTCCTTCATTCTATGCAGTAAAGACCAGATTATAACCAAGTGTAACATTATTAATAATTTTACCAGATATAATTTCAGGATTATTTTAGTTTTCTGAATGGCATTTGGTATCAATAGGATCAGTGATTTTATTTTATTTTATCTACATACATATATAAATGCCCTTAAATTTCCTTTGAGATATTGACTAAAATCAACAAGAAAATGCATAGACATTTGTTCAGATTGTTTCAGTTTTTAAATGGAATTGAACATTCAGTGTGTATATCATAATAATATTATATTACTTGTAATTTTTTAGCAAATAATTCTAAACCCTGAGTGACTTAAAAAGACATTTATTTTCAGATTATATTATATATGAGCAGTTTAAATTCAGATACTGAACTTGCTCCACATTTCTTCTTCTGAAACTAATGTTGAAGTTTGAGCCATTATTTGGAACATGTTACCCTTAAGGACATGTGAAAAGACCAAGAAGTGGCAGAAACATGGGATTCCTTTTAAAGTCTTAGCTCAGAACTATAACATTGTCACCTTTGTTCAAACAGGTTCCAGAAAACCACATGACCATGCCTGAAAGTGAGGTAAGGAAGTATACTCTCCCTACATATGACAATGGGAGGGAATGATTGATCTGCTAATGGGGGAGACAATGCATTAATTGTTGAGAACAATAACATAATCAATCACTGTTACATTTTTAATCTTCCTCTTCCATTAAAGTGTGAAATCTTTGAAAATGAGAATGATCTTTTAATCGTCCTAATACCCCCTTCTACACAGCATCCATAGTGCTCAAAAATATATATAATTGGTGAACATTTGTATGTTAAATTGAAAGGAAAAGTAATTATGAATAAGTTACAAGGTCTATTTTTGTCTAATGCTGTTATTACTCTTTCCACCTGCCCTTGGGTACTGAATATAAAGAAAAAAAGAAAAGAAAGAGAAAGAGAAAACAACCAGCCTGATGCTCTGGAGAAAGTTGGTTATTTTCAAATACAATATAAGTCTGTATGTTCACAATTGATGGACACAATAATGTCCTTTCCATGTGCTCAGAAAGGTGAGAATTTGTATGGGCACAATTTCTAAAAGTCCTACAGCCCATTGCTAGATTCTAGAGGGACATTCAAAGACTGAAATTGGGGATTCTTAGTAGTCCCAGGGGAGAAAATTCCTGTAATTGGGATTCACACTGAGAATATAAAGAACATTAAAATGCCATTAACTTCAGCTATGCACACTCTGATAATACATTAAATCTAATTATTATGACATTATAGAATTATGCCAAGTACCCAAATGTTCTTTAAGCTATTTACAAAAGTGAATATAAAAGTGCATTTGGTATCAGAGAATATGTTAACTTAATTGTAGAAAAGAAAGCCACCTTACTCCATGTAGAGAAAATTCAGCACAAAGTACTTGGATCTATATTTATGATTCTCATGAATATCATGGCCGATTCTGTTCATTGACAGTGAATCAATTTCAAATGGACTGTTTTCAAAGGACTAAAAACTGGAATAGAAGCATAAGAGAAAAAAGAGGAGTCTATCTCAGTTACTTATTGGTTGTTTTATTTTCTTCAATTTTTTTGTCCGTTTTTTTTTTTTTTTTTTCTCTCTCTCTTTTTAAAATGCCTTTTGTCTGGCATTGCTTTGATATCCAGAACAGACAGCTGCTGCCAAATTTACCAAAGGCAAAACGTTGCTAACTGCCAATTGAGTTTTTAATGTTTTATTTTGTGTTAGTATTTTTAAAATCACTAAATGATTTTCTAACAAATCACACCAGTGGGCTATAGTCGTTTTGCCCTGCAAAACAATCTGTCTGAGCAAAGATCTTTTTGGTTTGACAATAACCTGAAATGAGTAGGCATTTTAAAGATAAATATGCTATGATCATGCTTAAAACTAGATGTAATACACAAATAAATGAATCTTTAATTGCATAAAACCCATTCAACTTGAAAGTATTGTGCTTGCTCTCTCTCTTTGTCTCTCCCAACATATCGATATTTTTATGAAGACTTTAATTGTTACTGACTGAAAAGAATATTCTCCATCAAATGTTCAGGCTTTATTTTATATTTCCTGCTGTTTACATGTAAAGGAGAAACTAGATTAGAAGCAAACAAAAAAGTGGATCTGTGGCATTTACTAATCTCATTGTAAACCTGAGCCAATAGAAACTCCCAAAATTAAAACTAGGCTCCAATGTAAAATTGCTTACTCATATCTCATATCCAGAAATTTATAAAATCCTACTGTCGCCATAAAGTGTATAGTGAAGGACTTTTAAAAATGTCATTCAAAATGCTCTTTTTTCATTATATGGACTGCTCACTGTAATGAAAATTTAATTATAAGTCAATAAATATAAATGCATTTGGCTTACTATATAAATAGAATACATAATTCTAGATATCATATTTTAAATGAAAGTTTATGCAGCAGATAAAGAACAGGCATTATGAAATCCTAAATTGTCTAGGTTCTTATCTCCATGAATAGAATTTCTAACATATGTGACAATTCTATATTCTGAGATATATATAAATATTTATATATGTATGCATATATAATATATGGATATACTATAGATATTTTTAAAAACTTAAAATAAAAGTAACAATCCTTTATATTTGCATAGATATTTACTATTTCTGTTATTCCTTCTTCATTTATGAAGATATGAATTTCCCTCTGGTATCATTTACCTTCAGCCTATAGCATTTCCTACAAAGTAGGTTTATTGGGAAAATGTTCTCATTGTTTTTCATCATTTGAGAATCTCTTTATTTCACACTCATTTCTGAAAAATATTTGTAAAGATATTAAACTTGGATTTGACAGTTCTTTTCTTTCACTGTTTTATGTATATTGTCCCAATGCCTTTGGCTTATACAATTTCTATTGAGAAATTCAGTGTCATTAGAATAATTTTCTCTTTGTATGTGTTGTTTTGCTCTAGTGTTTTACTTTATCTACTTTCAAATTATTTTCTTTTTGTGTTCAGCGGTTTCATTATGATTTATCTTGTCATGGTTTTCTTTTAGATTATCCTATTGAAGGATTTGGAGATTCAGTGAACTTTTTCTGTAAATCTTTGTAACTATGACTTATGTCAAATCTAGGAATTATTTCTTCAGGTATTTTTTATTTTCTGGCCAAATCTTCTTCTCCTCTCCAATTGAGCTTCTAGTGACACATATTTATACATTTGGATAAAAGAACCTCAGGTCCATGAAGTTTTATTAACTTGCTTATTATTTTTTAATTTTGTCTGTTCTTCAGATTGGATAATTTCTACTGATCTATCTACAATTTAATGTAGTTTTTCTCTATCATTTTCATTCTGCTATTATGCCATGATTTTTTTTTAAATTTAAAATGATGTACTTTTCACTTCTATAATTCCATTTAATACATTTTTAGCTTATTTTGTTTCCTGAAAACTTTTTTTTCTACTTATTTCAAATGTACTTACCTTCATTTCATGAACCATAGTTAAAGTAATATTCATCTTACAGTATTTGTCTGATAACCCATTATTTGTGTAATATCAAGGTTGATTTCTGTTGATTTTTTTTTCTCTGGAGAATTTGTCACATTTTCTCATTTGTTCTATGGCAAGTTATTTGGGACTATATTCTGAACATTGTAAATATTATGTTGTGGATACACCAGGCATTGATCCAATCTTTGGGGATTTTTTTTTTTAAATGAGAATACAATAAACTGAGATACATTCACACTCAACATTCTACCTCATTTTCTATAAGAGATTATCTCAAACTAGTTCATTTTCCCAAAATTTTTCTATTCTACGTTAGATCTCTTCTACCTATTTCCACTTAGGGTTTAGTCTCAGACTTTGACCGTGTTTATCGGTTCAATCATTTAACACTGTACTGTGCTGGATGGGTCTATTCCAGCTATGAACCCGATACAGGTTAACAAACAGTGATAAAATCCTATAAGGTATTTGTACTTTCTCATATTTAAAAAGATTAAATATAAAATGTAAGATAAGGCTTCAAGTCAATAAGAAAAAGACACGAAAAATAAGAAAAGACATGTGAAGGTTATAAATGGCAATTTCTTAAAATGAGAAGTTTAATGCAAATAATAAATGTAAAGACACAGTAATTAGATATGGTCAAACTAAAAGCAATAAAATATTATAAATTTTTTAAAAATTCAGAAGTCAAAAAATGCCAAATATGAGCAACTGTGTTCTACTAGTATGAATATAAATTGATATAAACATTCTTGAGAAGAATCTGATAGCAATAATTGAAGTCAGATATTCTTATCTTGTGATCTAGCATTCTACTTATGAATACATTTTTTGAGGAAAAACCATAAAAGTCTGTAATACATATTAATTTAGAATGGTCTCTCATTTATTGTTTCGTCAAATAGGTGGAAAACATCTTGATGTCTAGAAAGAAGAAATTGATATATAACATGTATGTCATGGGTATTTGCTATAAAATATTATTAATCATTTAGAAGTGATTAATTTGATGTCATATGGCATACAGATAGATTTTTAAAGCATATCTCTCAAGCACAGTAGTGGATAGCTACGTAATGGAAGATATTGGGAAAAATTTGGAAGATTATAGCTATCTCTGTTGTTGTCTCAATCATGTTTTCTCAGCATTCCTATTTCTGTACATGCCAATGGCTTCTTACTGAAAGCACCTGAATTTCTGTCCAAGGACTTTCTCTAATTTCATTAGTGTACATAATTCATATTCAGGGCAAGTCAGATTGAGAATGCATTAAACCCCCAAAAGCCACTCTTTACCAGTGATGACTAAACATTGGTTGATACGTACTATATCTTTCTCATTTCTTGGGAAAGACAGCTCAGCCAGCTGTGTTTTCAGGAAGGCCCAATGGATGCCATCTTCAATAAATGGGTAAGGAATACAATACTGATGTGGGATCAGTGACAATTTAAAAAAACTCAATTGTGGCTCTACTCGGTAGGCCAGATGGTGGGAAATAGATGCTACTAAATTCTAGCTACCTAGTAAATTGGGATAATAGGATTATGGAAAAATAGAGAAAGTAGTAATGGCACTTAACTGTTGACGACAAGTTGGACATAATTACCTTAATTGGTCGCAAACCAAAAATGGTTCATGGAACATTGACTCAGAGAGATCAGTGATAATGGCTAATTGAATATGGTGCTCAAAAAGGACATAGATAGTCAATGAGAAAATTGTTTTACTTATGTAGCCAAATTGTTCAAGAAGAGGCGGTCAGAATATCAGATTCCTCAATAAAGAGTTCTAATTTCCTTGCACAATATCCAAATATGAGCCAGTTCTCAGATCTAAAAGTTCATCAGTAGAATGGAAGGTTGTAACCTCTAAAGGACTATAAGCAGTGTCTATTGCCCCAGTCTTTCTCTAGTAATATATGCTCATTTAATACATTAACTGTACACTGAAAAAAGGGGGCAGAAACATTTTGATGGATGTTGGTCTTAGCTGACATTAGTTGCAGGAAACCCCAAACATCATCATGCATCCAGTGTTATAGTAGGAGCATATGGGAGCAAGATGATAAATGGAGTCCTAAACCAATTCCTTTTCCTAATGGGTTCAATTGATAGGAAGTATCCTTGCTCCTTTGTGCCATTTCCTTGTTTTATGAGTGCATACTTTGAATGTATATACATGCAAATTAAAAATTTTACATTGGTCTGTGATTGTATAGTAAGAGCCATTATGAAAGAGAAGTCTAAATGGAAACCTATAAAGCTCTCTCCCAGCACACCCAAGAAAGTAAATCAGAAACAATACCAATCCTGGCTGGAATGGCTAAAATTAGTACTACTTGCAAATACTCATGAAATGTAGGGATGGGCGGTCCCTATCAAGTCACAATTTAATCCCTAGTCTCGTTTCTGCAAAATTCATATGAATCACATACATGATCACATGCCACAATCATAACTACTCACATCTTTATTAGAATGATAGCAATACCTCAACAACATGATATATAGCTCCTTCTTAGGAGTAATTTCATTCTAATTTCACATCAGAAAGGAACACCAAAAAGCATTACCCTCATGTACTTATCCGTAGCTCATCTATGTTTCACTAAATAATTCAAAAGACCTTAATTATCTTTACCTGGTGAAGAACATCACACTATGTGGATAATGTATTATTTATGTTTCCTATTTACCCATAATATTCTAGTTAGTTCAGGCTGTCTGAGAAAGGGACACCAAGATGAGATTGGATGTACAAGATATTTATTGAGGGAAATACATGTGAAAGAAAAAAGGGGAGGCAACCAGCAAAGAAAAGAAAGCTGTGGGAATGCAATACAATATGTGAAGGAGGGAGAAGGAAAGAGAGCTGGATAGACAGAGTCTCAGACTGCAGCACAATTCTGGGAAAGTTTTGATCAAGCCAATGGGGATTCTTTGAGCTAAGTCTTATGACAGAGGATTTCTTTATGTAGTAATCATGGACCTTCTGTGCTTAGTTATTGTTTGAGAACTGCTTGTGGGTAGTGTAGCCTTAGCAACAATATATTGATGGATCCAGAATGTAGCATCTGTGGCTGTCCATCTAATATGTTTCCCTTGGCAGCAGATATAAGTGTTGTATTTTTGTGGCCACTACAATAATATAGGATAATATGGCTTTTTTGACTTTGCACATGCTGATTTCTCTATGATAACATCCTACTTACTCTTCTTTTGCTGAAATTCCTTGGCTTGTTTTTGAGAACCAAATTTAAACATTACCTCTCTGGGGATGAACTACTTTGGAAAGGGGGTTTACAGGATCAGTCTGCTTTGGACTTGATTCTTGTTAAATGTTGTATTATCTTGCATTATATCTAACCTCTTTCTATTTTACATATAAGGTAGAGTAATCCCATTACATTTGTAGAAGTCTATATCTAAGTTCCTTAATATTATTGGATGTCCAGTAACAAATTCTTACATTCATGTGTCCATGAATTCTAGCATTTGTTTTAGCTCTTTGTAATCAATTAAAATATTTTTGAATCAAGATAATTGACTCTCTTTTCATGTTTTCCTCATTTATGCAATATTGATAATAGTAATTGGATATGATAACACTACTCTAGATTCTCAATAATGATCACTTTATCTTATCTTTTCTTCCCTGATTACTTCAGGAAGATTTGTGACTGATATTTCACTCATCATATAGTATTTTGCTTTTGTTTACATGTACTCTCCATGTTAAATCAAGGTGTACTAATGAACAAAACTATTTTATTTCATTGCATTTGTATATTATCAATATTAAGAAGCATATTATATTTATGATAAGCCAAAACAATTGTTATTGAATTCTTATTTAACTCAGAATAACTTTTCAAAGTGTTTTATAAGACTTCATCTAATTTAATATCAAAAATAAAACAGCAAATTTCTATCTTCCTTTGTTTAACAAAAAGAGAGATCCTCATTGTCTCAGTCCATTTTGTATTGCTATAATAGAATACCTGAGGCCAGGTGATTTATAAGAAAAGTTTATTTAGCTCACAATTCTATAGGTTGGGAAGTTCAAGAGCATAGTACTTCATCTGGCTGGCTTTTGGTGAGGACCATGTGCTGAGTCAAAACATGGTGGAATTCATCCCTTACTATGGCTGAATAATACTCCATTGTGTATACAGAATCAGCAAAGCAAGTGGGGGTGTGGAAGAAGATCACAAGGTGAGAGATGGAGCAATAGTGAGTCAAGGAAGCTAAACTTACCTTTATAACAACCCGTTCTCATGGTAACTAATTCAGTCTTGAGCGAGTGAGAACTCAGTCTCACCAGAGGGTATTAATCCATTTCTGAGTGACCTGCCCCCATGATCCAAACATCTCCTACTAGGCTCTACCTTCCAACACTGCTGCACTGGCATTTAAACTTCAATGTGAACTTCGGCAGGGACAAACCATATCAAAACCATGACATTCATCAATATTAAATTTTTCCCAGGATCACAAAGATAAGAGTTTGCTCTTCTCAAAGTTATTTTTATAGGAAGTTTGCAAGAAATTTTGTAATGGCTGTTCTCACAGAAAGAAAGATAATTTTGCTGAGAAACTGCAAATGTCATACAGCAAATGTAATAAATTAGTGGTTGTTTCAAGAGCACAAAGATGGAAGTGACTCCTTCAATAATAAAAGCCACAGAACAACCATTAAATTAAAATGAAGAAAGTATGGAAATAATTAAGAGGAAGTTTCATTTAAATAAATAATATGTGAATTTTTTTTTCATTATGCCTAATGAAGAAACCCACTAAAAATTTGTGGTTATTAGCTGTGAATGGGAGTTCACAAGTAGACAGTATGGATACTTCAGCATTCTGGATAATCACTTTCCCTCTTATATTTCTCTTCAATAATCTAAGCTAAATTTTTCTGGATTTTGGGAAATTTTTTATTGTTGGTAGTGATATTATAAACCCAGTGAAGAAATGAACACACTTATGCATATACCTACACATTATGTACACACACACATACACATATATATATACATATATAATATATCCATATATTAACTAACATATTTGTATAACAAAACTAGCAGCAAAAACTTTTGGATCATGAAAAATACCTATTACAAATAATAGAAATTCTCTGAGTAAAAAATATAATAGAAGTTCAATCCCCAACTGATATCACTAAACTGTCACCTACTCTTCATATAGATAGAAAAGATTTATTTTTATACAATTACAAAAATCAACAAGTTTATTGCACTATTTATCCCATCTGTGCTTTGGAGTTGACACGGAGGTGATAATAGCACATGCAGTTAAAGTGGAGCTCCATGGAGCTCGAAGGAAGTGAGGCACATGTACATGGTATCTTAGCTGTTTCTTCATAATAGAAAATAAAGCCACCAGTCCAGAAAGTGTGAAGAAAATCCTTACACTATGCCAAGACTGAGAAGCTATAAAACATAAAATGAGAGTGGCATAATTAGCCAAGTTATTTTACCTACTATAGATTGTCCAATGTATATTTAAAATGAAAAAGTATAATGAGCTATTTTATTTTTCTGACTTACAGATAGTTCAATAAGACTCACATGCAATGTATATGACACTGATACTCACATAAAATGGTTACAAAACAAAATTTTTCCATTAAAACTATTAATTTTATAAGGAACTAAACATACAAGAGGCAAAAATGTTTTGTCATAATATTTAACCCAATCAATTTTGTCCATATTCTGATCCTTAAGATCTTCCTTCCTACCCCTCCTGCCAACCAATTAAAGGTTATGTAGACAGAAAGAGTATCTAGACTAGTAAGAATCAGGGACTTCATTGCTTGGATGAAAAAATTATAAATTGCACATGAAATTTATATATTCCTTAGAATCTTGGGTTTGATGGTATGGAAAGGGCATATGCCTCAATTTTGTACTTCAAATACAGAATGCCTTGTATATTTGCCTCAGCAACATTTATAAGCATGCCATATCATTCCTTTCAGGGATTCATAAAAACCAGCATCATCGTTTAAGAATTTTATTTTTTCTTATAGTAAGTTCTCGTCTCAGATTTTGAAGCATCCTTTTGCATAGCATGTGCAACACAAATAACTTTGGCTTTAAAACCGCTAAACCCCATGTAGGCTCAATGCATTGCACAATGTAGCTATTTATTTTATCACATTTATAAATGAACATTTTATGATGTTATCTCCAAATAGGAATTTTTATAGAGTTGATAAAAGAGTACAATGCAGACAGTTGGTAAACTGCCAATTAACAGAACCAAAATGTAGAAAATATGAAACTCCAAGAGAAAAAGAATGATGACGTGGCTGAAAATAAATGCGGTATTGTGTGATATGCCAGACTATAATTATAAATGAATATATAACCCTTATCATCCTTTGTAATATTATATTTTAAATGTAGGCTCACTCTTGTAAATGAAAGCCTTAAAAATATTACATGCGTATTCTAACATTCCTGTTTACATTTAATTATTGGAGTTTTTAAGGTATAAGTATTAATAAAGTAAAATGAGTAATAAAATTAAGAATTATTATATTATCTCTCTTATTTTCATCAATTTGTTCAAGGTACTATCCCTTGGTGTATTTGCTGGCTAGTTTGAAATTTTTAGTATAACATTTTTATTATTTCTTGAAATTATTATAAAATATATTATTTACTAACAGTAAATTCTTTTTATTTATATTAAAATCACATTAAATCATTGCAATTCTATTTTATTCTGATAATCACAAGATAGAAAAAAAGAATTAATAAATTTTGGTTCACTAATATTAGGTGAAGGTTCATAGCAGAAAGGATCTATTTATTTGGTCCTGCTTCTTCTGGTGTATCCTGATAAAAGAGTAGCTTCATAATCATACATCATATAATAGTGGCATAAAATATGAACAATTTCTTTCTCTGGTGATTTATCATTTCTTGTTATCTGTTGTTATTATTTCTCCAACATAAATGACTGGTTCCAAATCCCTAAAACCTCTTGTTTATAAGTAGAATATTTGGCTGCTTATCCCTGACTTGTCATTCAAGAATTTTCATACTTCTGTTTTTAAGTTGATGCTTACCTAATAGACTTATTTTCACACACTAATTTAGTCTTCTTTAAAATATCATTTGAAAACAACCCTCTCTTCTCAATAAGCTCCCTTGTCAATTTACACTTTCCCTGTTAATCCCCTTCCACTTGCTAATACCACTTAAATGTCAGCATACCTTAGATGACACCATATTAAAAATCCATTATTTCAAATAGGATATTCTTATTCCCTTTTAGCGTGAATTACCTGAAAGGAGTAAAATATATGTACTTAAGTATACTTTATTTCTTTTTTAAAAAGTCAGCATTAGAATATCTTCATCAATCAATTAAATACAATCCAGTCAACTCATTTCTGTTACAAATCAGTCCTGAACGCATTTAGAATTTTAGGACACTTTGATCTCTTTTTTCTTATTACCGTGTTTCCCTGAAAATAAGACCTACCCATAAAATAAGCTCTAGCAGGATTTCTAAGCATTTGTGCAATATAAGCCCTACCCCAAAAATAAGACCTAGTGATGGGTGTGGCTACGCAGCATATCTGCACAACCCATGCATTTTGTCGTGGAGCGGTAAAGAAGACGAGCAGCCCTTCTTGTCTGCCCCATGGTGATAGCTACTATCCCAGGGGTGACCAGAAAGGTGCGGGCAGCCCCACCAACAAGGTCGGCTCCCCCTTTCAGGTCCGGGCCATCCTGTGCATGCTGCAAGCTGCGGCTCTGAGGGGAAAATAACACATCCCCTGAAAATAAGCCCTAGGCTGTCTTCTTGAGGAAAAATAAATATAAGATCCTGTCTTATTTTCAGGGAAACACAGTAGTTATCAACACTGGATAAAAATATAACAAAATATATTTGAAAAGCAGTCCATGTAACAAATGAGTTTTAATTGGATAGAGAAGTTTTCTGATTTTCTTTAAATTCAAAAGATTAATAATAAGTACAGTTTTCAAGATAAAAATAATCACAAACTGCCTAAATTTTACTGATCTGACTCCAGTTTGAAAACTAACCATATGAACAAGGAGAATATAATGAATACATAGGTAGATGGATAGACTAAATTAGATAAAATAGCAATCTAAAACAGAAGCACCTCAGATTCCAATTCTCAATTTATATTAAACTACCCTAGCTAACCCTAAGAGAGAAAAAGTCAGTAATTAATATAAAGAGACTTACACAATAGACTTAAACACATATGGGGAAGACAACTCTTCTGCTGACCACATAGGATAGTACCTATATATTTTTTATGTTTTCAAACTCCTGACCTTGAGCAATCCACCCGCCTCGGCCTCCCAGAGTGCTAAAATTACAGGCATAAGCCACCGCGCCCGGCCCTACTTTTTATGTTTTTAATTGGCAAAAAAAGTGTATATATTTATCATGTACAGCATGTTGCTTAAACATGTATATATTATATAATATTGAATGGCCAAACCAATACATGCATTGCTTTATGTAAGCACCATTTAAATCCCTAAATTCAAATCCCTTTGATACAACATTTTTACTACTTTTATTTTCAAAATTATTGAGTCCATCAGAAGAACTAAAGGATGCGGAGCTATTTTCCATATTCAGGTGAATTGCTGGAGTTGTCTGAGAGCATCCATGGCCTTCCTGAGCAACATAAAGTCTATTAAGGGACACAATATCCTAATAATGTTATCTTCTTAAGTGCTACAGTCATCTAATTGATAGTATATTCTATTTTTTTGTTGTTGTTCTTCATTCTCTCTCATCATTTTTGAAAATGTTTTTGAAATAATATAGCTTTTTTCCAAGCAAATAGAGTTTTGGTCATCAGAAAAATATTGACCAATTAGTTTATGACATATATCACATTTGTAAAAGCTAAACAAATTAATTATGTAGTTTGATATATAAATTGAGGTAGATTAAAAAGTGAGTGATGAGAAATGAGAATAATTAAACTTTTACTTGTGTGTTTGGCTTCACTTATTCTTTTGATGCACTGTGGTTACTAAATTTGGAATCAATAATAAACCAGATAGAAGGAGATGTGGTATAATAAAATTTCTATGTGAGAACGAAAACTCTATATACTAGCTCCAAATGAATTATAGCTATGCTAACACTGCAGATATTTGCATTTTCTCTTCCATCCAATTAAGCCAGTTACTACCAATGTTTAGACCTGAAGATGGTAAGTAGGTAATTTTTAATCATTCTTGGTATTTGGCATTTCTGGTCCTGTTATAAAATATTTTGTGACCAATTGACTGCTATTGCCTTTGGTCTTGTTTCTTCCAACTTAAATTTAGGGAACCCATTGCCTTTTCATTAATATTTTACACAGACTATTAATTCAACTGGTCATAAAGACATTATTTCAAATGTAAAATAGTTTCCATTTTGTCTGCACATAAGAAACAGCAGGATCCCTTTCTAAATTGTTTTCCAACTATCAGTGAGGTTCAATTAATATGATATGTAATTATATAGGAGAAAGATATTTTTTAGATTTCCACAAATATCTCTCAAATTCTGGTTCTTTGCTTCCAATGCAGGGCTGAGTGAGATATATGGCAGTAAGCCAACCTGCCCTTCTTCCAAAATCAGCCACAATAGAATCCAATGGACTGAAATAGAACATTAGGAGTTTAGTTTGGCACACAGTATATTCAACTAGTTACTATATTTGTGACATGATTCACTGGGCCAACTGCCCAGAGGAACTCTGTGTCTGGATGCCCAGTTTTGAAATATGAAGAAGAGTTCATGACCATCATGCTTTGTAAGCGCACATTTCTGAAAATTATATTTCTCTATTTAAAAAGGTTGTGAGATAGCCAGATGTGTGCATTGGGGAAAATCAAGCATTTTGTGAAAAGGCTTTTGTGTACAATTTCTAAAAACACATTGGTATCACTTGAATTGGTTACACATTGCTTTCTGGCAGAGCAATTTCTGTATTTCTATAGTTGGCTAAAAATGATCAGCATTCAAATTTCATTCAAAGATTCTACAAATATATCATCAGTGATATTGTGTTTTATTAAATATGCTGTTAGGAAAACTAAGTGGCATAGTGGAAAGAACATGAACTTTGTGTCAGAGAAATCTGGGTGTGAATCCAAATTCATTCACATACTTCCTATGAAAGCATGGAGAAATTTATTAACTCAATTTCCCAAGATACAGTTTTTCAACCATCTGAAAAATTACCTCATTGGGAGGTATTAAGGATTATATGAGATAACCTACATAAACCCTGACAGCAATTTCTCTGTGAGGTAATAACTGTCATTTTGCCCATTTTCCAGATAAGAGAATTAAAGCTTAAGTAATTTCTTCATGGTCAGAATGGAGGCAAGTAGCCAAGCTAATGTTTAAATGTGTGCAATGTGACCTCCAAAACCAAAATGTATCTAAACAGCACTATCCATACTAAAGTCATCTTCCTCATTTGTTGACTGTCCTCCTAACCATCACTATATTTTTAATATCATTGACATCATCTTCTCATAGTTGATATGTTCATTAAATTTATTATCATACCATCATTAGCAGCAACATTTATAAACACAAGTTCTAGAATGTAGAGCCCAGTTAATGTTGTAGCCCTACAATTTCCTGGTCATGTGAACTTGGACAAGCTAACAAATTCTCTAAATTTTGATTTTCTCATTTTCAGTTCAGGAGTGATATTTTTACCTTCATTATAGTGTTACTCTCAAGCTTAAGTAAAAGTATTTGAGTAAAATATTCAGAATAATTAATACACACAGTAATCGTAAAATGTGATAGCAATAATAAATCAAATGATTGTTGATTGGATGAAGTATGACTGAGAATATTTGGCCTTAGTATTTGGTTGCTCAATAATGATAGTCTTTCCTGGGCTCCTTTAAACTTAGTTTTACATTGATTATGAAACTAAAATGTATCAAATTTAAACTGCATGAGTAGTCAAACAATTGTGAATGAGTTGAGGTCTTAACATTGTCATTAATGAATCATGTGATCATTGCAAAAGCAATAAACTCAATCCTCATCTTCCTCATCCCCATCTTTCAAAATGGCAAGTAAAACTTTCCATTCTTATCTCTAAGAATGGTGGAAAAGATTATATTATGTTATCAAAAATATTAAGTGAAAGCCAATATAAATAACATTTTTGGATGGCTAATGTTTTCCAGTAGTTATTGTCCTAACTAAATTAATTTTCTGACAGAGTTAGAAAAATGAGTAGATATATCTCTTGATCAAATCATATGATTGATAAATCTGATGGATTAGGGCACAAAGGTCATTATTTCTGTGGGTTTTTAAAGAAATACAAATAGAAATATGGTAATACATTTGTGGCCATAAATTGCACCACAAATGCTCTTGTAAAAAGTGTCACAGATCAGAAAGCAATTTGAGAGAAATAGCAATAGTTTTCTCTGCATATGAATAACTAGTAATGTTAATAATTAGAATTCACAAGGCACAACAGACTAATGGATGGAATAATATACTTCTTCTTTTACTCTAAAAAGTATTTAGTCTTCATTTATTCAAATGGTTCTAATGAGGACAGCATTGATTGAGTATTTTGACCCTTTTGTACATCACTTTTTTTCAAGTCAAAATTTTACTTGCTCTCTTTCTCATTAAGCTTTCTGTTTGAAATTGATTTATATGCAGAACTGAAGGTGAAGAAACCTGAGCATTCATTAAGATGATTAATTAAGAAGAAAAATTTTATTCAGTCTTAAAAAATGATACACAACCCTATTAGCCACTCAACATTGGCTGAGAATGAGATGTGATTCCCAGAAGTATGATTCGTTTTCCTGGGGATGATGGAATTACTATCAGGATTAAACTTCCACCAACTGAATTGACTTTACTGCACTGGCAAGACATTCCAAATGTGCTCGTGACATTGGCTTATACATACTCTGCTAATCGAAAACACAAAATTTGATCTAACCTTGGAACTGATTTACGCACATCCTTTATGTTTAAGTTAACAGATAGAATAAACTTTTTCTAAAACACGATGATTATATATAACTGGCACTTGCTTAAAGTTGAGTATTTTTCGCTGCCTTAAAGATTAATAGGCTAGATTTTAGAAATACATATTCCATAGATATCCTTCATGGGTTTTTTAAACCTATAGATTTTCCATCTAATATACTTTCTTCACTGTGATAACCACAAGTAATTAAGAAGTCTACCTTTCATGATTTCCATTAAATTTAATATAGTCTTGCTTTGTAATGCCTCATTTTCTCAGGCACTAATGGTTTACAAATAGGAAATTAAAATATATTTCGTGGTAATACAATTGAAATATATTTCATGGGTAATAGAAAGAATTAACATTTTTATTAAGCTGTTTACTTCTAAACTTCATTTCAGGTATATATTTCTGAAACAATTAAGGAAGCAAATATTTCTTCTGGTAAATAAAATAATAAGCTGTCACTGGGTCATTTAAACAAATGCTATCAAATTAAAATATCATCTGTTGATATAATAAGATAATTTAGCAGGAAATTTGCCTAACACAAAGACTTGGAAAATTTAGAGCACTTAAATATGAAGGGAGTAACAACAAAGAAAATATATGACATTTATGATTTAAGAATATTGTAAACTGAGCTAAAACAATTTTTGCGATTACATTTATTATTTTTTCTTTTGTCATATATCAATAAAATGTGTTAATTTTCTCCTAATGTTATGGCAAAGATCATTGTTTTGCAAGTTTATGAAACTGATCGGTGATATCAACCTGAGGTCTTTGACGGTTTGATCATATCAGAAGCTATATAAAAACCAAACTATTTTCACTGTTTGTAGTAGTGCCATGAACCTACAACTCTGACCAAGTTCATACTCTGCTGTTAAAAAGGATTCTATCACTTGCTCTGACTAGGATATTTTGAGTCCTAAATTATAGCATTACACATCTACCTATAGTAAATCCTCCCAAAAATGTTTGAGTGGACAGCTGTGTTTTTATCAAGCCTATAAGAAAAAGTTACATGATTATTTTTGTGCAAAATTGTCACTATATATTTTTATTTGTGGCAAAAGTTAATATCAGATTTGCTTTTATGATAATATACCACTGTTATCTTAGTTTTGAAGAAAGGGGGAAATTCCCTCATCTACCCTTAACTATGTGAGACCGTTTATATCTACCAAAAGAACCCAACAATAGTAAATGACCAAACTGGATCAGTCCAGTTAGTAATAGAGAACACTAAAGTATTATAAATGCAGATATAATATTGGATAATATGGGAAGATTTCAAAGTTCAAATTTTTAAGATTGTGCTAAATTTTAAAGGAATCGTATCACATCCTAATTGAAGAGACTACCTGAGTATATGAAAAAGTTCTATAGTGCTCTCAACTGACCCACAGTGTAGCATATCAAAGATAAAGAGATAATTTGAGAAAAGTATCTAGCCATTCCCAGTCATCATTTATTTGAAGAAATAATGGAAATTTCAAAGAGAATATTGTCTTTTATGCAGTATTTCAGTTTAAGTTGAAGCCTAAAAATTACATCAGTAAAATTTCCAGGAGACCTTTGATCTTGGATCCTGAGATGCCACTGTTTCACTGATAAAAATGTACTGTAATATACATGAATTTACTATGGAAAATCTAATTAAACATATCAACACCTTTGTTATTATCAGAACGATTAAAGAATCATATTGCATCACTGTAAGGACTTTATTACCAAATTTAGGTGTCTTAATATAACATAATAAAATTATCTATAAGAGATCTATTGTATATCCTAGGGAGTACAATAAATAACAATATATTGTGACAGTAATAACAATAAATACTTATATAGAGACATATATACAGTTAATAACAACATATAATTGAAAATTGCTGAGGGTAGATTTTAAGTATTCTCACCACAAAACATTATAAGTATGTGAGATAGTGCATATGTTTAATAGTTTGATTTGGCCATTACACAATGTATACATATATCAAAAATCATGGCATACACCATAAATATATACGATTTTTACTTGTCAAATAAACATTACCCTTAAAATGGTAAAATGAATAAAATATTTTAATAGAAAGGTCATAAAGTATATACTAAGGAAACATTAGAGTTAAAATAATTGAACAAATGTTACATTTAATGTTATTACATGGTAGTTTCCAATCATGTTCTATTTTATTTAAAACTTTTTAAACAAAGATAGCCCCCAAATATCCCAGAGATACCCAAGGATTGCTCAAGTCATAATATTTAATGTATACATGCAGTAATACATGAAAATGCAAAAGGATACTATATATTCCCCTTTAAATACTATTGTCTAGAATCAAGTTTAGAATACCTTTGCTATAAGCATAAACTAATATTAAAAATAGAAGCCATGGGTCTATTAACTTTCTCCAGTGGGGAAACAATACAGAATGCTATTTTAATTACCACATTTTGTCAAATATAACATACATTTAGTAATTAAATGCATATTTTATTATTTATTATAATATAAGAAGAGAATAATATACACTAAGCTTTGATTCAGCATTTTCTTTTTCTTCATGAATACTGTTAAGTTTGCCATGTCTTCCTGCTACAATCACAAGACATAGACCTCAGGCTTATGATCATGCAGGAAAGAAACTGGTATTTCTCCAATAAAGAGCACTGAAATTTCTGTGTAACACTGGAGCCATGTTTCCACCATATTATATATTACTGAATCTCATGAGCTGCTTTATACAGGGAGAGGGTGTGTGTTTCCTTAACCATGCAGTTGAAAAGCCCTGAAGTCTTATTTTTTTTTTTAATTAATTAATTTTTTTTTTTTTTTTTTTTTAAGAAAGAGTCTCATTCTGTTGCCCAGACTAGAGTGCCATGGCATCAGCTTAGCTCACAGCAACCTCAAACTCCTGAGTTCAAGCTATCCTCCTGCCTCAGCCTCCCAAGTAGCTGGAACTACAGGCACATGTCGCCATGCCCAGCTCATTTTTTCTATTTTTAGAAGAAATGGAGTCTCACTCTTGCTCAGGCTGGTCTCAAACTCCTGAGCTCAAGTGATCCTCCTGCCTTGGCCTCCCAGAGTGCTAGGATTACAAGCGTGAGCCACTAAGCCCTGCCAGTCCTGAAGTCTTAATCTCTCCTGCACTCTGATACCTAGCTTGGCAAGGTTGCTAAATTCTTCTCTAAGACACAGCAGGCCATGGAGAGCTCATGTTTCTGCTACTGCTTCTGTCTGAATTTTCACAAATAAATGCTTCTCCAGCAAGGTTAGTATATGTATTTTCTAAATTTCTGATTTTGGAAAAAAAATTATATATTAATACTTATTGAATGAGCTATTTTAAATTTCTTATATTTTTGATATACCACTTTTGGACACATAGTAACAGAAAAAATATACATATAAAACTAACAAATTTCTAAACTTCCCTCTCATTCATAGTCTGAATCTTATATATTTTTCCAATCATACTCAACAATTTTATATGTTTCTGCATATAAAATTTTCTTCCAAGCCAGTGAGAATCATTTTTCAAGTTGTGATGCTGGTATTACATCAGTATATCTTATTTGGCCATTTTTTCCCTCAAAGAAGTTACTACTTCCTGGAATTTAAGCTACTTCTGTACGAAGTCACTGGGAAGTTCTTACAAACTGATAACCTTGCAATACAATATATAATATAAATTATTTACAGTCCTCTCTCTCTCTCTTTCTCTCTGTCTCGTTCAATTACTACTAAGAATTGGACAATTTTTTCAGCTTAATTTTTTTCTCATGGCCAGTGATTGGAAATTTTTTGCATGTTTTGGAGTAATAAAATAAGATAGCTTCCCTACTTGGGAGTGTCTTCTTTTTTCACATGGCATAAAATTGTTGCTTGTTGTTTTCAAGAAAATTTGAAATTGCGGCCATTCCTTCAACAGTGAATATTTACTTCACTAATGTCATATTTATGCCCTGTGGTTTTGCTTCTGTGCCTCTGCACACACAATAACATTTTGTGTTTTAATATTGAAACATAGTTGGACATTTTAAAGTCAGTTTTTAATGGTAATCAAACTTGACATGTGTAGTTCCAATAATGCACATGATTCAATTGCAGTAATTATAATATGAATAGCTAAGACCAAGGTCATACATAGCAGATAATGACAGCTCAGTCCACTGCAAATAGTCTTTAGTGATTTTAAGACAGCAACAATTGTCAGATGCATTCTACTATTACAAACAGTAAAATGTGCAAACATGATTCTTTGTGACAATGAAATATTGGCTTAGGATCAATGAAGTAAGTTTTAGCATATTTCATGTAAAAGTTTTATCTTAATATTGTAGCTATAATTATCTCCATTTTTAAATTTATTTATTTTTTAACTAAGCCATGATGATTATTGTTATTGGAATACATTGACTGTATAGATATAGTGTTATGTATCTAGTGGTATATATACAGCATTTACCCTTCCAAATTTATCCCAAAGAATCTTACGTATATTTCAAAAACTAAAAATGTCTCTTTGAATGTATTTACTTAGTAATACAGATAAGTTAGGGATTTTGAAACTATTTTAGAGGAATATCAATTCTCCATAAAAATAGTTAACTCAATGATAAAGATATTAATGCACTGCTTAAAAAAACTTCAAAAATAATCATCTATAAAAAGTAGGTAGGAATATTCCTTTAAATTAGCCATGTCCATATAAAAAGTTTAATATAATTTTATTAAAACTTTGCAATCTATAAACTCCAGCAAAAGTAAAATTTTTAAATTGAAATATGTGCTGAGAAATTTACCTTGAAAATGAGACAATGAAATAATTTCTATCGAAGAAATATGAGATAGTAAAAGAGATTTGCTTAATAGAGGAAGAAATACATTGTCACATAGCAGCCTGTAAAATTAAAACAGTGATCATTACAGAGATTATAGTCATATATATATATATGTAACTATCATAATTATGAATAGCATTTAGTATTAGTGAAAAGACGGAATGGAAAGTTTTCCTTTTCTTCTTTTCTTTGCTTTCTTTTCTTGTTTTAGATCTTTCCTACTTTGTACTCATTTTTTCTTTTGTATCTCCTTCCTTTATCTTTCTTCCATCCCTCCCTTCCCTTCCTGTCTTCTCACCTTCTTTCTCTCTCTTCAATTTATCTGTCATTTATCACATTTAGTCTCGAAGAACATACTATTAGGTCATTAAATATGAAATGTCCGATTTCAAAACAAAAATGAAGTTTATTATATATCTAACAAGAATCAGTACAGTTAATGCAAGTATGCCCGCAAAATACTGACAGTTTTGCCATGTTAACAGAAGTTTATTTATACTAGCAGTGAAAAAAGCCTGGAGAACAAGAGAAAATGAAATTGTGAAAGGCATTTTCCCACAGCTTGTTGAGAATTGAATATTTTTCCTTGCAAGAAGTGGTCCAAAGCCTGGAAAAAGTGGTACTAAGTTGATGTAAAGTCTGGTGAATACAGTGGATGACAGAAAGTTTCCAAGTCCAGCTTCTGTAGTTTGAGCAGCATTGTTTGTGTGACATGTGATCCAGTGTTGTCTTACAAGTGGATTGGCCTGTCTCTATTGACCAGTCTCAGCTGCTTACTCACAAGCATCCTCATCATTTCTCCAATTGGTTGCAGTAACCAATTGACCAGGTTTGATGAAGCTGTAGTGTGAATACTAGCACTGGACCACCAAACAAACACCACTAGCTTTTTTTGATGAATATTTGGTTTGGGACTGTGTTTTGGGACTTCATCATTATCCAACCATTGTGCTGAATTCTTGCGATTGTCAAAAGAATGCATTTTTCTTTTGTATATATTCATGAGGTAAAAGTGAAGTTTTGCTATATTGATATTAATATATTGCATGGTGGTGAAGTCAGGGCCTTCAGTGCATCCATCACTGGAACAATGCACAATGTAATACAGTGTAGAAATGGTTTGCCTTTATGTCATGACAGCAAAGAAAGGTAAACTTTGAGATGATTTCTCTTCTGAGGCTTGTTTACATCATGCAGAACCCAGCTATTCAGCTTCTTTACCTTGAAGATTTGTTTCAAATGGTTCAATATTGTTGGTATAGTGACATCATACCTTGCTGCTAATTCATTTGTAGGTTGAGATGGATGCACTTCCATCACAGCTTTAAGGTCTCAGGTTATTTCTCAGGTCACCCATGTGGTTCATTTTCAAGATTAAAATCACCAGAATGAAACTTCTCACACCATTGATTTACTGAGCGTTCATTAGGCACATACTTCCCAAACACTTTGTTGATATTTTGAGCTGTCTGTGCTGCACTGGTTCCACGACAGAACTCATATTAGAAAATAATTCCAATTTTTGACTTACCCATGTTTTCACAAAAATTACTCTTAGAAAATGTGAAAGATAATCACAAGTGAAAACATGCATTTGAAATACTGAGGATGTACCTCCACGATAAAAATAAAACAAGAAGTGTCAAAGTGGAATGTCAGAGATATCAACTGTCGAATTTAGTACCTAAGGAAATCGGACATTTCATACTTAATAACCTAATACCAAAGGTAAGTCTGAAGAAATATTTTATAGAGACTTTGTTCCCTTTCAGTGAAAAGGATTTTGACTGTCTATTATACTCCTTTAAACTTGCCCCATAGCATTAAGTTAATCTCTCTTGCACTGAAGGTAAGGGTAATGTGAGGGTAGCGGAGTATATGCATATGTCAAAGATAAAAAGGAGACAGGAAGAGAGAAAAGGTAATATTATTTGTTTTTAAAATAATTTTTATGCAAATACAACATACATGTAAAAAGTAAAAATTTTGTAAATATCTGGCTCAATGAATTTTATTTTAAATTTAACATCTCTTTGAACATTATTAAGATCAAAGAAATAAGATATTACCAGGACTCAATATCCTTCCACATCTTTTCACATTCACTCCACTTCTAATTTCTCAAAGTTAACTTCTAACCTGACTAATGTCACTATTCATTAGTTTTGCTTATTTTTAAAATTTATAATAATGGGATTATACAGTATGTATTATTTTATGTTTGAGTTCTTTAGTTTATGTAGAAGTTTATATAGAAGTTTACACTATTGCATGTAGCAGTTGTCTGTTTATTATCATTGCTTTATGTTATTCGTTTATAAAATATACCATACATTATTTATCTGTACACATTTGCAAAGGTTTCAATTGCTTTCAGTTTGGGGCCATTATAAAAGAACACTCTTAAGCATGTCTTTTATGATACACAGACACAACACACTCATGCATTGTGTGCTGGATTAAAAGAAGTAAGTATATGTTCAACAAATGATAACATTAAAGAATAAAGGATCAGTAAATTTGAAAACACAGCAATAGAAACTATTGGAAATAAAACACAGAAAGAAAAAACAATTTTAAAAATAAGCACATCATCAGTAAACTATTAAAGTGACATAACACATATGTTATTGGAATCTTTACAAAAGAGAAGAGAGACATTGAAGCAGAAGACATATTTGAAAATTAATGGCTAAAATATTTCCTAATATGAGAATAACTAATTGTATACACACAGATTCAAGAACTACAACCCTCCACCGCTCCTCACACACAAACATTAAGAAAAGTATACCAAGGCATATCATAATCTTATTGCTAAAAATCAGCAATAAAGAGGAAAGTCAAAAAAAAAAAAAAAAAAAAAGAGAGAGAGATGAAAGACATGTATAGAGGAACAAAATTAAATATATTAGCAGTTTTTCCATTGGAAACAATGAAAACAAGAAGAAAGTAGAACATCTTTTAAATACCAAGAAGTAAAGTCTGTAAACACAGAATTCCATACTCAGTAAAAGTATTGTTCAAAACCAAAGGTGAAATACTTATAAAACATGCAAAACAAAAAAAATTATTATCAGTAGACCTACAGTATTAAAAAAATGTTAAAGTAGTATTTTAAACAGATAGAAATCTGAGTGTACAAAAATTAATAAAGATCATCAGAAATGATAACTATATATAGAAAGTTTTTAAATTAATTAAGTATATTTAAATTTAATTAATTATTTAACCAAAAATAAATAAAATGTTTTGTGGATGATCATAATATGTAAAATTAAAACATATGACCACAGTAGCACAAGGACCAGGAAGGCAGAAATAAAAATATAATATTGTAAGGAACTTATACTTAAAAAATTTAATATAGCATCAAGATAAATGGTGGTAAAGTAAATATGTATATTATAAACCCTATATCAACCACTAAAATAACAGAGCAAGCTGTTATGGCTAATAAATTAATAAATTATAACATTGAAACATACTCAATTAATCTGAAATGAGCTTAAAAAGAGGAAAAGTGGAACAAGGAACAAATAATATTAAAAAAAAGCAAGTTGATAGATTTAAAATCATTATATTAATGAATATTATAAATATAATGTTCTGAATACCCCATTTCAAAGACAATTTGTCAGATTGGATTGAAAAATAAAGCAACACAAAATCATATGCTGCCTACAAAGAAGTTTACATTAAATATAATGATAGAATAAAAGTAATGAAATAGAAAAGGTTATATCGTGACAACACTAATTTTTTAAAAGGTGGGAGGAGCTATATCAGCATATGACAACATAGATTTCAGAGCAAAGAATATTAACAAGGAAAAACATGATCAATTCGTAATGACAAATGTGTCAATTAATCAATAGGACAAGATGATTGGGTACATATCTGAAATCAGAGCTTAAAAATACAAGAAGTAAAACCCAATAGAATTGTGTATATTAATAGATAAAATATCAGTTATAGAGGAAATTTTATTATCACTCTCTTATTGATACATAGAAGAAGCAGAAAGAAATCAGTAGTGAAAAAGAGTGCTTAAATAATACTATTAGCCATCTTGATCTAATTGAATTTTTTTTTTAAAGGTAAGGTCTTGCCCTTGCTCTCTCACTCAGGCTGGCTGGCGTGCAATGGCACAGTCAGCTCACTGCAGCCTCGAACACCTGGGCTTAAGTGATCGTCCTGTTCCAACTCCCTAGAGTGCTGAGATTACAGGTGTGAGCTACTGAGCCCAGCCCTAACTGACATTTATTGACATTTATAAAACACTCTATCCAACATCAGCAGAATACACCTTATTTGCAAGTGCACTTGGAATATTTCACAAAACACCATATTATGGACAATAAAACAAGGCCTATAAGATGTAAAACAAAAACCACTATTTATTAAAGTATGTTTTTGATCACAGTGGAATTCAATTAGAAATCAGCAAAATAAATGTATCTGGAAAATTCTCAAATATTTGAAACCAAAAAACATACTTCTTCAGCATTAGGCATTTACCTATAGAAAATAAAACATATGGCCATACAATGATTTTATAGAGATGTTTGTGCCATATTTATTTGCAAATCTGAAAATAGCTCAAATATCTATCAACACTTGAATGGATAAATAAATTTTGAATAATCTGTACAGTGAAATACTATTCAGCAATAAAAAAGAATAAACTATTGATACATGTAACAATATGCTTATATCTCAAAATAATTATGCAAAATGAAAAATAATTATGCAGAGTGGAAAGTAGCAGAGAAAAAAAGTACATCCTGTATGGTTCTATTGACTTGAAATTGTATATAAGGAAAATTAATCCACAGTGACATTAAACAGATTGCTGATTTCCTAGGTAATGTGGAGATTGGGGGTATAAAGGGAAGCAGAACAGATGGATTAAAAAGGGCATAAGGAAAATTTAGGGGGTGATGGATATGTTCTTTACAATTCTGATGATGAATTTAAAGATGTATACAGATGTCAAAACATATGAAATGATAGATTTTACATCATGCAATATACTACATGTCAATTATAACAGAGCTGCAGAAATAAAATTTTAGAATATAAATATAATTTTAATATGTGGTTTATTTGGCTACATTTAACTTTATTTTTAATTTAAAAATGTTAACTAAAATATGTAGATTTATTCTATCTTTGTAATATGCTAGCACATTAGTGATTTTTATTTAACATAGGTCACAGAGTGTCTGACAAGTAAAATAAACAACAAAAGTGTATTTGTGTCAGATTAACATTTATGTTAGCAGTTATTTGAAAGTTTAGCATGTTTGCTTGGCTTTTAATTCTTGATTCAAGCATATTTGCATAACATTTACTTAAAAACAATCTAAATGCCTGAAATTGCTTATTAATCATTGCAGTTAAGTAATCTACCTGTATAATTTAGCTTTCTTATTCTGTCACTATGGCATAAATTTGCATGGTTGCATAAAATGTCAGTATTATAGATGTCCATACACAACTTATTAGTGAATTACTATTATGTCCATATCACTAATTCACCTGTGAAGTTTTCTGTATTTTATTGAGATGTATTGCTAAGGTCTAGGGCATTTTGTAGCTCATTATGAAACAAAACCTGTTATATAGACTGTCCTATGCAGATTCCTCTCTTTTATTAGAATATTCTTCTGGTAATATACCTTGTGAATCAGAAAAGTCTACAAGGTTTACATGTTTACATCTGCTGGTTTTTTTTTTTTTTTGCTATGTAAAAACAATTTAGTAGCATAAGCCCTATTTGTTAAGGACTAATGGCATATAGCCCCATGGCAGGATATATCAAAATGTGTGAAAATGAATATTCTGATAGGTAACAATACAGGAATTTATGTGAAATATATTTCCATTTTAAAAGGTCACTAAACTTTAGAACAACATTAATCAGGTATTGGATTTGCAATTAAAAATAACTATCACTTTATTCCCATTCGTCATGTGTATGGGCATGAATAAGCAATCACACAATTTATTTCTTATTTTATAAGAAAAACTCATTTCTGTTCTTATCCCATTGAGTTCTTCCAAAGGAAATAGTTATGTAGTTATATATATGTATGCACATGTGTGTATGTATATATTTAATGCACAATACAGAAATTTTGATACTTACACTTTTGGGACTACAGTATTCTGTGAGTCTGTTGGTGTTTATTGAAAACACCAACAATCCTGCTAATTATTATAATAATCAATCAAGTTGCATATAATGTGTATATTTTTGAGATCCATGAGGTAGTGTTTCCATTCTCAATGAGGCAGTGTTTCTATTCCATTTAAATTGTATGTTTAAAAAAAAGTGAGAGAGAAAAAGGCAGTTATGTGGAACTGTGGCTACTCCCCGTAATAGTTGAAAAATATAATCTTTTATGAGAAAACAGGACCTAACAAAGCTAAAGAATTTTAACAGTATTATTTTCAAGTAATTTTTAAAGGATTCTTTTAGCTATTGAATTCTTTAGTTTGACAAATGCCTCTTAAATGCTAATTTTAATAATAAAAATAAAAGTGGTCAAAGGATATGAACGGAAACTTTTCAAAAGAAGCTACACTAATGGCCAAGAAACATATAGAAAAGTGCTCAACATCTCTAATCATCAGAGAAATGCAATTCAAAACCACAATGAGATATCACTGAACTCCAGGTAGAACAGCTTTTATCAAAAAGTCCCAAAACAACAAATGTTGGAATGGATGCAGAGAGATAGGAACACCCACACACTGCTGGTGGGACTGCAAACTAGTGCAATCTCCATGAAAGGAGTATGGAGATACCTCAAAGAACTAAAAGTAGAACTACCATTTGATCTAGCAATCCCACTACTGGGCATCTACCCAAAGGAAAAAAAGACATTCTATGAAAAAGACATCTGCGCTAGAATGTTTATAGCAGCACAATTCACAATTGCAAAGATGTGGGAACAACCCAAGTGCCCATCAATACATGAGTGGATTAATGAAATGAGGTATATGTATACCATGGAGTACTACTCAGCTATTAAAAATTGGTGAACTACCTATTGTATTATCTTGGATGGAACTGAGGTCATTCTTCTAAGTGAAGTATTATGGGAATGGAAAAACAAACACCAAACACCACATGTACTTACCATTAAATTGGTAGTAATTGATCATCACTAATGTGCACATATGGGAAGCAATATTCATATGGTGTCAGGCAGGTGGGAGGTGTAAGGAGGGGATGGATAAATCCACACCTAACGGATGCAGTGCATTCTGTCTGAGGGATGGGCACATTTGTCGGGTGATGCAAAAGCAATTTTGTAACGAAAGCACTTGTACCTATGTAATACTGTGAAATTGAAAATAAATAAAAAAGAAAAGATAAATGACAGGCCACACACACACACACACACATATTAGGCAATGCACAGTACTAATATCTTTCTAGAAATATTGACAAGAAAAAGTGAACAAAAAATGGAAAAATGTACAACTATTGCATCAAAGGGGAAAAGACAGAATTTTTTAAAGTTTGGATATGCATAATCTAGAAGAAATATGAAATCAAAATGAGATAGTACTTTTCAGTATGCCCAAGGATTAAGGAAAAGAGTAACTCTTAAAACGTCTTGGCAGAAGTATAAATTGGAACAACTTTTTTTGGAGTATATTCTAGCAATATGTATCAGAATTTATATGAGCCAATAAGCTCAACTTATTAAATTTATTCCAAGAAGATAATGAGTCAAGTATGCTAAGATATATTATTTAATATAAAAATTTTTACATATGGTTTTTGATATTGGAAAAATTTGGATCTGAAAATTTTGGATTGATTCAATAAGGAAGATCTATGAAATGGAGCTTTATGAAGCTGTTAATAAGAGATCAGTTATATCTACATGAAAAGATAATATTGGAAATGTTTAATAGCTGGTATGGCATGTGAACCACTCATAAAACAATATAAATAAACATGTGGCTGCTATACATTCTGGCTAGCTTAAAGTACTGACTTTAGCCTATAATATAAAAGTATATCTGAGACAGACATATTGCTGAATGAAAAGAAACAGCACATAGAAAACTCCAATGTCTATTCAACTATACTTATGTATATAAACACCAGTGCACATTTATGCTCATGTATGCAGTCTTGGAGAAAAAGAGAGAGAGCAAGAGAGAGACTGAAATTTAATGCTAGAAAAAATTTTAAAAGATTTTTTAAAGGCTTTATGATTTTAATACTTCTTGAATTATTAAATGAGCTTATATTATCTTGTGAACAGATCTATAAACATTTTTATTTTTAAAATATTTTTTTAAGTTGACTTTAAAAGAATTTTAAGTATTTCTGACAGTAATATCTATTCACTAGTAAAGGGGTTTCATGTTATATACCTCATGGAAAATGAGTATCCTCATCCATAAATCTCTTTCTCTCCCTCCCCTCTACCTCTTCTCCTTTCTTTCTCTCTTTTTCTCTCAATGTCTGTTTCTTGCTCACTTTCTGCCCTTCCCTCACTCCCTCTCTCACACAGAAATACACACTCCCTCTCACACACTCACTCAATAATTTCAAGACAAGTAAAATTTGCAAGAAATGAATACACTTACTTAATTTAGGTTTAATTAAAATTTCTTCTTAACATTAAGGAAGTATAAAAGCAGACATCTATTTTCTGTGATGTTTTACAATGTAATTGTGAAAATAGGTCCTATATAAAAAAATGAATCTAGCAAAGCAGTTATTTGAAGAGTAAAAAATATGAGTTGAGTACGCTATTAAGGAGAATGTAGGTACTGATTTGAACTGTGAAGGAAGTGAAAGCTTTAATTAAAAGAGAAAGAAAAGACATGCAAACCAAGGAGTCAGTGTAGACAGCTGAAATAGATTGAAAGATTTCATGGCATTTTCAAAACATATGGTATTTATTTGAATAAATAACATGTTTGAATAAAAGAGGATTTTTCTACAGTGGACTTTTCAGAAATAAAGTTAGATTAGCAATACTGGTGAATTTAGACATGTCCATTTAATTACTTCAAAATCATTTCTATGCCATCTATTTATAACCTGAAAAGTCTTATTACATGGAAGCAAATATTTAGAACTATTTTGGGTTTGTAAGATATATTCAATTCACCTGGTGCTAATTGTTTTACTAGAAAAAGAACCCTTAATAAATTCAAATTGAATTGTAATTCATAAGAAGTTTTATTTCTCAGAAACTGTAAGTTATAAGAAAAATTCAAGTAATCACAGCTTTCATTAATTATGGTTTGGTTTTAGGAAAAATTAGTCTTATTATTTGGTCACTTTAGATTGTCAACATATCTTTTATCTTCAATGCTGATTTTTATAGGATCGGGATACTGTTTAACATTCCAGACTGTCAGGGCCCAAACAGTTTAAACAGACAAAATTACTCTACATTGCCTCACTTCCATCACTTAACCTCAGCCTCTCTGTTCTGCATCTTTTTTCCTCAGGTAGCACAAAATATCTCTTGTTCTCTTACAACAAGGTATAAGAGTTTGAACAAATTGTAATATGTTGGGTCCCTAGATTAAAACTTCAAACAAACAAACAGACAAATAAATAAATGAATAAATAAATACTTGATCTTTAAATCCAACCTTTATTCCAGGTGTATAGAACCCTTTTTTGTCACAGGGGCCTTATTTTGGGCTGTTAAACATCATAAAATTCAACCAAAATATATGGGATAGAATGTCAGACAAGATAATTGGATAAGATAGTCACATAGGCATTTTCAATGATAATGGACAACCAATTTTATTAGTCTTTTTGCCAAGGTAAAAAAAAATACATATATATGTATGTGAGGGGTGGGGTGGGTATAATGACATAAGTATTTTTATAAAAATCAATACACTATTATATAGTAAAATATTGAAATGGATAATTTGTTCTCCAGCCCATCTCATTACTTTTCTTGGACAATAGATTTAATTTTATTTTCCTAGCTAAAAATAGATAATCAGTAGCGATCATTAACTTCTACTAACCCATGAATAAGAAGATAGTGAGAAACACATAATAATGAATTTTATCTCTTCCTCTTTGGTTTTGGCACTATCAGCACCACCTTCAATAATTATGCTGTTTTTTATTTAGGTAATTGCAATAAGTCTTTTAGGTATAACCCTATAAAGAACACTAGCCATGTGCCTTCAGAATAATCAGGTCAAATACCCAAACATAAGCAGGTTTCATGGTATTCTTCAATCAGAAATGAGGAAATCTATTAAACAATTTCCCCTGAAGGATCCAGATTAATCTCTGCATCTGTAGAACCCAGGAGGCCCATGAAGATTCAATGAGAAAACAGATTTGGTGGCTATATATCACTGAGTTGAAAGTCTACTAATTAAATCTTCCATAAAAGAACAACTATTAGGCTTTTGTAGACTGCTATCATTTATAAGAAGTTGCCATTTGTGTGCAATAAAAAGTACATCAATAACTTATTATGTACAAATTTTGGACACTTATATTTTGAATTAAAATAAACTTGAATTATCAAACACAAAAGCAAATATATTTTCATTTGAAATGACATGTAAGTATCTATCAGACATTTTATTTTGAAAATATTGATCTAGTAAATTATCTATTCACTTTTTATAATTTTATGTATGAAAGAAAAATATGTAAAACAGTTGAAGTAATGTATTTAATTAAAAAACTGAAGTACACTTCCAGATTATCTGTGAAAATATTGAATTATGCATATCCATCTAAACTGAGTTATGAGAATTAGATGTAAAATAGTGAATAATGGTACAAGAGCCTACTTATTTTGCCTATATCTGCATTCTTTAAACATGTTATTACCTTCAAATATTGATTATAGATAATAACCTAAGGACAAAATTATACAACTCCTTATTTAATATTTACTCCAGTTTTCTTGTAACTTTCATTTAGCCTATGAAGAAAAAATGCAGGAAATGTAAACATTTAAAAATTAGGCATACCTAATTTCAGTTTGAGACGTTTTATTGTTTTACTTCAATGTAATTTAAAAACTGCCATGTGCTCTTTTTCTTCTTAGCTACAGAAGCTAGTAACTTGGAGGTAAACAACACTTTTAAAATACCTGAAAAAATCTTATTTCCTCGCCTTGATTCTGGGGCATTTTTAGCTGCTTTTGTATGAGAAGAAAATATTATGTCTCTGTATAACGCATGTGGAGCAGAATGCAGCACAATAGTGATTTTTCTAACTTTGATAACATTCTGCATCCTATGAAGAGAATTTTGATTTTCTGTATTACCATTTAGAACATGCTACAGTCTCTTTGTATATTGAGGGCACACACATCAAGTATATGAAAGAATACTGACTTTTATTGAAAGGAAAGCAAATAGAAAATTCTGAATGGAATGCATTATATTCTATTTTGAATTGGATCATTATCTTCCTTATCAAGTGCTATGTACTAAGTATCCACATTATAGGATGTTTTGTCAGTACCTCACTAAAAGAAGTGATCAGAAATTCTACTACTTCTCTCAGTTGATAACATAAACTAAATAACAAGGATATTAAAAGATATATAAACCTATACATTCTGAGTGAACTGTGCAAAACCTGAGAGATGATTGACTTCATAGTTTGCTATTTCATATCCTTTACACAAAATAAGCAAGAAAATAAAGGAAAGCACCAAGTTTCATTGTTAGTTTTCCCCTATTATTCTTTTCTGTTGAAAGTCTAAATTGTCTCAATGGGCATATGTTCCATGCCATTTTAATGTTTTAAGTTTTCGTTTCTTTCATACGCAAAAAATATTATCATCTATTACTTCCAACTACACATTTTAAAGCCTACATTTTATAAAGAGTACATTGTGTTGTACAAAATTTGACAAATTACTCCATCTTGTAAGCATTTATTAATAAAATAATGTTATACTTTATGTGCAATTTGTCGAATAAATTCAATCACTTGAGAGAACAAAGATGTCATTAAGACTGCAACAAGTTTTCTATGTTCTTCAAAGAAATCAGAAACAAGAGACTTTTCTTTTTTATTCCCTATGTATTTATACAATGCTTGAACATTACTTGAATGTAATTTGCAAACTCCTGAGGCTTAAAGAGAGAAATATCTCAGTGATATGGAATTTTGGACTTAATTCTGGGTGTGAGGAGTGTTGTTACTATTATAGGCATTAAAATGCTAATGTATTCATTTTCTCAAAAGTGAATATTTTACAGCTTTGAAAGAGATCCATGATCAATTTAATGTTGTTCATATAATATAATTTAAAAAAATATTTTGACAACGTCATTAACTTCAAATTTAAAATATAACCAGTATTATTTTTTCCTAAATTTACATCACATTGTTTAGAAATCTCAACCTGCTAGCTTTCATATTTGAGTTTAATGGGCATATAACGTAAAAAGCATCAAGGATGGAGTTCTGCTAAAAAAAAAAAATGCCTCCTACTTTTCAACAGGGAATTTTATTTAGGAAAATACTTAATATCTTAACACCAGTTCTTCTGATCTTTTGTTATTCTTCTGCCTGTTAAAGAAAATCTATCTGTGCTGCCTTTTTCTTTTATATCAACATGTCCTAAATCACAGTTGTAGGGCTTCCAGAAGAGGAGATAATAGCCCAGAAAGTCAAGGGAAACACAGAGTGAGAGTAGGGTAATTGAGTGGATTGATATACTCACTGGGGGTAAGGCATTGCTCTGAAGAATACTTATCCATCATTAAGCCAGTCAATTTTTGCTGTCCCTCAATCCTTAGTGCCCTACATGGAGTTTCTTAAACGAGAAGAAGCTCAGTTAAAAATCAGTGCCTGGCCTTTACATTTTCTAACATTACGACCATCATTTGTTGTTTATATTGAAAATTAATTTGTTTCCTCTATCTTTGGGATGTATTTCCCAATCTGCCTTTGGCTTCCTCAGAAGTAACATAGTTTCAACTGTTTTGGAGATACTGCCTATTACTTAGAGAAAATTTTCTCTGTTGTTCTCCCAAGTGGATTTTATTTATGCCATTGGACCTATATTTTAAGGCAAATCATCTATATTATATTCCAACTATGAATAACATCTTTCCTGGAATTTTCAGATGTTTTGGAAACAGAAAAAAAAACTTTTACTTATATATATATATAAACAGGAAAAATAAAGGCAAAAATATGGTTGTGATCAATATTAGCATTTGATACATTTTTATATAGGTCCTGTATTACCAGTAAAAATACATTTTTGAACAAGAACATTGTAGCTAATGTTTGGGACCCTTTATATTTCTCTACTTCTGGTAGTAGATTTTGACAAATTTATTGAAAAACATTGTTTATAGTCTTGCACTTTTACTTTTTTCTCTCTCTACTGACTCATACTAGTGATGTATTCTGGTTATAGTATAAGGGATACAATAAATTGAAAACACAAAAATAAATACAATTATTTTAAATGCTTTTGTTTTAACTCAAATTTTCTGTTCATAAGAACAATAGATACAAGCAATATTTCTATAAATACATACTTTGAATAAAATGTTATATTGTGTATTTCTTTTTGCCTTAGGGAATGCATGTTTTTCTAGGTAAATTATATGGTAGGTCTGAAGGGAACTTTCAAACTTATTTTTTGACTTACTAAATCTATTTTAGGTGCATTAGTTACAGCTTTTTCAGTTTAATATCAATTCAGAATTTCAAAACAATGCTTTATTTGCCCCCCCCCAGCACCTTTTAACACTCACAAACAGCTAACTATAATCCAAAGACCAAATGAGTAACTTTACATGGCTGTTTTAAAATGGGCTAGGAAATACCCTAGGGAAAATTTGAATTTATGAGTCATGACAGCTGTGACATAAATAATTTGCAATCTTTTGTTAGATCTAACTATTTCCTGAGAGGCTCTTTTAAGACTTTTACCCTTACAAGTGATACTTTTGAAAGAAAAATAAAATCATGTGCATAGACAAATTTACATTAGACATATTTATAACTATAGTGGTAATAAGCTGAGCCAAAATATTTAAAAAATGTTGATTCATAACACATGACTTGTGCTTTATCAGTGACCACTTTTATTTTCATATTTTACTTATAATTTTATTTTAAAAAGTAATTTATATAACTCTCCATTAGAAGGAAGTTCAACTGTTATTTTCCTAATGAATTTTCAATGCTGTTTGGGGGCATAACTATAATGGAATAATACATATTGTGATGATTAACTTCATGTGTCAATTTGACTGGGCCACGAGTTGCCCAGATATTTGGTCAAACGTAGTATTGGGTGTTTCTGTGAGAGTGCTTCTGAGTAAGATTAATATTTGCTTTAGTAGACTGAGTTTAGCAGATTGTCCACCTTAATGTAGACAGGCTTCATTCAATCAGAACAGAAGACTAAGAAGAGGGAATTAAACATGCCTAAAAGCCTTGAAGCTATCAGGGGTTTTTTTGTTTTCTTTCTTTCTGTTTTTGGACTTAACCGGAGCATTGCTATTTTTGGTTCTTGAGCCAGCCAGCTCCATGTACTATCAGCTCCATGGTTCTCAGACCTTCAGACTGGAACTACATCATTGGTTCTCCTGGGTCTCTAGCTTGCCAACTGGAGATATTGGAACTTATCCGCCTTTATAATTGTGTAAGCCAATTCCTTACACTAAATATCTCTCTATTTAACTCCTATATTTTGTATTTCTCTGGAAAAAACTCTAACTAATATAAACAAGAATGCCTAGAAAATATCATAACTATGGTCTAAATATGACAAAGAAATCTTAATTTTGGAAAATAGAACTTGAAAATAATGATCTAAAAGCACAAGTGATGAAAATGCAAAACTATTCCTTTATATCACAAAGTAAAATTTTTCCAGAATTATTTTTGTTTATAGCTGCATGCAATATCTACCTACTTATATAAGGGGAATGTATTTACATTTCCTTTGCTATAAACCTAGCTCAAAGTTCTTTTTCCTAGGACAATGAAATTGGCTATGAGTAATAAGGTTCAGATCTATCTTATTTTTTATGTTGTATCCAATAGTTTTTAATTTAATTCAATATGGAATCTCAAATGTCAGTAGCTTTATTTTAAGACACACATGCACACACACACACATACACACACTTCAGTGTAAGAGTAGGAAAAACAGTCACTAAAAAAACTTATTGATGCTTTGTAAGTCAAGGGTACCTGTTCAACATAATCTGTTTTTTCTTCACCCTGGGAACACAGTTGTACTAAGTTTCCAAACTCCTATATATTTATACATGTTATGAGGTCAAGAGATTAAAATATTAATAAGAACATATATTTCCAGAATGAACACTTACAAACCTACCGAGTGTGCCCTTTCATTCTATTTTACCATTCTTGCTATGTGGAATAATGTTAGACATGGAAAGAAATCATGTGCTGAACATTGCAGAGCCAGATAATTGAAGAAGTCTTAGTCTCCAAATTACTTCACAAAAGAGAGTGGCATGCCAAACAGGAATAGCCACTTTGTGGTATTATATGAGACTTTCCATAATTTTTATTGAAATGTTCATGTTTGTTAATACAGAAATTTATATAGAAAGTGATGTACTATTAAAAAAATCCTGTATTTTTAATTTGAATTTTCCTGATGATTAGTGATGTTGAGCACTTTTTTGGTATGTTTGTTGACCAATTGTCTATCTTCTTTAGACAAATTATCCCTATCAGAATGACCATTATTAAAAAGTCAAAAAACAATAAATGCTGGCATGGATGCAGAGAGAAACGAATGTTTATACACTCTTTGTTGGAATGCATTTAGTACAAAGTCTATTGAAAACAGTACGAAGATTCCTGAAGGAAATAAATATAGACCTACCATTTAATCTGGCAACCCCACTGCTGTCAATCTACCCAAAGGAAATAAAGTAATTTTATGAAAAAGACACCTGCACTTCAATGTTTATCACAGCATAAATAACAATTGCAAAGATGTGGAATTAACCTAAGTGCCCTTCAATTGATGAGTAGATACAGAAAACTTGGCGCATATGTGTGTGTGTGTGTACACCATGGAGTACTACCCAGCCATAAAAAGGAATGAAATAATGTCATTTACAGCAATGTAGAGGGAACTGAAGACCATTATCCTAAGTCAAGTTATCTCAGGAATGGCAAACCAAACACCATACATTCTCACTAATATGTGGGAGATGATAGATGGATACACACTGGCACAGACTCCACATAGAGTTGTGGAAAGACAAGAGCTAATTGAGAGAGAGAGAAAAAGAGAAAGAACACTAAAGGTACATAAAAAAGGTCCCAAGTTCCAATTGCATCTTTAGCTGCTTCAGCTGAGTTCCAATCAGGGCATAAATGTGAATGTCCACCCCTCAGCTGCAACTGCTCTCCACTCTCTTCAGTCCAATATTCTACTTTCTAGCCAGGACGATCTGACAAGCAATGTCTCTAGTCAGCCATCTTGGCAGAAAATCAATGTACCTTTTTTTTAAACCATACAGGTTATCATTAAGAACTTAGCAACTGTATCAGTTTCCTAGCACTACCATAACAAAGTACCAAAAACTGGATCCCTTAACCTAACAGGAATTCATTGTATCACAGTTCTGGAGGCTAGTAATCCAAAATTAAGGTGTTGTCAGGGCCAAGCTCTGATCAATTTGGGGAGAAATTCTTCTTTGCCTCTTATAAGCTCTGGTGTTTGCCAGCAGTCCTTGGTGTTCTTTGATTGTGGAAACATCACTCCAGTCACATGATTGTCTTTTTCCTGTGTGTCTTCATATCATCTTCACCCCATGCATGTCCATCTCTATGTCTAAATTTTCCATTTTTAAAGTCATATGGGATTAGAGTCCACCCTAATGACCTTATTTTAAAGTACTTTACTCTGTAAAGAATTTATTTCTAAATAAAGTCACATTCTCATATATCAGGTGTTAAGACTTCAACATATTTTTTTGTGGGGACACAATTCAACCCATAGCAGTAACTATACTTAAGATCCAAATGAAAGAGGGCAATAGAGAAAATAAAAGCCAAAAGAGGAAAAAAATAAGGTGAAACTCAAAAGATGTAAAGTAGAAAACAAATGAAAAATTTTCTCTTAATCTGAATGACGTTATTTAACTCTCTCTGGGCTCTCCTTCTAGTAGCTTTCAAGTATCTGCTCTAAAAGAAACAAAGTTCTACTACTGTGTTCAGGTGGGACTGTTGTGTCCTGAGCTATGCTGCCTGGGATTGGATTCAGACTCTATGTAGGTTGTCTTAAGGTTTGCTTATGCTGTATGTATGAAACTTTTTTCATTCTTTGTTAATGCTGGATTGGAGATATATATATATATATATAGTCTCCAAAACCATTCTCTTTATATTAAAAATGGTGGGATCTTCTTCCCAGGCAGCCATAATATATACACAATTTTAGATAGCAGTGAAAATCTGTTCTAACAGAATCGGTATTTTATGACAATTTTATCAAAATTTAAGTAACGTGACATAACAAAATTGAATGATATCACATTGTCATATTAAAAAGGAAGAAAAGATTTGGTAAGTTAAAGATCTCATTGATCAAAAATATCTAAAATAACCCATGTATTTAAGCAAAGATATGGTTTTCCATTTGATGTACTAATTGTGAGTAGTTAATAAGCTACATTATTGTTAATTTGGAAAACTGACTACATTCAATGCTTTATATTTCAATTTCTTTCATTTGATAGTTATGTACTCAATCCAGAATGGTACTGATGACTTCCAAATTTCATTTTGACATAAGTCACTACATAATGACTAATATTCATTTATTATTAGTAGCCCACAAAATGGGAAATACTAAATAAATAAGGAGCACTCCATGGTTGGAGTATAAGGTGTTTTTTAATGAAAATTTTGTCAGCAAATTATTAACTACTATTAAATTGTATTGGCTTGTTATGTACTCAATATTTTAAAATGCTACATATCCTAACCTGAAATACTAAGGTGTAATATATTTCCCCACATGCAGAAAAAAAGTATTTATAAGGATAATATCATATCCATGTATTTTATTTTATTTTTTTAAATTTTACTTTATTTTTTATTTCAGCATATTATGGGGGTACAAATATTACAGTTATGTATATTGCCCATGCCCCCCTCCCCCCTCGAGGCAGAGCCTCAAGCATGACCATCCCCCAAATGTTGAACATCTCACTCACTATGTTTGTATATACCCATCCCCTCCTCCCCCCTCCCACCGGCCCAACACCCGACAAATGTTATTCCTATATGTCCACTTAGGTGTTGATCCGTTAATACCAATTTGTTGGTGAGTACATGTGGTGCTTGTTTTTCCATTCTTGAGATACTCACTTAGTAGAATGGGTTCTAATGTATCCAGGAATATGCAAGAGGTGCTATATCACCATTGTTTCTTAAAGCCAAATAGTACTCCATGGTATACATATACCACATTTTATTGATCACTTATCTCCAGTAAGAATGGCCTCTATCAAAAAGTCCCCAAACAATAATTGTTGGCGTGGATGCGGAGAGATAGGAAC
>VBSM01003176.1:55789494-55814758 GCA_008086735.1 Cheirogaleus medius
ACAATTGCAAAGTTGTAGAAACAACCCAGGTGCCCATCAATACATGAGTGGATATCCATGTATTTTAAAAGAAAATGAAATAAAACAATGCTGATTGTTGAATATATCTTTGGAGAAATTCGATGAAATGTCAGAAAAATGTGCAAAAAACATGAGAGCTATTAATTTCAGCAGAACATAGTACACATATATCACTGTTAGTGCAGAAATGAATTTATTCATCTCTCTCTGTCAAGTATAAACAGTGAATTTCAAGAGAAATGGGAGATTAAAATAATTAATATTCCATTAAATCAACCATACTCCCTCTTATTTCTAGCTATTGAGTATTATAATTTAATAATAAAACATCTGGATAATCTTATTGAAAATAATCTCATGTAAAATGGTAAAAAATTCTAAAAAGTATGTAAGTGGAAATTTATTAATATATATGGTTTCAAATGGAGAAAGCATAGCTAGATACTCATTACTTTCTTTTACCTCAAAGGTTTATTTGGGTGATGGAAAAAAATAGAAAGAGGAATTGATATAGCATCTATCTTGTATTCTTAAAAGCCATGAATTAAATGAAATGCTTATTAATAATAGTGGTGAATATTCAAAAGCAAAGTTTGTTCTGAATAATGTAACTTTATTTGCAATACAGAAGCTGTACATATGATACAAATAAATCTAATGTACTATTTCTGAAAATGTAGTGAACTTCTTTGGGTTTTGAAGAGAGTATGCCATGGACTCAGAGGATTGACCAAGAACCTTTATGAGCATCACAGACAATTTATTCCTTTGGCAGAAATCACAGCAAAATTTCTAAAATTATAGCATATTTTTTCAAAACACAAATATCAATACCAAATTATCTTAAATACTCACAGGAATAAAACCCAAAATAAACAGTTTAAATTATAAATGAATAAAATGTTTTATTAGGTAATAATACTTACCCTACAATATTATATAAAAATACAATGCCCAATAGGTACTGTGCAGAATTGTAAACAAATATTATTCAATTTTTGTATTTCTGATATAAATACATTTATAAATACATTATAAATATTACTGAATATTAAATATAAATATTACTATTATTTGGAATATTTTCTAAGAGTTGACAAATTAAAATAGATTAGGCATATTTTAGTAACCTACTTGTAAAAATTGAGCCTGGTCTGAAATAATTTAAATAAAACTATTTTGCAAATTTATAACAAAGAGTGGAAAGAACATAGATGTGTCTTCACAAGTTTTGAGACATTTTATAATATTTGCATTATTTTACCATGTAAGGTAACAATGCATGAAAATCTTTTTAGGCAGTACTGATATTTTTAACATTGTCCAAATAATCAATGGCAAACCTTTAGAGTAAATTGCAAAAACATTTATTTATTAAACATAAATTTGAAAACATAATTGAATTCATAAGGAGAAAGTTGAATTGATGTCAGTATTTCTATAATTTTAGAGGCAACCTGTACTGCTCTTTTTCAGAATTTCTTGATGTTGATTTTAAGTTTTCCACCTATAAATACTTTAAAATTGACAAAGATGACTTACTGTAACTATGAAAATAATCATCAGCCTACCTAAAATCAAAAACTAAATTTCAGAATTGATTTTGTTTGCTATCATATACATTACATATTTACTGCAAAGATTTTCCATATTCCTGAGAAAAATTTTTAAATGAAAAATCACAATTATCATGTATTTCTGCAACCAAGTACAATGTTTAAATTGAAATTAGCTGCTGAATACTTACTAGTGCTGTTATATGAATGTGTTGCAAACTAAAGAATTTACTCTTTGACATAATATTATTATCATACATATTATCATATAAATAAATAAATGAAAACATGTTTATTTGAATTTTTGGTGGATTTCAGAACATATTTAAATTCATCAGTAACGGCCTATGTGGAAAACACTGGTTTTAATAATTAAAATTTATCAAAAACTAATAGTTTTAATGTCACAAAAAAGTCTACAAAATCTAGCAATAGTTTCTATAGAAAATAAAGTTATTGATCAAGTAAACTAAAATTTTCATAGTAAATTCTGTTCCAAATATGGAGATGTATGATTATTTGATTAAAAATCTATCTCCTACTGACTTTAAATTTCTCATAAATTCGATTAAATTTGATTTTCTTTTATGTTCAATTTTATTCTTGTAATTTATATGCTGTAAACTTACATTTGATGTATATTTTTATTCAGCTAACTTATTCCACTTGCAATCACTGTAATGGAAGAAGAGATGCTTTTTTATTCTAATTCACATAAAAGCCCTGCATAGACCCAAGAAGGCCTTCGCTCTTACTTTTACCAGCTGCTCTACTTGACTATGGGTGGTATGACTAAACTTCACTGTGCTCCCATGGCTTTACAGGCAAAATCCAGTCAATAATGGGATTTCTTTTAGAGGGGTGTCATGGAGATTAAGTGCATTAGTACATGAAAAACAGATAGAAAAATACCTGATAAATGGTGCACCATAAATATCAGCAATCCTCTGCTGTATTTATCTGTTGTCGATAAAATAGTGTGGGAATAATACTTAAAATTGGCTTAACATAAATGTATCCTAAAAAATGATCATGCTCATTAGGGTATCTCAAATATTTTCTAGTACACTGCAAAAGATGCCCTCCTCCCACCATGGTTTCTAACTTATTAGCAGACTTTTCTTAAGATTGCAGTGAAAACCAAGTTCCAACTGGCAATTTACTCTTTGGGTACAACGTATACTACTCTGGTGATGAGCACACTAAAAGCCCTGACTTCACCATTATACAATCCAACCATGTAACAAAAATTCTTGTACCCCCTTAATATTTTGAAATAAAAATTTAAAAAACTTTAAAAATTCTATAGCAAGTTTTTTTTTCTATAGGAAAAAAATTGTGCTCTGATCTAAGCACTGTGAAAATTTTTAAATTATTTATGCTATGAATTTTGTGTTTTTTATTTGTGGTATTATTTGTAGATATAAACAAATGACAACAAAAACCATGACGATAACACTGTATATACACAAATCCATGTTAGGAACCATAAATATTTAAACCATCTAACTGAGAACAAGTTTATAGTGCAAATGACATAATCTGCTGCAGACACATACTAGACTTTCTCTAAAAACTAATCATTTATATACCAATATTGTGATTTTTATGTTTATCTTAGGAATTATCTTTATAATGTTTTAAGCTTTTGCAGAAATATCTGAATGTCTGAAAATACATGACTCAAGAGTGCAATGTAGGAAAACAGCAGTAATAGAAACTATAGTGGAATGAATAATTCAGAAAAGATTAGATTTATATGTAGATTTTATGTAGATTTCTAGCCTAGACAAAAATTAAGGCATTTTATTATTTCAAGTTTTATATTCAACTATTTTTGAAGGGATGCTTTTCAAACGTAAGTTGTGAAACCATTTTAGACTATTAAAAATTTGATACTGAGATCAATCAATTACTTTGTCAAGTCCCTTCTATTTGCAACACCATGCCAAAGGATCTAGGGGTTACTATCACATTCTGTGTCATCATGTAATTTAAAAGTACATTGGCAAACTCAATGTTAGTAAATGTCAAGGCATCTATCCCACTCCAGAAAATTTGCTGTGACATATGAAGATATACAGAGGAATTTATTCTAATTTATTCAGGAAAATTATTTGATGACATATTGTAGCATGATGACAACTTGAGAGAAAAAAGCCGTAGGTTTTAAACTGAGTAAATAAGCCATCAGCTTGGTGGGACTAGACAAGAAAGTCAAGTTAAAATATGTTATATTAATTGAAATTGATGTAAGGAGGATAGGAAATACACTGTTGATTGTTACTTTTATTTCTGACTTACTATCCCTAGCAAGTGGCCATGTCCTTCAGTAGAGACAGGCTCCCTCAAAAGTCTCAAGAACCCATCTTTGGCTGCACACAGTGGTTGATGCCTGTAATCCTAGCACTCTGGGAAGCTGAGGCAGGAGGATTACTTGAGGTCAAGAGTTTGAGACCAACCTGATCAAGAGCAAGATCCCTCCTCTACAAAAAGTAGAAAAATTTAGCCAGGAGTGGTGGGACGTACTTGTAGTCTCAGCTATTCCAGAGGCTGAGGCCGGAAGATCGCTTGAAGCCAGGAGTTTGAGGTTGCAGTGAACTATGATAACACCACTGCACTCTAGGGAAAAGAGTGAGATTCTGTCAAAGAAACAAACAAAAAAGCCCATTTTTTTTAATCTTCATTGTTCTAAGTTGGTCACAGTAGGATCAACCCACTAACCAGGTGATTGGTTGAGGCAGGAGCATATATTATAATTTCGGTCACTGAGATATGAGAGAAAGGCTGCTGGATTGCTTCCTATATGTTTCATCTTACTCTTAAAGGGTCACCTTACCCAACAATCTTCCTTTTTATGCCATTCTCCTATCCAATGAGGAAGGAGCCCTGGGAACATCATGAAACACCTGGAACTAGGATTTTTCTTACCAGTAAATATCAATCAATCTGTAGTTGGGACTTAAGACTTATATGGGATAACATATCTCCTCATTATTTTATCTAATTTAGTTTGATTTCTCTTAATAAGAAAAATATAATAGTTAAAATATTAAATAATGGTCTCATGCTCTCCAGTGAGCAACTTTTTTCTCGAATATTTTGCTGAATTTAAGAAAACAATAAAAAAAAGCACCGAGATTTGACTTTTCCTAGAATATAAGAAACAATCTGGCAGCTTATGGGCTAAATCTCACACAGAATTTCAGCCAATATTCTGCATATGAGATTTCACATAAAAATCTAGATTTATCTCTTCTTAAAAATGATATTTAGCGTATTGGGCAACTTCCTGCATGACAACAAGAAAGAAAAGAGTTAACATCAAGTCTGGAACTTGCTTCTCTTTCCTTAGAGACCTGCTTTTTTATGCCCTAACCAGATCTCCTCGTAAACATGCTGAGAGACTTTTTGAAACTTCTCTGTACTAAGTTCTCATCAAACTCGATTGCTTACTATAAGTAACACTGGGATTTTGGATTTATAGGATGCAGCAGGATGAATAATAGAAGATATCCAGTGTTGGTTCAGGCAGGTCACATAGATTCTCTAGCTACATGACAATCAAGGTATCAAAACTGAAAAGAATCTAAGCCTAAGTGTCTTTCCTATGCTAACCTATATTGGATGCAGCTGACATTTGTCGCTTTGAAATTAATCTAGTTTCAGAGTGTCAAAAGAGACTTTTGGAAATCTGGAACTTCTAGAGTCTGATAACTAGTTTGTGGCTTTCACTCACTTGTTTGTATTATTTGCTAATCATTAGCAAATATCAATGTTAGGGAACACCTGTGACTCATGTGGGTCTGTTTTGACAATTTAATGACTTCTAGTGGTATCAAAACAATTGGTTAGAAATGATAATAGGCTGAGTGTATGTGTGTATCTTTTCAGTTTGCTTGGCATTTGTACATTTCATCCTAAAGGGAAGCCCCATTTATTGTCTATTTAAGCTATTATTGCAAAGTTACAGAATAATTGTGTGGAAAAATACCATAATACATAATATCCACAAAAACTTTGATGTGAGCAACAAATTTTGGAAATATTACCAGAATGATCATAACACCATGACATGTCTAATTCTAGTAGGAAAATCTTGAAGTATTCAGTAAATACTATAAAATTATGTAAGTGTGAATATTTGTGGTACTCATGCAACAGAAAATATTAACATTAAACATGTTCTATAACAACAAAAACACAATAGCAACACAAGATGATAACAAAATTAAGTTGGTGGTATTGTGCAAATGTATAAAAATTAATTTATTTAATTTTATGTTTTACCATGACCTTAGTAATCTCTCATTGTTTGACTCACCCATAGTCAATATATCAATCTCTTAACCAAAACAACAATAAATGCTCCTGGAGCTAATAAGTAAATATTTCAGGGTCATAGGATACAAGATTGATAATCAAAAGCAAATTGCTTTCTCAAATATCAGTGGTATTGAAGAAAAAAAACCCAAAAAACAAAACAGAGTTAGAGGACTCACAGTGCCTAATGAAGCTATCATAATTAAGACATCATGTTATTGGTGACAGAATATGTACACTGTTCAATAAAACAAAATAGAGAAGTAGAAATGGATGCACACAAATAGTCACCCGACATTTGAAAAAGATACAAAGGCAGTTGAATAGAGAAAGGATAGTTTTTTAAAAAATAGTGCTAATGGTCATCCTTATGTAAAAATAAATAAACTTGGATGTAGAACATCCAGAAAATTTACTCAATATCTAGGTAGACTGCAAGAATGTTAGGTACTGAATGTTTCTGTCCTCTCCAAATACATATGTTAAATCCTAAACTAACAATGTGATGATATTAGGATGTATGGAATTTGGTGGGTGATTAGGTCATGGTGGTGGAACTCTTGTGAATGAGATTCATGCCCTTATAAAAGAGACCCCATACATCTCCATCATCCCTTCCGCCAGATGAAGTTACAGCAAAAAGATGGCTGTCTGTGAATGAGGAACTGGGCTCTTATCAAATACCGAATCTATTAGCACCTTGATCTGGGACATCCCAGCCCACAGAATTGTAAGAAATAAATATTTATTGTTTATAAGCCTAGTCTGGCAGTTTCTTACATAAACCCTAATGGATTAAGACATAGACCTAAATATAAATAATAAAAACTGAAAACTTCTAGAAGAAAGAAAATATAAGGAAATCTGTGGCATGGGTTTGGTGATGAGTTTTTAGTTACGATGCTAACAAGGATGCATGGAATAAAAAATGGTAAATTACAATTGAAAACTTGTGCTATGAAAAACACTGTTAAGAGAATGGAAAAAGCAAGCCTCATTGGGAAAGATATTTTCAAAACATATATCTCACAAAAAATATTGCATCCCAAATATTAAAAGGACTCTTAAAATGCAACAATTAGAAAGCCAGCACTATATCAACAAATGATCAAGAAATTTAAAAAGGCACCTCACCATTAAAGAAATACAGATGACAAATTGTATAAAAAGATGCTCAATATAATTTGTCATGAAATGATTGAAAATTAAAGAAAAATACAATGAGATACCACTCCATAGCTATCAGAATGGCTTTTAAAAAACTCTTAAATAAAAACAAATAAACAAAAATCTTAAAATGCCATTGAAACAAGGATACAGAGAAACAGAAACTCTCATTCATTGTTGGTGGTAAGTAAAGTGGTGCTGGCACTTTGGAAGACAGTTTGGCAGTTTGTCATACAGATAAATATAGTCTTACCATACAATTTAGACATCAAATCAGTGCCCTAGGCATTTATACTAGTAATATTAAAACTAATGTTCACATAAAAACCTGCACACAAATGTGTATAAAACTTTAATTCGTGATCATAGAAAACTAGAAGCAACCATGATTTTCTTCAATAGTGAATGAATAAACAAATGTTGGTACATCCTTATGAGGTACAATCCTTATGATGGTATTATGGTAGAATACCACTCAGTGACAAGTAGATATGAATTATTATGCCAAGAAAAGGCATGGATGAAACTTTAATCCATGCTAATTGAAAAAGTCACTTTGAAGTTGTTTTATATTATATGATTCTAATTATATAGCATTATGGAAAGACCACAGAGAAATTAAAAATAAAAAAAGCAGTAGTTGCCAGGAGTCAGGGAAAGGGTACAGGGATGAATAGGTGAAGCACAGTGATTTTTTTTTCACATTTGTTATGATAGCTATATCAAGAAGTCAAAAAAAGTGTTGGTGAGGATGTGGATAAAGGAAATCCTTACACATTGTTGATGAGAATTCAAATTGGTACATTATGGAAAACAGTATAGAAGTTCCTCAAAAAATTAAACATAAAGCTACTGTATGATCCAACTATTCTACTTATGTGTATGCATCCAAAGGAATTGAAATTTGTATGTTGAAGGGACATCTGCGTACTCATGTTAATTGCAACTCTATTCACAATAGCCGAGATATATACTCAACCTAAGTGTTCACTGATGAATGAATAAAGATAATGTGATATATACAGACATACACACAATTGAATACCATTCAGCCTTGAAAAAGTAAGAAATCCTGCCAATTTTAATAACATAGATGGACCTGGAGGACATTATGCTAACCAAAATAAGCCACACATGAAAAGAAAAACACTGAATGATTTCACTTGTAAGTGGAATATAAAAAAGTTGAACTCACAGAAGCAGAAAGCAGAATGATAGTTGCCAGGAGCTCGAGGTGGGGCGGCGTGTGTGGAGGGAAGATGTTGGTTGAAGGTTTAAAATTTCAATTAGAAAGGATGAATAAATTTCAGAGATCTATGGTATAGCATAGTGACTATAATTAATAATAATGTAATTTGAGAATTGCTAGAAAAGTATATCTTAAATATTCTTACCATAAAAATAAAAGTTATAAGTATGTGAGGTAAAGGATAAGTTAATTAGATTGATTTAATCATTTCAGAATGTATACATATCAAAACATCACACTGCATACCGTAAATATGTAGAATTTCTATTTGTTAGTTATATCTTAATAATCTGTGGACAAAAAACAAAAATCAGTAGTTGGTGGAGGTTCAGAAACAGAGGGCAGGGTTGAACATGTGAAAGCCATGGATATTTTAGGGAGGTGAAACTATTATCTATGATACTATAGTGGTTGATACCTGAGACTATGCATTTATCAACACTTAAAGAACTGTACAGAACACAGAGTGAAACTTAATATATGCAAATTTTAAAAAGCCATGTAAGAAGTTGGGGGATCTCAGGTTGAACTTCCAATGAACAAAACAATTGAAAGGCATTACAAATACTGACAAACTTCCTTTTATGGTACTTTCCTTTACTGAGCTTTGCAGGTATTGCATTTTTCACAAATAGGTTTGTGGCAACCTTGCATTGTGCAAGTCTGTTGGTGTTATTTATCCTACAGCACATGTTCACTTTGTATTTCTTAGTCACTTGTTGGTAAATCACTGGATATTTCAAACTTTTACATTATTGTTGTATCTTTTGTGGTCATCTGTGACGAGTGAACTTTGACGTTGCTGTTGCAATTGTTTTGGGGTGTCACAAATTGTACGCATGTAAGATGGCAAACAATTAATAAATGTATGAGTTCTGACTGCTCTAAGGACAAGCTGTCCCCCCCATCTGTCTCCCTCTCCTCAGGCCTCTCTATTCCATGAGACACAATACTGAGTTGGCCAATCAATAAATCTACAATGACCTCTAAGCATTCAAGTGAAAAAAAAAAAAAGAGTCACATGTCTCTCGCTTTAAATAGAAAGCTAAAAGTAAGTAAGATTAGTGTGGAAGGCTTGTTGAGAGCTAAGATAGGCCAAAAACTAGGCCTCTTGTGCTGGTTAGTCAAGTTGTGAATGCAATGGAAAAGCTAGTGAGGGAAATTAAAGTTTCTACACCAGTGAACACACAAATGATAAGAAAATGAAACATATTTCTATTTCATTTAAATTATACAATAATAATGCTACATAGCACAGAGTTTACTCTTGTATATGTTAAACACTTATGTGTCTGTATATCTTTTTATCCCTATTTGGGAAGAGACCTGACATAACTACTTCTGAATGAAGATGACAGAGAATCGGAATTAAAACAAAAAAACGTTTTTGAGGTAACTTGTCACATGGTAGACGGAGAAAAACATAATTGTTTTAAATTTTTATGTATAGCAATGCAGTACAGTCCAATGCTAAACTTTTATTAAATAGTTGTTTACCTAGAAACTTCAACTGTGTGTTAACAAAAATAATCTTTAGGAACCATAATCTTTAGGAACCAAAAAATAAATTACAACTGAAAAATTGCAAGATTGTGCATAATTCAATAAACTATATAAGCATAACATAATCATTTTTGTTTTCTAGGTCTATATTTATAGGTAATATATGTAAAATTAGAAGAGATTCTGAGTCACTGACAATCTGACAAAATCACCTACCTCAACACACAGAAAATGTTATCCATGTTTACATGGATAAAAAGATGTCTAATAGCTGGTTTCTTACTAGCACTACTTATAATAATTAAAGAAATAAAAACTGATATATTTTTATACATATTAAACATGAATGTAGGTTTTCTCTTTATAGTTTTTTCTTTAATATGTAAAAAACTATATAATGTATACTTTTGTTATTGTTTGTTATACTATATCCTTAAACTGTAATATATTTTCTGTAGAGAAAAAAAATATTCTATCTGAAAATAATCACATTATCATAGTAGATTTTATAAAACCAGAACTAGTGGTTGTCAACTGGGGATAATTTTGTCTGAAGAAATTTTTGGTTGTCACAACTGGGGGTAGGGTGCTACTGGCATCTAGTGGGTAGATGCCAGAAATACCACTACTTATTCTGTAATGCAGATCCCCCACCCAGAAAAAAGAATTACGTAGTTCAAAATGTCAGTAGTGCCTTGGTTAAGAAACTCTAGAGCACACTAAGACAAAATCATAATACTTTGTTTCTTAACGCTTTTTATAATATGGGAAACATATTTTGTATTTATTAAATTTTTATTATCATTTTTATAGATTTACAAGGTACATGTACAGATTTGTTTTATGGATATATTGCATAGTGGTGAATTCTGAGCTTTTTGTATAACTCTTACCCAATTAGTGTATGTGGTCCCCATTAGATAATTTCTCACTGTATGTCTCTTCCCACTTTCCCACATTCTCCCGCTTCCGAGTCTCCAGTGTTTATTATTCTACTCTCTATGTCCATATGTACTCATTATTTAGCTCCAACTTATTAATTAAAACATGTAGTATTTGATTTTCTGTTTCTGAGCTACTTAATAACTTAGAATAATGGCTTCCACTTCCATCCAAGTTGTTACAAAAGACATGATTTTATTCATTTTATGGCTGAGTAGTATTTCATGATATGTATGTGTGTATATATTATATATATCTATGTATACACATGCATATTTTTTATTTTTTAATCCAATCAACAGTTGGTGGGCACTTAGATTGGTTCCCTATCTTTGCTATTGTGAATAGTGCTATAATAAACCTATGAATGCAGGTATCTTTCTGACATAATGATTATTTTTTTGGAGGGATAAATATCCAGCAGGGCCATTGCTGGAACAAATGGTAGGTCTACTTTTAGTTCTTTGAGAAATTTACATACAGTTTTCCATAGAGGTTGTATTAATTTCCAGTCCCACCAATAGTGTATAAGCATTCTCTTTTTTCTAAAGACTTACTAACATCTATTGTTTTTTGACTTTCTAATAATGTCTATTATGAATGTAGAAGACAGTATCTTACTGTGGCTTTAATTTGCATTTATCTGATAATTAATGATGTACAGCATTTTTTTCATATGTTTGTTGGCCATTTGTATGTCTTCTTTTGAAAATGTCTCTGTCATTCGTCCACTTGTTATTGAGAATATTTGTTATTTTCTTGTTTAGTTCTTTGAGTTCCTTATAAATTCAGGATATTAGTCCTGTGTCAGATACATAGTTTAGGCATAGTTTCTTCTATTCTGTATGTTGTATATTTACTCTATTTTTTTTTTTTTTTTGCTGTACAGAAGCTTTTAATTTAATTAAGTCCCATTTGTTTATTTTTGGTTTTGATACATTTGCTTTTGAGGACTCAGTGATAAATTCTATGCCAAGGCCAATGTCCAGAAGACTTTCCCCTAGATCTTCTTCTAGAACTTTTTTATATATATGTACCACTTTTTTTCAAAAAAATTTCAGAGTATCATAGGGGTCCAAATACTTTGGTTACATAAATTGCATTTGCACCACCCAAATCAGAGCTACAAGCTTGCCTGTCCCCCACAGAGAGCAAATCGCATCTGTTAGGTATGAATATACCGATCCCTTCCTCCCGCTCCCACATGAACAACACCCTATAAATGTTACTTGCTATATGAGCACATTAGTGCTGATCTATTAGTACCAATGTACCAATTTAATGGTGAGTACATGTGGTATTTGTTTTTTCATTCTTGTGGTATTTCACTTAGAAGAATGGGCTCCAGCTCCATCCAGGATAATACAATAGATAGTTTGCCATTTTTTGTGGCTGAGTAGTACTCCATAAATATACCACATTGTATTAATCCACTCATGTATTGATGGGCATTTGGATTGTTTTCACATCTTTGCAATTGTGAATTGTGCTGCTATAAACATTCAAGTACAGGCATCTTTTTTACGAAATGTCTTTTTTTCCTTTGGGAAGATACACAGTAGTAGGATTGCTGGACCAAAGGGTACTTCTACTTTTAGTTCTTTGAGGTATCTCCATACTATTTTCCATAGAAGTTGAACTAGTTTGCAGTTCTACCAGCAGTGTATGAGTGTTCCTGTCTCTCCACATCCATGCCAACATTTATTGTTTTGGGACTTACTGACAAAAGCCATTCTCACTGGAGTTAAGTCATATCTCATTGTGGTTTTGATTTGTATTTCTCTGATGATTAGAGATGTTGAGCATTTTTTCATATATTTGTTGTCCATTATTCTGTCTTCTTTTGAAAAGTTTCTGTTAATCTCCTTTGCCCACTTTTTGATAGGGTTGTTTGTATTTTCCTTGCTGATTTCTTTGTTTTATTTGTTAGAATTTTATTGAGAATTTTTGCATCTATATTCATAAGGAATATTGTGTAGTTTTCTAGAACTTCATAGTGTCAGGTCTTACAATGTAAATCTTTAATTAATCTTGGGTTAATTGTTTGTTTCTTTGTTTTTGTTGGTATGGTGAAAGATAGGAATCCAGTTTAATTCTTCTGCATGTGGCTATCAAATTTTTCCAGCACCATTTATTTAATAAGGTGTCCTTTCCCCAGTGTGTCCTCTTGTCTGGTTTTTCAAAGATCAGTAGCTTGTAGCTATCTGGCTTTCTTTCTGTGTTCTCTTTTCTGTTCCATTAGTCTATTTCACTATTTTTATGTTAGTACTATGCTGTGTTGGTTATTTGAGCTTTGTAGTATAATTTGAAAGTGAGTAATGTGATGCTTCCACTTTGTTCTTTTTGCTCAGGATTGCTTTGACTATTTAGGTTCTTTTCTGGTCCCATATAAATGTTAGGATTGCTTTTTCTAATTCTGTATAAAATGACATTGGTATTTTGATAGGAATTGCATTGACTCTATAAATAGCTTTGGGCAGTATGGCAATTTTAACAATATTGATTCTTACAATCCATGAGCATGGGGTGTTTTTCTATTTTTTTGTGTCAACTATGAATTTTTTCAGTAGTGTCTTGTAGTTTTCCTTGTATAGATCTCTCACCTCCTTGGTTAGATATATTCCTTGATATTTTATTTTACTTTATTTTATTTTATTTTATTTGTAGCTATTGAAAATGAGATTAGGTCTTCATTTGGTTCTTGGATTGGCCATTTTGGCATATAGAAAGGCTATCGATTTTTGTATGTTGATTTTGTATCTTGAAAGTGTACTGAATTCATTTATCAAATCTTATAGTCTTTTAGCAATGTCTTTAGCATTGTCTAGATCTAAGATCATATCATCAGCAAACAGAAATAATTTGGTTTCCTTTTTTGCAATTTGGATGTCCTTTATTTCATTCTCTTGCTTGATTGATCTGGTTAGGATTTCCAACACTATGTTGAATAGCACTGGTAAAAGTGGGCATCCTTGCCTTGTTCCAGCAAATCAAACTATTGATTTAGTGCCCACGCTTGCCTCTGAAGACAAAACTTCTTAGTTTATCTTGCCACACTCTGAACAAATGACCTAAACTTGATGAACTTTATTTTCTTTCTCTAAAAAATGAGATATAAGTGCAGCACCTCCTATTCTACCTAAAATATATTGTAAGTATTAATTTTGGTGAAATTGTCATGAATTCCAAATTTTTATTGTACTGCACATCCCTGTGGATGTCCTATGGGCTTTCATCTTTTCACAAAAACTCTTTAACAACTGTCTTTATAATATTATATTTAAATAAATCTTTCTTGTAATGATCTAATTAAATTTGCCTCAAACTTCTGGCCACTTCAAATATGCAATTATTACAGTTTCATTTGGGGATGTATGATATTGAACTCACTTACCTACCTGCGGGATCACAGTAGCTGTTCAAAAATAGATTGAACATTTGCCTCAAGCCAGAAATGCCAGGCAGTCGTGGTTTCCTATCAACATTCTGCATGTAACTCTGAGTACTCTCTCTTTAATAAGATGTCCTTCTTATGAAATGGCTACAAAACACTAACAGGACATCTAAATGACAGTACAGACAATGACATGTCAAGAATATTTGGACTTTATAGAAAGGAAGACATAAGTACTCTGTGGTGACTCTGGAAGGAAAGAGACAAATAGTAGGCACACTGGGACCCATTATGTCCAAAAATTCATATTGAGGAGAACTTTCTGTAGGCAATGTGTTGGTAAGTTTATCTAGTTAATGAATAAATTAAAAAGAAAACTAACAATACAGATCTGAGAAGAGATATAATTAACTCTTCAACTAGTTCAATTTATCTACTAAAACTTACATTTACAGTGGAAGTTCAGAAAAACAAGCAAAATATAAACTTGAAAATATTGTTCTCATAATAGAATTTTTTGTTATTTTTGATGTTTCCTTTACACAGTACTTGGCATTGCATGTAAATCAAAATTAACACAGAATCTCAAAATTTACATCTTATAACAATTAGTAGACCTCATAGCATTAGTGTTGTGAAACCAGAATGTAATTTCATTTAATATTGATTAATAAGAATTTTTTAAACCTTTTATTAAGATTCACTCACATGTTATGCATGCTGTACAATAGTTTCTTGATTCTTAGTATTTTAAAATTTTGTTGTTCAGGTTTTGAATCTGGGCTTTTCCATTTTCTTGACCCAAGATATTGAAGAAGTCACTGCAAATGACTTTGAGTAAGTTAGTAAGAGACTTAATTTTCTTAGATATAAAAAGGAGATAACCTAATCTGTATTTTAATTCACATGCTTTTAAGTATTGAATTAAATTAGTTTTAAAAACTTTTAAGTATAAAATATGTATGATTATTAGGTGGTCATAAACTACTACACATAATATTGCCATTTTACTCACTATAACCAATAACAGTGAATTCTCAATCAGGGGCAGGCACCATATCTAGTGCCTCATAAATGATAATGACATAAAGTTCTCACAGGAAAATGTAATTGATGTACAATTGATGTACATTTGATGTACAATTGATGTACAATCGCTTCTATTTAAAGAAGAAATAATTAAATTTACAAAGTTCAAGTAAATTGTTCAAGGTCACAAAATTAATGTAACAAGGTTATGATTCTAAATGAAATCTGCCTATCTTCGTATTCTATGGTGTTCAATTTCATGATCTCATGATAAAGTTGAATAATATATGTATAAATGTGCATATCACATATTTTTTGAATAGGTATGGATTACATAAATCAGCAAACTTTTAATTTCCAATCACAATATCCAAGTACAACATTGGGGTGGTCATCATTGCTATTTGCCAGATATCTAGGTTTTCCCCCTTCTTGATACAATAATTGTACTTTCTGACATCTTTGTCTGAATAGGGTCAGGAGGTTATTTCCAAGGTTATGAACAAAACCAAAGTATGTCATTTCCAGAATAGAGTATGTAATTGCCACTGCAGGACCCCTACTATTATCTTTTGCTTGCAAACTAAAGAATGGCAATGTTGAAGATGGTAGATTTTGTTTGTTTGTTTGTTTTTTTATCAGCCTGCATTTCATAGTGTCTACAATTGAGCAGAAATCCCTGGTACCCTTCATGGGACATTTAGCGTGACCTAGTAAAATTCCTTTGTTATTTTAAGCTACTAATATTTTTGATCTTTTATTTTTCCATAGCCTCTCGATGATTACACTTGCTCAGGATTTATCCAATGCTTTGCAACATTAAAAAAACTAGCTGTAATTCCATAAGTTTCTTTCATACTCAAAAACAAAAAATGGAATCAATGTGAGAAATAGGAACATTACTAAAGAGAAAACCTAGAATCTAATCTAATTTTTAAAATGAATCACTCAAAATTATTCTTTTCTAAATATATCAAATTTTTTATGACAAACATTAAAATTGATTTTATAAAACCAAAATATTGCAGTTGAGAAAAGTTGATATACAAAATATTGTTCTAGTAGAACTAGTAATTTTCCTTTGGTTTCCAGCAGCTTTTGTATGTGCAACATATAAATATGTTGTTGCTGATTATGAAGAATTAAGCAATATGTTATAATTCAAAGCAAAAAATAAAATTTCTTCTACATTCCTTTTCCATCCATCTTCATCTTTTCAGTCTCCTGTCATTGAATTTATATGCATCTATTTATATAGATACCCATAATTCCTTTTCTTTAAAAAAGTGCTGTTATTCTACATGTGCTATAGTTAGACTTTTTTTTTATCTCTTAAATATAAGCCTGAGAATTGTTACATTAACAATTGTTCCTTTGTTATTATTAATAGGTCTCTATCATTCTGTTAAACCTTTCCTTGGTTTTCCACAGTTTGGATGTATCATATTTTATTTAACTACTGTCATATTGATGAGATCTAAGGGGTTTTCATAATTAATATAAACAAAACAACACAAGATTACATATCCTCTAAATATATCTTTTTGTGATTTTACTGAGTTTTTCTAACCTCATGGAACTTATAGGTTTTCAGGTTTTCTGTTTCTCTTCATACCGAAACATTTTTATATAACATAGAATTTATATTTTAGTTGCTTGGAGATTTGCCATATGCCCTAAAGTCTCTGGACCTTTTGACAGTTTTTTAAAAATTAGGATGAATATTTTCAATTTATTTTATCATTACTGAATTATTCACATTTTCTTCTTCCAATTGTGCCAAACTTGGTAACAGATTTTTTTTTCCTAGTAAGTTGTCCATTTGTCCAAACTCTTAAAATTGTTGGCACGAAGTTGCATATTCTATTCTAATTTATTTAATTCCTCTTTATCAGCAGTATACCCTCTTTATCATTCAAATTTTTGATATTCTTTTTTACTTTTCATTTTTAATACTAAATAGAGTTTGTGGAAAAAATCCTGGGTTTTTATTGATGTTGTTCCACTGGTATTGCTTAATGTTTTAATTAATTTTTGACCTTTCAACTGTGGGTGGATGCATTTAACCAAGAGTGTTAAATACCTTCTGAGTTCTATGTTTTTATAAATATTCTTCATACAAATATGAAAGCTTAAACTTTGAATAAGTATCTTGGAATCACAATTATTTAACTTCACAATTCTACAGATTCTACCATATTTACTTCCGGTGTTTAATTTATCAGAGAAAATAGACTGAGCTGGAATCACTTTTGTCTATGTGTAAGGTACTTAATTTTTGACTCCAGAAATGACATTTATTTTGATCTCCTCATTTAAAATAATGTGGTGCTTATTTAATTATCCTTACCTTAAAGAGTCAATTCTTTTAATTTTCAAAATCAGGATTTTTTTCAGCTGAAGTTCAATTTAATAGATTTGGATTTGGATTATTTCTTCTGCTTCAATGTACCAATTTCAATTATAAAAGGATCTTGTTTTTCTTTTTTGGATATGTATTTTTTCAATTGTCCGTGCATTTTTCATATTTAATAACACATTTCAATCACTTTTTTTCTTTGTGCTTTTCTTTCTTTCCCTTTTAGAAGGGCAGCTGAAGTTAAACTATGAAATTAATTGTTTGAATTTCTCTTTTGCTGATTCTAATTTTCATTAATGAAGATGCCAATTTTCTGTCTAAAAATTCTAATTTTCTTTGTATTTTATGCTCTTCTAATTCAATATTCTTTTCATTTCTGTCTCTCTTTCTAATCTCTCTGGATAATTCATTATTGGAACTAAATTTTCATTTCCCTATAGAGAATTCCAAAAATTTTTTCTAAACTTTTATTCTAGTTTTTACAGTAAATCAATTGTGCAGCCCTACGCCTTTGAGACTTTAGTATAATGTTTATTGTATGCAAGGGCAACCAACTTTCTAACAATTAAACAAATATTATAATACATTATGATTAATATGACATTACAATTAATGTCAAAAGACTTTCAAAGTGCTTATACAACTAACTTTTATCTCATTAAATATTTTCTATAATATCTACATTTTACCAAGAATTATAAAATTCATTTGTGAACAATTATATTTCATTAAATTCTAAAAAGAGTGTATATATGTTTTAATTTTTATAATTTATAGAAACTAAAACTGACTCAGAAAATTTAAGTGATTGTTCAGTCTCTTAGCCATTATAAGAAATAAGGTAGGATTCATAAAACATCTTCTAAATCTAAGTGTTTTTTTCCTTTTTATTCCATGAAGCTATTAAGTAAGAGTGACTTTATAAATTATATTAACTAAAAATGGGAAAATAAAAAGTTAATATTTTTCTCTGTTATTTCAAGACAACACTATTAGCATTTCTCTAACCATTCAAACTAAAATTTCATTTCTAATTGTAAAAAGGCAAGTATTATTTCTTTTATTTTTATTCTTTTCAGCATTATATTTTTATTTTATTTTATTTACTTATTTATTTCAGCATATTATGGAGGTACAAATATTTAGGTTACATATATTGCCTTTGTCCCACCCAAGTCAGAGCTTCAAGCATGTCCATCCCCACAGATGGTGCCACTCATTAGGTGTGAATATACCCATCACATTTTCCTCCCTTCCACTGGCCCAACACCCAGTGAATGTTACTACTAAACGTGCACATAAGTTTTGATCAGTTAATACAGATTTGATGGTGAGTACACGTGGTGCTTATCTTTCCATTCTTGTGATATTTTACTTAGTAGAATGGGCTCCAGCTCTATCCAGGATAATGCAAGTGGTGCTAGATCACCATTGTTTTTTGAGGCTGAGTAGAACTCCATCGTATACATATATACCACATTTTGTTAACCCACTCATGTATTGATGGGCACTTGGGTCATTTCCACATCTTTGCAATTGTGAATTGTGCTGCTATAAACATTTGAGTGAAGATGTCTTTTTTATAGAATGTCCTTTGTTCCTTAGGGTAGATGCTCAGTAATGGTATTGCTGGATCAAATGATAGTTCTACTTGTAGCTCATTGGGGTATCTCCATATTACTTTCCACACAGGTTGTACTAGTTTACAGTCCCACCTGCAGTGTATGAGTGTTCCTATTTCTCTGCATCTATATCAACATTGATTGTTTGGGGACTTTTTGAGAATCAATATCCTTCACAATAGCACCAAAGAAAATAAAATACCTAGGAAGATATTTAACTAAGGAGGTGAAAGACCTCTACAGGGAGAACAATGAAACACTGAGGAGAGAAATAGCAGAGGATGTAAATGAATAGAAAGCCATACCATGGTCATGGGTCAGCAGAATCAACATTGTCAAAATGTCTATATTACCCAAAGTAATCTACAGATTCAATGCAATCCACATTAAAATAGCAACATCATTTTCCACAGATCTAGAAAAATAATTATATTCTTCATATGGAACCAGAGAAGACCCCATATAACAAAAGCAATCTTAAGCAAAAAGAACAAATTGGGAGGCATCGATTTACAAGACTTTAAGCAATACTACAAGGTTATAGTAACCAAAACAGCATGGTAATGACATAAGAAGAGACACATAGACCAGTGGAACAGAACTGAAAAACCATATAAAAAACCATCCTCATATAGTCATTTAATCTTTGACAAGCAGACAAAAACATACACTGGAGAGAACCATTGTTATTCAAATGGTTTTGGGAAAATTGGATAGCCACATGTAGAAGACTAAAACAGGATCCCCACCTCTAACCTCTCTCAAAAATCAATTCATGATGGATACCAGACTTAAACCTAAGGCATAAAACTATAAGAATTCTAGAAGAAAATCTTGGAAAAACTCTTATAGACATTGGCCTAGTGAAAGAATTTATGAAGAAGACCACAAATGCAATCATAGCAACATAAAAATAAATAAATGAGACCTGATCCAATTAAAAAGCTTCTGCACAGCCAAGGAAACTATCACAAGAGCAAACAGACAACCTACAGAATGGGAGAAAATATTTGAATGTTACATATCCAATAGAGGGCTGATAACTAGAATCTATATAGAACTCAAGAAAATCAACAAGAAAAAAATCAAAAAACCCATTAAAAAGTGGGCAAAAGACATGAACAGAAACTTTACAAAAGAAGATAGATTAATGGTCAACAAATATATTTTCAGTATTCTATATTTATATGTGACCATATGGTAAGAAATATTTTTCTTGGTCCTGAATTTATTAAATTGAAAAAAATTACCAATTAATTGAGCTTTAGGAGTTTATAAACAATACTTAATTTTTCACGTGATTTTTATTTTTACCTAAATTCTAAAGAGAAAAATATAGAGATTTTTCAATCTTGAAAAGCCAACCTGTGTGCAAAACATGGTGTTTATATCCAAAGCAGTGCCAATTACTTTATTTTGAGAATGTCTTAAAAATAAATTCTGAAAGTCATAAAATGAATCTTTAAATATAGTGCAAATGTTGTAGTAAGCTAAAATGTCTTCAGATTTTAAATACAAAACAACATTCACATATTTTAGTGTGTAGTCTCTGGTTTTCATTTTTCTCACCTCCAATATGAGAATACTACTACTAATAATCTCCACTTCACAGTGCATTGTGAAAATTAAATTAGGGCTCAGAAAATATATGATATTATTAATTACAATAGGGGCACTAGTATGAATGTTTAAAAATTCATTTCTTAATGTAGGAGGCAACAGCTTAAAAAATTGTTGAATGTAAACAATAACAAACCAAAATACCAATAGGGAGAAGTGTAATGATATGTTTATTTTTCATGTTTCTATTTAAAAGTGAATGATATAACTAATAAGAAAATATTTTTATCTTTGACAATATTAAAATAATAAATATTTCTTATTTCTCCATGAATGTACTGCACAGAGGTACAAATTTTACCCTTAAAATATTATAGCTTAAATTATATTTACCTTAATGTGACAAAAATAATCAGTCAAAACTCTATTTTATTATATCATAATTATATGATTGAGACATAAAAACTATCTGAAAGTCATAACCAGTAGCAAAATAAATATAAATATAAACTTTACAATTATTAAGAAATTCTAAATATATTAGTAAAATATGTTGACAATTTGTTATGATAAGGAAATATCTTGATATAGGAGAGCAGATGCTTAATATGATTTTTTACTTGAATGACATCTGACACTTTCTGGGAGAAAAGGTGATATTTGACTTTAGAACCAAGGGATGAAACATTTTGCATGGAGTGAAAAAGATAAAATCACTTGAAGTTATAGCTGGTCAAGGTTATATTTGAAAAGCTAATTTCTCCAAAGAGCTAAACTTAGGTCAATCTAATTTTTTATGTATAAAGTTGAATGAGAAAATTATATGATATCTTGAAATGACTTTAAGCCATTAAAAAATCTAAACAGTCCTCCACCCTCCCCTAGAAAAGCATGCCCCGGGGATACACTGCAAAGGCATTGCTTGAAGTTGGCATCTTGGAATGCTGAGTGCAATTCTCAGAATGATTTCTGGAAGAATTCTAAATGAGATCTTAATAGGCCAGGAAGGAATTAAAATCTATCAGTGTTCATAGATGTTATTCTATTGCCTATATCTTGCCAGGAACAGTTAGGGAATTGCAAATTCCTTGAATTTGAGTTACTATTTGACCATCACTCTTTGCTCTGGTGTGTTTGTTAATAAATCACAACACTATTAAATCAACATTTTCCAAGAGGTCATACTCTGTTTTAAAATTACTGTATTACCTTAAGTACTCCAGACTGAACAAAATTTATCTCATTTTACTAACTTTCAGGTTTTATTGTAAGTTAGAATCAGAAGCCAGTGTAATATTTTGAACACAGTATAGGTGAGTGTATTTATTATGGATGGTTGAATAATAGCTCATGTTCAAACTCAATGACTTAAATCAACAGTGATTGATTATTTCTTATGATTCTAGGGGCTAACTGTGCTCAGCTGGCTGTGTTTCAACTCCACATTGTATAAAGCAGTATTACTCGTGTGATTGAATCAGCTGGGTTCACAGCTGAGGCTAGAATGGCCACCTCTCTGCATGTGGCCTCTAACAATTCAGTAACTTGGTGTGGACTTTCTTACGGATGATGCTGAAGACTCAAGATTGAGAAAAAGAAGCTGCCACTTCTGTATGGCCTGCACTCATATATTTCAAATTATCACTTTTGTTTTATTTTAGTCAATATAATGCTAGCCCAGAGTACACCTCTTGATATGAGTGGTGGTATAAATTTAGAGAGGGAAGGAATTTTTACTTACCATATTAAAGCATTATCTGCTAGAATGAGCAACAGTAAAAACAAAGTGAGAAATTATTATTTTGTGCTTAGTTATTTTGTTCAATTTTCAAATTATTTTTCCTTTTAAGACAGACATTAAACATGAGGAAAACAATGCATAACTAAAAAGATTATCTTTATTTTCAAAATAGCCTTACTAAATTATACTGTTTAAAATAATACAGTCTAACTAAAAAAATTAATTTAAAAATTAAAGTAAGTTTAAATAAGAAATTTATTTGTGATTTCCTCATCTAATTATAACCATTGTGAATTAATATTTTATCGAATGCTATTTTAGAAATAGGGTGATAGTATTTAAGTTATAGAATTATATATAATTAAAATTTAATACAAAATATATAATGAAATATTTTTACAAATTTTCTGCTTTTAACTATAATCATAGTTAATAATTTCATCTTGTTAGATTGGCCACCAAGGAAAATATATAGAAGCACATTATTCATCTATTATGTATATGAGGAAATTAACATCATTACAGCAACTTTCAGGCTTTTTTCCTTAAACAACTTCCTATAGAATTTGATCAGTTAGACCGTTATTTTGTCCCATTTTTAACTTTTAAAAATTTAGTTATCATTATTTTTAAATGTGAATGTTCAAAATGATGACATTCTGATGTATAATTTTAATTATTCATTTGTCTATAGATTGCTTCTCTAAATTGACATTTGATAGCAGAATTTATAATATTTTTGCAAAAACAAGTCAATTGTTTCTATTGGTAGGAAGCAAATTCAATCCTGAACACTACTTCTATACTAAAAGGTTAAAAGTAAATGATCCAATCCACAACTTTAAATTTTCTTTTAGACTTTTATTTTCTTTTGTTAGTCACTCGAAAACTTACCACATTTTAGTTTGCTCTATTAAGACAATCTTTCATATATTTCTGCTCTTATCTAAATATTTTTCTGTTTTTGGTAGTTAGGAAAAATGTATGCCTTTATCAGACCTTTCATATCTTTCAGGTTTATAGTGGTAGCATATTTGAAATGGAATATACTTTCTTCTTGAATAAATTTTTTAAAGAATTCACTGACTTCCTCTTTCAATTTGAAACTTTGCTTTTTTTAGTCTTATGTCCAGGTGTCATTCTGGAATTTCTATTTAGTGTAAAAAACAGTTATATAATTTTTTAAACTATTCATCTTGTTTTGGTTTTGTGGGCATTCCTTTTTCCAGATTATGTCCTTGAGCAACGTTTTCCCCCAGAAAGGATGCCTATGAAGTAAATGTTCTGATCCCTTCAGTTTCTTTAAATATTTTCATTTTAGTGTAACATGGTTTTGTTAGATTGTATGGACAATAAAATAAAGTTTTAAACCATTTTATCTCATCTTTGATATTTTGTACCACTCTAGTGAATAAAAATTTGTACCACTATATATGTACTATTGCTGATTAAATTGCTGATCTTGATTTGATATATTATGCATGCAGGCTATGTGAAAATCTCGGATCTCATTAATAGATATGATTTCTTTTATTGTGAATATATGTAAAGCAATCATTTAGACCCCAGACATCTATAGTCTTAAAAAGATTTTTCTATCAAAAAATTGTGATTCTGGATCTATATTGAGGGTAGTTCTAATAGTATTTGATGACTAAAAGATATGAGGTACAAGAGAAAACATTATTGCTGACCTTATGTCTTTGGGCTTGGATAGCTAGAAGAATCTATTTGCTGTTTATTGAGAGAAAGAGAAGACTAAAAATAAACAAACATACAAACAAAATCAAAAAGATTATACGGAGTCATTCACTCATTTAGCAGACATTTATCTAGTGCCTGCTATGGCTAAGCATTTATTTTTTCCTAGGGTCTATTTCGTTGATATTAAATTGTCTCTTTGACCTCTAAGTAGAATTCAGGTGAAAGCCCTTAGTTAAAAACTATAAATTTGAAAGTTATCATCATACATATGATATTAAGATCTATGGTACAAAGCCATCAACCAAAAAAAAAAAAAATTGAATATAGTGTGAAGAGAAAAGAGGCCCAAGGACAGAGCTCTGGGATGTCAGGGTTATGAGCTGGGATGGAGAAAAGAAACTAAAAATAGTTGTCCAAGTGGTAGAAGAAAAATCAGAAATGTGTGAGGTCCTTGAAGTCAAGTATTTAGTCAAGTAATATGAACTTTGAGAATTGACCATTGGATTTAACAACATGAAGGTACTGGGAGATTGAGGCAACATCTAGTGCAAAGGCCCTAAGTTTCTCATTCTGGGAACAGAAAGGAGGCTCGTGTGGCTAGAGCTTGTGGGGTTGGTGATTATGCAAGTCTAAAGGGTAGCCAAGGACCTGCTGATGAGAACATTGTTTTCTTTAGCCTTACTGGGGGTGGATCTAGTTTTTTTCTAAAGTGAAAGGGGTGAATTTGAACACGGAGAATGACATGATCTGATCGACAATTCAAAAAGAACTGTCTAACCGAAACAGTATAGGCAGCAGACACAAACAAGAACACAGGTAAGAAGCTATTCTTCTCACTGGGGAAATGGCTTGGATCAACATCACAAATTTTTTCTCCAGTGTGGAACAAATATTGCTCTTATATTAAGGCAGAGTTCTCACTTAGTGCTCCAAGAAAAGCAATGCTAGGAAAAATGTAGAAACTCTTTTAAGCAGTTAAAAGGAAGTGAAAATCTGGACATATATAGTGGATTTGTGAAAAAGTAATACAAATGTGAAATAGAGAAAGCAGACACAGGTTTTATTTCCTTCACAAATTCCCTAAGGGGACAGCA
>VBSM01003176.1:55814858-55848714 GCA_008086735.1 Cheirogaleus medius
AAAAACCCAAAAGAAACAAAACACATTGTAATAAATTAATACCCAGGAGCAGATGGGCAAAGATGAACTATGGCTAAACATTCTTTGCTTCTTTTACAAACTTCCCAAGGAAATATTGTATCCAACATGATTATATTCATTGCTGACAGTTGAATGAATAAATTTACCTCAGGTACTCACTTTGTCTTCCTTTCTAACCTTTTCATTATTTCTCTATTTTGCCTTCAGGATAACAGTAAGCCAAAAACTTTCTTAATTGTATCTGCTAAGTATAAGAACAGTACAAGCAGGAGCTGTATATTCATGAATAAGAAAACCTACAAATTGTCAAGTAAAATTTGATATAATAGTCAACCTGTAAAATTTTAGTTCAAAGGCATTTTTAGAGTCTAAGACACCCAGCTACTTTCTCTTAAAACTATCTTCTTGTTCCTCAAAGATTAGCATTGAGGATGTAGTTTTAAAAATCCATGTCTGCTTTAATTCAATATATCCTGCCTGCTCTATAAATAAACAAAAGAAATTAATAACCCTTGATGAAACAACTATATTTTAACAAATTTATTACACTAAGAAACACAAGTATATATTTTAGTTATACAATTATTTTGTTTGCAAAACTAGTCTTCACATATAATAGTATTTTTTAATGGAAAATGGCATACTGAGTTGGACAAAAATGATTCTAAAATACACTTTTAATTTTATTTTTCTTTGTCATTCTATTTTTATTTGTTTCTATATATTCAATATATAAAATGTGTATGCCTTATGTTTGGATTCCTAGTGATACATTTGCTGTGAGACAGTAGGAAGTTAACTTCATGGTAGAAAAACGGAGCAACATATGGTCCAACAATTTCATGCTGGGAAAAGGACAGCTTAACCCTGTGAGGAAAAGAAAGGATGGAAAGTTTGAGCTATGGTTTAGCCTAGACTTTTCAGAGGTGATATGAAGAAACTAATTGAATACAAATATAGACAAGCAATAAATTAAGTTTGTCCAGAGAAAATGCACCGTTTTAATCACTCCCCAGTCAAAATTTTTCCATTGTTTCAATTAATTTCATGGAGTTAAATCAGCACTGTCAGAAACACATCAATTTCTTTCATACACTGTAGTATTTTTTAAACTATTTAAAAGTACTTTCCTAATCACAGTAAGAATTTTGTGGTTGCTATTCCTCTTAAGGAATAATGTTGACACTGGGAAGTAGCTTTATATTAGAATTATTATATTTAAAATATTGCATATTAGCTATTTCCACATAATATTAATAAGTGATAATGCATACCACAAAATATTGCTTAAAATAATAATTATATACAGTTGTAAAAATAAATATACTTATTGAGAAAATATTGACAGAAATTTATATTGGGCAAGATATGAGTAATTAAACAAGGATTAAGTTACACATCAAATAGCTATAGAGTAGGATCTGTATATATTTTACATTTATCATATTTAATATCATCAATAATCCCAACGGTGCATATTAATCACCTCAATTTCTTAAAGCAAGAAAGCTGTAGCTAATGGAGGTTAAATATCTTTTACCAAGTTATAGAGTAACTAAATAGAAGAAATGGTATTCAAATTTAGAACTATCTACAAGCAAATTTCACCAATTTTTCTCTATATGACAGTGATATTATATCGTGCTGTCTGAGAAGTCACCATGACAATTTTAGAAGGTGATACCTCTCAAATCATCTAGGTATAATATCTATATTTATATGTACACATATATAAATTCCTTTAGAGCTATGAATTAATATATATATCACTTTGTAAACTATGTTTCTAATCATGATATTAGAAATTACTATATTATTTTGGAGGATGGAATGATTATTTATGATGATGAAAGTTCTTTGTATAGTGAACAACATGTTCTAATTGTATTATTTTCTCTATCTAGCTTGTAACTGACTATCCTACACAATGAAACCATAGGCAATAAAACAACAATATGACAATAATGATGGATAAAATTATGTACCAGAATATTTTCATTGATTGGCCCTTTCCCTTTAGTGGAAATTTATTTATATAAACAAATCATCATTAATATCTTGTCAAAGAGAAATTTAATAACACTCCTGGCATGTGACTTGTATTCAAGGATACAATTTGACCTGCTTAATTTCCTTGGTCATTGTTTTCTAATCCTTTTTTCTCTTGACACATTGTAGAATAAAGTGAATATAATTCATTAATTGGCCCCCAGAAAACCATTTGTAAGTAAAAAGTTTGTATTTGGATAATTAATTTGACAATGAAGCCCATTTTCCATAGAGGGAGAATAATTTCCTCCTCTACATTCTCAAATGATTTGATGAAGACTGGCAGATGAACAATGGAATAGACCAGAAATTATCCCATTTTTCTCTACCTCATATGCAAACACTTGAGAAACCTATTTAAAATCTCCACCTAAAGACAGAAACAATGTCAACTGAAATGAATGGGAACATTGAGATCTTTACTTCAAAAAGATTAAGAATCTGTCAACGGTAATTCTGGTACTTCGCGTTGGTAGAGAGCTGCTTAGAATGCAATATATTAATATTTCCCCAACGTAGGAAGAGAGAGAGACAGGAGTGGCAACAAAATGTCATGGAGCAAATATAAAGGATAGAGTGGCAATGTCACCATCTAGCTCCTTTCCTGGCCTCTAACAAAACTCTAACGAAGCCGAAGCCATGGCATTCCTATAGAGTAGCAGAGAGACAGAGCTTGCAGCCTGGAAGCTGAAGCTGAGAAGCCTAGTCAGCAGCAGGTTGCCTGTTCCACAGAGCTGTGCCCTGATGGGACACTGATGAGAGCTGGCAGGAGAAAGCAGCAAGCAATGTAGATAAGCAGATTAGAACAGGCTGACGTAGAACAATTACTAAAGATGTGTTAATCACTCCCTCTTCATTCTTTCTCACAGTCCTGTGCAGCCCACAGAAATTAATACACCTGTATTAGGAGAGAGAATCTAGTTTCAGATATACCTCATTTACAACTAGCCTGTGGGAGAATTTGCCTTAACGCTGCACTCAATCCTCCAGCTTTTCTTATGAGGTATTATTACCGCTGACATAGTGGGAGAAACTGCAGCACAAGGAGGTGTCGTGCTCAATTAATAAACAAAATTGGATCCAGACTCAAATGCCTGTCTTACAAAATATCATGAGAATAATGCTGACATACCCAAAATGACAACTTTTCCTTCTACCTGAGCCCTAATTTTCTTTTTCTAAAGAGACACATATCTAGATCTTTAGATGTGCAGGGAGTCAGGGTTGTATAAAACACCTCTACTTTCTCCTACCGTGTCTCCAGAAGGATTTAACTCTTTTATGTGATTACTCAGATAGTTTGCCAATTACTACAACTTTTTAAAAATTTTCTTTCCCTGTGAAATAACAGTTCATATTTATAACACTTGCGGTTTGTCAAGTGCCATTTTAAAGCTGCATTTTAATGTATATAATCACCGACATTATTTTATTATTACCTGTATATTAGAAATGAGAAAATTGAGGAACAGAGTAGCATGCCCAAGATCACATAGAGAGTAAATGGGGGTATTGGACACAAAATCAAGCCATTAAATATCTGAATTCCATGGTCTTAACCACTGTACCATGCTAATCATATTTTTGTCATAAGAGTTTGGGTAAATTTTGTCAGTGCTGAGAAGCTCATATTATTTCACTTGTGCTTGTCCTGCCCATGTTAATTTATGTTAAATTGATTCCAAATAGATACAGTTACTGATATAATAGTCAGCTCTCAAATATAAATGTATACAAAGATCATTTTCCAAAAGTTCATTCATAATTAATGCTCTGAATCACTTTCAATTCTTGCCCAAATATCTCCTTCTCAATGTGGCTACCAGCACGTCCAACTCATGGCAATCTGTATTTACCTGTACTCATCGTATTAGTTTCCTTAGGGTGGCCATAACAAATTACCACAAACTTGCTGGATTAAAACAACAAATTTAAACTGTCACAGGTGTAGAGGCTAGAAGTCTGATGTCAGTGTCAAGAGGAGTATGCCCTCTCTGGAGGCTATAGTGGAGAACGTGTCTTTGTCCCCTAGCTTATGGGGGCTCCAGGAGGTCCTTGGCTTGTGGCTGCATGATGCCAGTCCCTGCCTCCATCTTCACATGGCCTTCTCCTTATGTACCTCCGTGACTCAAATCTCCCTCTGCTTTGCCCTTATAAAGGCACCTACTATTGTATTTAGGGCCCAACCTAAGTCCAGGATGATCTCTTCTTGAGATCCTTAATTTAATCGCATTTGGAAAGACTCTTTGTCCAAATAAGATTATGTTCACAGGTTCCTGGGTTAGAACTTGATCATATCTTTCTGGGGGTCACTGTTCAATCCACTACACTCATCTAGTTTTTCCTTTCATCAAATCACTTATTATTTCCCATTAAGATTTATAATTTTCTGATTTATTAAATTTATTATTTATTGTTTGTGTCCTCTTGATATAATGTAAACTATATAAATGAATCTCTGTTTATTTTATGTACTATAGAATCCCAAGTTCCTTGGATAAAATGTCCCTAAAATAAAATCTTCAGAAAACAGATTTTATTAGTAGGATCAAAATATATGCATGCAAAACCTCATTGAAATTCTGTTTGGGGATCAATTTTCTTCTTTCCCCACGTTTTTCACATCTTCATCCTCCAAATCTACATATTCTTACTAGAATCACAAAGTTTCTCTTATGCTTTTTATTTTACAACCCAAAATCTTGGTATTAGTGGGTACTCGGTCATGGATCAGGAGTTTAAACTAGGGTTAGACAGAATGTTTAGAAATTTTTTAAGACATAGACACCATGTTTATTGATTCTAGAAATTTTGAGCACCTGTTGTGTATTAAATCTTGTGCTTGGTTTTGGGATAAGCCAGAATAAATGAAATAAATGCAGGGCTGTCATCAGGACAACATATTCCACTGAGGCCCAAACAATAGAATTGATATTTCAAAACAGTTTAAAAAGTGTTTTTTTGGCTAATGGTGAACAAACATTAATACAGAAACCCTGGCTGGGGTCCTGGAAAAGCTCTGGTCCTTCCCCATGCTAGGGTTGTTTTTCATTCTAATGTGGAGAGAATAAATCACATGCCTTAGAAATAAGAAGATCTACTGCCTTCACACCCAAGCAAGGATAGCTTTTAGAGATAAAATATAAATTCTTACCTATGTTCTTCTGGAAATCATCAGCAAAATACATAGCTTGCTGAAACTTCAAGTATGAGAAAAAGAAGCTTAATATGCTCAAACTAGGAGATATCACTTTCCTTTCTCTTTCACTTTGCTATCTTCTCTCTGTTCTTCATTATTGAGAATGACTCTACCATTCTCTAAATTATTCAAACAAGAATTGTAAGAATCATCTCCGCTTTCTGCTCTCCCTTAACGGGGTTACTAAGAGATTAGCAGATCCTTTCAATGCTCATTCATTGGTTTCACTCTCCGCTCCTTGTCTTTCACAGCCTTAGTGTACAGTCTTATCATTTTTCTTCAATATCATTATATATGACTTATGACACTATACATTTTAAAATTATCTCTTTCTAATCTATTCTCTTCATTGATGCTGAAAGTTATTTCTAAATTTTTACCACTCTCCTGTGCAAAATCCTATCATGTTGCAATTTTCCCTTCAGGATTAAACCTTACTTCCTTGTTACTGGATTGTTTGTTCATTTGCTTTTGCCACTCCTTCTCTCTTTTTAGATAGTTAACCATTTTCGGACCCACTTTCTTTTACCCTAAGACTTTCCTACATGCTTTTTCCCCTTCTGAATACACCATTGGTATTCAACTTGGATAACTCCTATTTAGTTTCTAAGATTTCAACAAAGCTACCTCCACTAGGTTCTCCAAATAGCATTAATATTGCTGACTCTATTTCCACAATACTCTGGGAAATGTTTATTTGAGAACCATTTACTAATTTGTGTGTGTTTCTCTATAGGTTATTATTTTTTTATTTATCTTCTTATTCTCTTAAATAAGCACAATTCCTGACACATCACAGACATAAGAAACACTAAAACTGGATGTCGTTGATGAAAGGTAAATCTCATGTTAAGTGTTCTTACAACATCATCAATAACAAAAGAGGCACAGAGAAACCTTTAGAGATGATGGATATTTCTATTACATTGAACACAGTGATCATTTTTGGGGTATATGAATATATCCAAACTCATCCAATTGCAATTGCAATACCAATCTTTCATACATACACCCCCCAACACATATATATGTTATCAATGTCTGTAAGAAATCTTTCCATACCAGGTTAGAAATCTCAGTATAAAAGCTTTATACTTTTATCTCGAGACAATGAATTCCATTGTTTTCAAGTATAGTAAAACTTTAAACAGATCAAGTTGGATGTTAATAGATTTGATCTCTAGCTTTGGATTGCCACAGCTAGATAGATGACCTCAGGGAATTCAATTAAACTTCATCAATTTCATTGTTCTCCTCTCTAAAATAACTGAGTTTGACTGCATGATATCTAAGGCATTTTTTTTTTCGCTCTAAAAAAAAAGAAATAAAATAAAACCTTCCTTCCTATATACTATTTAAAAGTTTAGACTGGCATTTATGTTTTCTTCAGTGTGATGACAGTGGAGGGACTTTAACACATGAGGAAACTAGTTTATGAAGAAGATTGAAGAAGAAAAGAATTTCCTGGGGGGCAAGAACAGTGTAGTTTAATAGTTCTGAGAAGGTGAAATGAAAAAGAATCTTTTCTTTTTTTTGTATTTTTTCTATGCAAACTTCCTTCGAGGCCAAGCTATTTGAGGTCAAGTTTTCTTTAATCACTTTTAGACATTGAATTATAACCATTTGATTAAATTTCCCTCCACTTTTGCCCTAGTAGAAGCTAGGTATCCATCTAATAAAGACTCATTTTATTAAGTCCAATTCACCATCCTTATCTTAGGTTTAAGAAATCATAATTATGTTTAGAGATTGTGTTATAACTAACAAAAATTTGAAAACAGTTTTGGAGAGGAGGTAGAGCTGGAAAATTCAGAAAACTGCCCACAAGCACCAAGAATGACTTGCTCATATCTAACCTAACTTTGAATCTGTTCGTCTTGAGACAGAGACTGAGTTTGGGGAGTGGTGAGTGGGTTGGGGAATACTGGCCCAACACAAGAGTATTAAGGCAAACAAAACAAAGCAAAACAAAAACTAAGTAACTGAAAAAACTTGAACACTAGTGTTCTGTACTAAATTCGAAGCTTAGCCAAGTTTTACTGTTTAAATTTCTGGCCTACAATAGTTGCTTAGAGACAGAATATGGGAAACAAAATTAATAAAACAGTTCTGTGATAAAAACATACAACTGCCAATGTCTGAAAACTCCATTTAATGAACCTCTGCTTGTCTGAATTACTCTACAATGAACTTTGGCCACCCTAATCCCCTTGATTATGGCTGAGTTTAGTAAAGCCCAGAAAGCATCCTCAAGAAAAAAATAAAAAACGAGTATAAATTTCTCCAAGTGAAATATAGATTTCCAGATGCCAGCCTTTATATATATGTCCAACATATTGGCAATTTCAGGACTTTTCCAGGTCTACTAGGGCTCTACCACTGAATTATTGTTGCCATCACTCTGTCAGCCAGATTGACTGAGCAGCCACTGTTTAGAAGAAAGACCATGACAAAAGCAAGCACTGTCTTTTGAAGCTTCCACCTGGAAATCACACTTCCACTTATGTTTAATTGACCAAAGAAAGACAGAAACTAAAAACTAACGTAGTGGAAGATACATAAGAAGATGTAATAAAATATATATGAAAATAATTGCTAAGAGGTGAAAATGGAAACCTTTAGCTCTCTCTGATATTTTGCAACCTCCTATTAGTCTTACAATATATATATAGAAATTACTTAATATTTGTCTCATTCCTTGCATGATTTTTTTTCTTAGCAACGTTATGAAACTTTTCTCTTACCAGGTCTTTTCCTTTGATATCTGCACTCCAATGGCAGAGACTTTTCAGCAATTTTTAAAAGTCTTTGAACTTCCTTCTGTCTCTAAACCTTAACACTTCCTATTTACATGGATTGGAACACCCAGTCTTACCTGGTTAACCCTTTCTCTAATCAAGACAGTATTAACTGTCTCTTCATCTGAAAAAAACATGCACACAAATTCCTAACTTCACTGTAATGCTTCTACTTCATAATTAGATTGTCTGTAGATACAAGTGCCTGGGGGAGGCATGTCTAATGATAATTGAACACAAATATCAGATTCTGTAGGAAAATTCTCTGGTAATAGAAACAGAATGGTGAGAAGAAAGAAAAAAATCCAACAAGGAAAATAAGTGCTGAAACTGATTGATTGAAATATAACTATATAAACAGAAAAACGCACGAATCATAAGGTTAGAGCTCAATTTCCCCAGCCCACAGATAAAGAAAAAGAACATTAACAGAACCACAGAAGCACCTTTGTGTCCCCTTCCACACTCTCCCCAATCTCAACAGACACTAGCATGATGACTTGTATTGCAGTCACTTACTTTGCTTTGGGAGAACCTTACAGAAGTAGAATCATAAGTATGTAATCATTTATGTCTGACTGCCTTTGTAAAACATTGTTTTAGTGTGTCATCATATTGCTCCATATAGATGTAGATTTAAGTGTAGCATAATATCTGATTACATGAACATCCCACAAGTTATGTATTTCTTCTAATGGTGATGAATATTTAAGTTGTTTAGTGATATTATGGATAGTCTGCCAGAAATATTTTTTATAGAATTTTTGGTGAATATATGCCTGCTTTTCTATATATATATATATATATACACACACACATACACACACACTATATATATACTATATATACTATATACAATATATATACTATATATATATACAATATACTATATATATAGACATACTGTGTGTGTGTGTGTATATATATATATGTATATATGTATGGCCTGAAGTAAGATTGTTCAGTTGTAGGTTATGTCTATGCTCACCATTGTAGATACTGCTTTATATTGGAATATTTGTCTTTTTTATTTTTAGGATTTCATTTAACACTCTATATTATTGTATACAGAATCATATACTCACATAAATATTGATATATTTTTGAATAGATTTTATTTCTTTTTAAAATTTTTTTATTTCAGAATATGATGGGGATACAAATATTTTGGATACATTTATTGCCTTTGCACGGTCCATGTCGGAGCTACAAGCATGCCCAACTGCCGGGCATCACTGCACCATACCCATTATGTATGAATTTACCCATCCCCTACTCTCCCCATCCTGCCTGCCTGATGCTCTTCCATATATGCACATACATGTTGATCAGTTAGTACCAATTTAATTATAATTTATGTGTTTATGTGTTTTCCAAAATCGTGATTGAATTTTACCTTTTTGAATTATGTCTTTTTTATGAACATAATGTTCTTTTTAGTGTAGTTTAATTATTGTTGCTATTTTTATTATTTAACAGATTATCATTTACAGTGAGTCAAGAAGATGTTTATTTGACTTCACAAGTTTTTTTGGTTTTTTTTACATTTATATTTTGTTTTAATTCTAGCTTTAATTGAATTTTTTGTGTATGGCGTGAAATAGGACTCAAGATGCACTTTTTTCTTCATAAGATGTGTAATTCACGTAGCACCAGTTATTGAAAATACCCTCCTTCCCACATTGTAAAGCAGCAATAATTTTGTTGTAAAATAGGTAATCATATATTTGTGATCTGTTTTTTTTTATTGAATTTGATTGGTCTATTAGTCCCTTCTTGCACCAGTAACCCATGCCTTAATTTACATATTTAAGAATAAACATTCATTCTTTTAGACTTCAACTTTGTTTTTGTTCATCAATATTGTCTTAAATATTCTCAGATATTTACAGTTCTAATTAAAATTTAGAATAGCTTCTCAATTTTTGCAAAATAATTTTTAGAGTGTATTAAACTTTTATTTTAATTGACACATAATTATAAATATTTATGTGGTAGAGTGTGATGTTTAAATACATGTTTATATTGTATAGTGATCAAATCAGAGTAATTAACATATTTATCACCTCAAACACATATCATTTCTTTACGTTGAGAGCATTCAAATCCTTTCTTCTACCTATTTGGAAATATATAATACATTTTTGTTTACTGTAGTTATCTTACTGTACAATAGAAAACAAGAACATATTCTAACTGTAACTTTGATTAGAATTACATAGACTCTATAGATAAATTTGTCTGAGAACAATTTTATTTTATATTCTTTATTACCTTTCTTTTAGCACATAGAATTTTATGTTGGTGATTAAATTCTTTCAACTCTAAAAAATGTAAATCCATTAAATCCATTGTCTTCTAGATAAATTATTTCTTCTTAGAATTTAGCGTTGGCCTTATTATTACTTCTTTGAATATATGTATCATTTCTCTGTGCCTCTTTTAAGGACTTTTGTCTTTGTCCTTGATTTTTAGTTTAGTTTTAAGTTTGGGAAGAAAGAACTTTGGGATCATATTAACATTTTGTTTATTATGTTGAATAACATATTTTTTTCTTACTGGGATGAGATTTTATTTTTTCCTTGATATGGTGGGCCTTGATGGCCCCCCGAAAGATGTCAAATTCCTAATCTCCAAACTCATGAATGATATATTTCATTACAAAAGAGACTCTGTGGAAATGATTAAAGATCTATAGATGGGAAGATTATCCTGGCTTATCTTGATGGGCACAAAATAATGACACTGGTCATTATATAAATAGTACAGAGAGTCAGAGAAGATGTGAGGAAGGAAACAAAGGTCAGAATGATGTGGCCATAAGCCAAGGAATGCAAGCAGCATCTAGAAGCTGGAAAAGGCTAGGAATAGATCTTTTATTAGAGCCTCCAGAGAGAATGCAATCCTCTGAACACCTTATTTTTAACCTCATGAGACCCATTTCAGAATTCTAAACTGCAGAAATATAAGGTGATAGGTTTGTATATTTTAAGCTACCTTTGTGGTAATTTCATTCAGTAGCAATAAAATACTAATATATGTGAAGAAAATAGAATATTTCTATATTCAAAGCAACCAAAAAGCCATTAAACATGTCCAAGATTGTATATACATGGGTTTAAAATAAGAATATAATTTTCTGCTTGTGTGCTTAAGGTATTCCACAGAATGGTATCATTATATATCTTTAAGTGTCAGAATGTTTATCTGAAAAATGATAATAATTTCAGACTATTTTAAGTAAGTCTTTTGTGTATTGAATTAAATATTTTTCATAATGTGTTTTGCAAGTACAAATATATATAATATTTTTATTATCAAATTAACTATCAATCTCATGGACTTTGTACTTTCTAGTAGTTAGGCACTATATTTAGCACTCATTATTTTAACAAGATATGATGATTTTTAATAAGGGTCACAGTCTTATAGAGGCAGAATTTTATAGACAGTTAAGATTGCAAAGGAGGGAAAGTTCATATGCAAATGAGAAAGGAGAACTTGTTGGGTAAGGTATACTTGAGCTACAATGTAAAATGGATACCTGAGCCCCACTTTAATGAGAAAATTAATTTTGTGATTCATTTAAATGTTGGAGAATTCCAAATAAAATATAGGTATATTTTATAAAATATGGGAATATAATAATAAAATAAAATATATATAATCTTTAAATAACTCTTGAAGGAAGAGAATAAAAAATCCATATATGTAATATGAGCAATGCGAACCTAGAAAGAAAAAGAAAAGTCTTTCTTATAACCTTCCAAATAGCTGGGGAGTAATTTTTTCCAGATCAAAGCATCATTATAATTGCATTGTTATGATAATTTCATATTTTTCTAACCAAATTATGTCATTCAATTTAGCATATGGGCAATTTGCAACTTAGAAAAAAAATACTGAAATTTTCCAAAGAGTATGTGCCAACAAGCAATAATTACTCAAACAAGCATTATTTCCTCAGTTTAATTAATCAAGCCTTTCACTTAGTCTTTAGAGTATAATTAAATCAGATAACCTCAGAATGGACTGCTTACTTGAGATTCTTGGAAAATATGCTTAACCTCAACAATTTTCCCCATCTATCAGGTAAACAATTTTGATTAACAGCCCAAGTAAATTCTAGTGTTTAGTCAAAAAATCTTATTTATGAGAACCTGAGGCATTAATCAAGGATCTAAACAATCTTCCTATATCTATTTTCATTAATCATTAATGACTTTGTACCCATTATTCAAAATTATCCAGATTTGTCAAATAAAATTAAAATTTCAAAGAATTTTAAAATATTCTATAATCTTTAATAGTGGGTAATTGATAAGAAATCAAGCATATTGCAAGTAAATAATACAGTATTAATTACTACATTCATCACATTGTACATAATGTAATATTTTTACATAAAGAAAAAATAATCCAAGGCAAAACTCATGATCTTATTGAGGTCCTACTCAAAATCAACAGTGATACCTAGGTTATTAATATGCCTTTTGTAATGAAAATTTGTGGCTGTGTCTTCTAAGGACATCTAAGCTGAATATTTGTTTTAGTCTGAAAAACTATGATAAATCTGGGACTCCCTGTAGGAACTGAGAATAGTCAAGATCCAGTAGCTATTAGGCAAAATAAGTTTTTGATATTTATGTGCTCCTTTTGGTCCTTAGTGACAAAATCACTCTGGCTGCAGCCCACTGGTCAATTATTCCTTAGGCTTGGAAAAGACATAGAATTAATTGGGGTGAGAGTAATTCTTAATCCCTGGGATCTGCAATAATGCTATCAATAGGCAAAGGAGAGTTCCAGTCCCAATAACCAAGGCTAGAGTCATTCTTTATACCTTTAATGAGACATTCTCTCTGTCTCTTTTCTTTTATATAAGAAATCAAAATTATATATAAACTCTTTTCTATTAATGTAATTTACAACCACTAAAACATGATAAAATAGTAATTTATATACTTTTGTTTTAAAACAAACAACAGTATCTCTTAGATTCAAAGTTAATCTTTCAAATGTTCCATGGGGAATAGATGTTTGAAGAGAGGGAAATATTATCATGAAAATATTCATTTATAGGACCATGCCCTCAGAAACACTTTGTATTATTACCAGTCTTTTGATAGAGTTTCTATAATTCATTCCTTGTTCTGGTCACTATAAGTCCTAGAAGTAAATGCATTCATTAATTTGTTTTGTGAAAATTTATTTGTAAATTTTCATACTACTTTAGTGCCACCTTTGCTTAGTAACTTTGGAATAATAGGCCTTAAATAATGAAGAAAACTATAAGTATATCCTGATGATGTGAGTAACTGATTTTCCTTAGTATATAATGAAATAGACTAAGGTTAAGACTGAAGTTAAATAGGGAATTGACTAAGGTTTTGTTTCTAGAGGATGAGGCAAGTTCAGAACCCTAGATGCCATGCCAAGCTGAAAAGAATGAGAAGTTTCGAATTCCAAAACAAGATAGTAGAAATCACTCTCAGGAGACTAGGAAACAGGAAAGTTATAGAAAGATATCCTAAACATAAAAGCAAGGCTCAGTGTTCAGAGATTAAGATCAAACAGAAGGATACACCTATACACAGCCACCATTTTGCAACTACCACCTATATTATCACAGGCCCACTTCAGTCTTGTGCTTTCTCTTTGTTCATCTTCAGCTTAATTTCTCCTATAAATTGTGATATATGTAGAAAAGATTTCATGTAAGTTTTAAGATTCTGTCTTTAAAACTCATACTTTATATAATTATGTTATTACAGTGAAAATTTTGTGTCATCATATATCTTGTGAATTGAGATCAAACTCAAAACCCTGATGCTCTCCATCATTACAAACAATTTTACTTTGGAAATATACAAAAAGGGTTCATAGTTTATTTCATTATGTGGAAAAAGTTATATAATATAAAAATGTGCTTTTTTAAGTTTAGCCATTATACAACAATAGAGAATCTAATTATTTACCTTACTGTTTATATTAAATACTTAAATGTGAGCCTAACTCTTACATTTATTTTATGAAAAACTTTTCAATGTCAGAACATTTAATAAATAAAGTATTAGTGTGAAAGAAATATTGCCATCTACATTTGCACCTATTCTTCTAGTACTGGTAACTAGATGGATCACAGTGTGATCAACTACAGTAGAGATTACTAAAGGAAGATAAAATGGGATAGATAATGGTAAATTTTGAAATATTGATCATGAGGTTCTTTTGGGATATCAATATATAGTAGTATATGTAATCCACTTGCATAATAATAAAAAGAATAGACACAGGTTTGGGACTCATTAGTCTTTGGTATTGACTTACTACAAAAGTACATAAAATCAGTTAAGATAATTTTGAAAAGTGAAGAATGGTATACCTGAGAGAACAGCAATATTTTAAAGATGAAAAGGATGAAGAATAGTCCAGAAATGAAACTTAGAAAAATGTTCACAGATTATATAAGGTAATTAGGAAGATATGGTGTCACAGAAGCCAGGAAAATAGTTTGTTAGCCATGATGTTGTAAATAATAGTGCCATACTCAGAAGAGATGCCAAAACATAAGACCTTATCTGTCTTCATTGTTCTTTGGAAATGTGGGAATTCTTGGTGACTATTGTAAGCCCCTTTGTGCTGCTATAACAGGTTCACATAGAATGGGTAATTTATGCTGAACAGAAATTTGTGGATTCATAGTTCTGAAGGCAGAGAAGTCCAAGATCAAGGGGCCAGCAATTGGTGAGGGCCTTCTTGAAGCATCATAACATGGTAGAAGGCAGCAATAGGTTAAGAGAGAGAGAGAGAGATGGAGGGAGGGAGTGCAAAAGAGGACTGACCTCATCCTTTTGTAACAAACTGGCTCCTGAGATAATGATACCATCCTGCAATGGTTTGAACCCATTCCTGTGATAATAAAACCACTCCCATGATAACAGCATTAATTCATTCATGAGGGCAGAGATCTTACAGCCCACTAATCCATCAAAAGTCCCACCTCCTAATGTTGTCACACTGGCAATCCAATTTCAACATGGGCTTTGGAGGGGACAAACATTCAAGGTACAGCACTGACCTTATTATAAGGAATTATAATATAATGGTTTAAACATCATTAGGTAAAGATCCAATTGCTGTAAATTGATGAGTAAATAAAAGGTAAGAGAGAATAGAAATGGAAGGAGAAAGAGCAGATGCTAATGAGAAAGCAAATAAAATATAAAAGAACATTTATTTAATTTCAGACATAAAAGTTTATTGACTAACAGAAAATATTAGAAGGAAGAGATGGCTGATAGGGTAATATCTAAGAGAAAACAGAAATGAGTGACTAAGAAAGAAAAAAAAATACAGATATACCAAAAAACAAGAAGAGATTTTCTGAAAATAGAAGAAATAAGGACAAATTAAAATGGATATCTAGGTGGTGGAAGTATTGTCAAGAAGTTTTAGGGGACCATGCAAAATAAGCTCTGGTCTAGTCTTGAATTAAGCAGACTCCACACTGGGGGACAGAGAAAAAGTGGAAAACTACTTGTGGCACTTTATTGTCTTCTATTTGGAAAAGTTAGGCAGCATTGAAGAATTAGGCAAGGTTAAAAATCATATTTATATAGTGGACTAATCTGAATATTTGCATCATTTTCTAGCAGGATTCAATCCTTGTGTTTCAAAGTGATGAAGGTGAAACAGCACAGCCACAAGGCTGGCATGACCCCAGTTGATCATAGTGGAAGGATGTGGGTATAAGAGAATTAGGAGTTTTGTGCTCAAAACACATTGATTATTATTATTGTATCTGCCAATACAAATTCTGCCAAATTGATTTCTTCCTTTTAGTACAATTTCTTCTGTGTGGCACATTAGCTCTCAGCTGGACTGCAGCTATTCTTACAGCTATACCTCTTTCTTGTTAGTCTTTTTCCACTAAAATTATACTTTTTGTAGCTATTTTAATCTTCTGAAGTAGACCTGTATTATAAAATTCTTCTGTTAGAGACACTTCATTTCTTTCTACTGATCAAAGAGTATTCGATTGAATTCCTTAACTTAAATGCTGTTACCGTCATGTGATTGTTATAGTGAGGCATTTAAAAGGTAAATCTCACCTATAAAAAATGTAACTGCCCCAACTAAATCAGTAGTTGCTTTATATGTCACCATTTAATTTTATAGTAATTTTCCTTTCCATCCTGATAAGGAAGGTCTATGTGGGGTGAAATTTGAAGAATAAATTGAAGCAATTGATATCACTGTGAGAGTGTGTGGGTGTATGCACACATGAGAAAAAGTGCAACCATATTGTGCTTACTGGTTTGCAAAGTTGTTCATTAACTTAATGTTTAGTAAACACCTTCCACACATTCACTTAAATATGCCTAAGAAGAGTTTTTGGATGTTTACAATTTCTAAAGATTATCATACATACTTATTTTTGCACATTTTCATTTCTTAAGAATAATCTCTTAGAATTGTGGGGCTGAAATGAGTGCATAATTCAAAAGTCAAAGGATGGAAAAGGATATATCAAGCAAAATCAAAGAATTTCAGAAACATAATATCATTATAGTAAAATGAAAACAAAAGAAAAAATAATTAAATGAAAAGGCCAGATTAGTTTTATTTGAAAAATCATAAATTCCCTTTGAAGATATAATGGGCATAAAATAATATTTACTAAATGATAAAAAATAATAAAGTTGTGATTTCAACAAATTATTGAAGAAACTCTATTATTATCACCTCTTACATATTTTCAGACTTTACATTCAATTATTTTCTACTGTGCTAATTGGTTTTTTGTTCTTTGTTATTTTACATCATTTGTGCAACAGCATTATTAGTCTATATATATTCCCCCTTATTATTTCATTTTCTTTTACATCTAACTTTGTTAATATCCTCTTTATTAATCTTTATTTCCTAATTTATACTTAATTTTAGAGCATTCATAAAATAACCTGAAAAAAGTCTCATTTAACAAAATGATTTATTAACAGTATATTTTCCTCTACCCTTTAACTATTTTTCTGAAAACATTTTGATAATATTTTGAATGCTTAATAACATACTTTGAACAATTGTAAAATTGGCATGAGTATAATGCTTTTTTATTTATTATAAAATACTCTGACCAACCATTAATAGGACAATTCTGAAGTTGGTTAACTTTGTATGTGTTTTTGTAGAAATTAAATATTCTTTCAAGTAAATGGAAAATATGGAATATAACTTATTTGGAATAGTTAGAGAAATAATGGAGATACTATTAAAATATTAATTATACTATATTTAATATACACGTCAAAGCAGTATTGTGTGATGGGAAAGCACCAGGTTTTGCAGTAATAAATTATCTGATTTATTCTGAATTTTTCCCTGACTACATATGCAAGCTTTATCAAGTAATTTAACCTCTATCAATCCTCTGAATTCAGAGAGTGAAGAGTATAAACTACTACATATTTATGGTACTTCCTAAAATCTCTACAATTTGGCAAGGTAAGCTTCTGGATACTAATCACTGTAGCTTGAAGATTTGTATATATTTCATACAGACTTGGGCAAGTGAAACACCTTACTGGATATTCGTTTATACTAATGCATTATCAATTATCGAAACTTCCTTAAACTAGAGAGGCCATTCCAGTGGCCACTGACATTATCAGTGAGATAAACTGACGTGAAGGGGATAGGGAGCACAGTAATAAAAAAAGTACAGGATGCTGAAAACTGTTATCCATATGTTTTGCGTTGTCGGGCTCTTACTGGCTATTCCAGTATTGCTAGTTATGGACAGCATCTGTCTTCTCTACTGTACAGAAAGTCATTTCCATGAAAGAATCCATAACATTGCTACATATGTGGCAACAAGACAGTTGAAAAAACATAATCAGTATAACCTTTTCATTTGAAAAAAATAATGAAAAGTGTTTGAAAGTTTCTGACAGTTTGATGTACCCTGTGTGCACTTTTTAATCTATTCTCACTTTCTTTTATGTAATGTCCAAATATGTAAAATACCGTTTCTTTGGTTTAGTCTTTTAAATATTTGGTGCACATCATTCCTCCTTTGCTTCATTTCATTGTATGAATTAATTTCACTTCCTTTTGATACTTTTATTATCTTTTCCCTTCTCCTTTATTCAAAACTGACTTTAAACATCTTAAATATTAACTGGTTTGTCCTTGTTCTTGATAGTTCCCTTTACATCAGGACTTATCTACATGATGCCAGACATTTCATCTGACATATGCCTTCTTCAACACTAACGGATGTACTCTGTTAATACACATTGGTTCTTTGATGACCACAGCTTAGACTTTTGGTTGTAGGAGAAAAAAATGATGATAAAATAATCCAGTTTTAGTTTCTGTTATACTAATCGAAACTCAAGATCATAAAAAATAATTTAGATTTCCCAGTAGGTATATAACTACTTAATAATAGCAATAAGAATGCTCAGATTAGAAATAACATTTCCTAGATAGCATAAAACCATTTTGTTTTCTATACTACTCTGAAATACCTGCATATTTTCTTATTAGATATGCACTTTGTTTTCACAATTACTGTTTTATTCCACAGGATCTAGAGAATAAGAAGTTAAGAAAACACATGTGTTAGGAATATGAAGAGATAGCAGAAAACTGGTAAAATTTGTTCACAACGTATCGTAGGACATATTATGCATGTGATGTTTACTAGAATTAAAAAAAAAGTAGTGCTAGCCACTATAAGGCAGATAACTAGGTAGACCTCAATAGGAAGAAAGCTACTTCCGATTTATTGCTGAATCATCTCATACTAAATCTTTCACCAATTATTCCTGATGTTATTTAAAGACATCTCATCCTAATATTATTGTCCCAAAAGAAAGAACTTTTCCAACTGATACATATTACAGAGTATGTATTTTAATTATATTGACCATAAAATCATATACCACAAAGTATCTCTATTTTTGTTAGCATTAAAAAGTATTAGAAACATGCTGCCTACATTTCACATTTGGAAAAATTACAGCTTTTATTCTTTAATTGATAGTCGAAGTCATATATTATAAAAATATATAATATTGATTTAAATATTTTAGTCACAGTATTGGAATTTTTAGGAGTACTACTGTATTAGTTACTAAATTAAAATGGTAATATCTTTTAAAAGTTTCCAATGAGCGAAATTTCTAAATATAAGCCAATACACACATTCTAGACAATAAATTAGTCATAACACAATATAATATGATTTCTGAGAGTATTATAATGTATTATGTAGCATGAGAGATCACTCAGTAAAAAATATTGATATAAAACTTTCTTGGTCTAATAAATTTCATATGTGCTAAAACCCTGATACAGTTCGCTTTTGCTATTCTTTTTGAATAACCTTCTAGAAGCATCCATCTATGAATGTGCCAAGTTGTACACTATGGTAATTGAGACCATTTTTTCTAGAATTGAGGATTTTCCCACATAAAAGAATGCTATTTTTCTTACTCTGGCTTTGATATAAACGTTCAAAGACTTCCTGGATTCTTGCTGGTTCAAAGAATTTCAGACCTACTTCAGAGCTTTAACACTTGATTTTCTTTCTGTATGGGAGTTAAAAACAGATTTTACAAGGTAATATCACATCTCAAATTTTAAAAATATACAAGTACAAAAGCAAGTTAGCAATCAGGTTGAAATTTTTAGGTAGCATAAACCACTACACTCAGCCCTCCATGTCTGTATGTGCCACATCCTGGGATTCAACCAACCAGAAGTTGAAACTATTCAGAAAAAAACAAAGATAACAATACAAAAATGCAAAATACAAATTAAAAAGTACACTATAATTATTTGCAGAGCATTTACATTGTATTAGGTATTATGGTCATTAAACATGAAATATACCACTTTGAATCAAAAATATAGTTTATAATATTTTGAACAAGAAGCAGTACAATTCATCAAAGTATGTGCCTAAACTACCGACACAGTTTTGCCATGTTAATAGTAGCTTGTTTATGTCAACAGCGAAGAAACCTGGAGAGCCAGTGGCTATAAAATGGCGAAAGACATTTTCCACAGCTTGTTGAGAATTGATTATTTTTCCTTGCAAGAAGTGGTCCAAAGCCTAGAAAAGGTGCTAGTCAGTTGATGAAAGGGCTGGTGAATAAGGTGGATGACCAAGAGTTTACAAGTGGAGCCTCTGTCGTTTAAGCAGCATTGTCTGTTGTTTGTACGACATGTGGTCAAGCACTGTATTGCAAGACGATTATCCTGTCTCTATTGACCAATCTTGGCTGCTTAATCACAAGTGTCCTCATCATTTTATCCAAATGGTTGCAGTAGACATCCACTGTAATCTACTGACCAGGTTTCATGAGGCTGTAGTGGATAATACCAGTGCTGGACAACCAAACAGACACCATTAGCTTTTTGTGAGGAATATTCAGTTTTGGACTATATTTCAGAACTTCATCTTTATCCAACCATTGTGCCAAAGGCTTGCAATTGTCAAAAATAATCCATTGTTCATCACACCTAACAATATGTTGTAGAAATGTTTTACCTTTACGTCGTGACAGCAAAGAAAGGCAAGCTTCGAGACAATTTCTCTTCTGACACTTGTTTAATTCACGTGGTACCTCTCTTTCCAGCTTCTTTAGCTTGTTGATTTCTTTCAAATGGTCCAGTATTGTTGGAATAGTAACGTCAATCCTTGCTGCTAATTCACACATAGGTTGAGATGGATTCACTTTCATTACAGCTTTCAGTTCATCATTGTCCACCTTGGTCTCAGGTCACCCACATGGCTCATTTTCAAAATTAAAATCACCGGAACAGAACTTCTCAAACCATTCATGTACTGTGTGTTCATTAGCCACTTCCTTCATAAACGCTTCATCGATATTTCAAGCTGTCTGCACTTCATTGGTTCCACAACAGAACTTGTATTTGAAAATAACACATTTTTTTTTACTTATCCAGGGTTTCACAAAAATTGTTCTAAAAGAAATTTGAAAGATAATCATAGGCCAAAATGTGCATTTGCAAGACTGAGGATGTACCTTGACAATACAAATAAAACAAGAAGTGTCCAAGTGAAATGTCAGAGATATCAACTGTCAAACTTAGTACTTAAGGAAATCAAACATTTCATACTTAATAATATAACTAATCTAGAGAGGATTTAAAACATACGGCAGGAAGGGGGTAGGTTATATGTAAATACTGTGCCATTTTACATAAGAACTTGAACATTCATGGATTTTGGTATCTTGAGGACTCCTGGAACCAATCCCTCATCTCTCATGGATACAGAAGGAACAACTGAATAATGTTTTACTGGCCTTAGACATAGACTTGTTTCACAGGGAATAGTATTGCTATTTTGGGGGATGGAGATACAAGTATGACATTGATCCAACATGTTAATTCATTTATGTATTTATTTTACAAACATTTCATTCATAGTTTGCTATGTTCAATACTATTTTTAGACCTGTGAATGCTAAAGCCTTTGAGATATGATCTTTCCTTTAGGGAACTCAGAGCCTAGAAGGGATGACACAATAAACAGGTGAAATAAAGTACATAAGGGTGGAATGAAAGTATAGTATACTTGATATGGATGGTTTACTGGCATGCCAGTGGTTTAGGAGATAAAAATACTGTCTTTTTCTTACCTCCTGTAACTCATTACTCTCTGATCACATACCTTGTTGCATCTTCCCATTTGGCAAGACATACAATTTACAGAATAGGACTAGTACAGAGACTGAAGTTGCTGATGAAATGGTCAGGAATGTAAACATTAAGACTCGAACCTAAACAGTGGAGACGCTGACTCTCTAAATGTTCATTTCTGAGTGACCTTTGCTGAATGAAACAGGACAGGAATTTACTCTGCTACAGGCCAGAAAAACACGTGTATTTTTAAAAATGACAGACTTGGGATGGACATTAAAGAATGATGTCTAAGAAGAACATAGAACAATTTATTTTTTATTTTCTGTTACCTTGATTATAGCTCTGAATTCTTCTGAAGGTAAAAATAATGCATGTGATTATTCCTGTTTCTCATATGCTTTTTATTTGTTTCAATCATGAGTCTACTTTGATCTTCAGATTCATATCCCTCTAGTCATCAAAATTGAGACTTTGAAATATTGCCTTGATTTCTTCTATATGATCATTTTCTCCTCAGAACTCTTCTCTTCCATGTTATTTGTACTAGAAACACTCCTTCCAAGTGGGAAACAACTTCCCATACTCCTTATCCATAGAATGAACTGATTAAAGCATTAATTTAATGGTTGCAACATATGTGCCAAAAGAATTTCTGATTATCTCCTAGAATAAGCTGCTATAATGACATTTTATTTTTCATATGAATCAATATGAAATTTATGTTTTATCCAAGCATACTGTTTAATTTAGGTATCTGGTTTCAACTTTCTTAAAGGTAAATGGCTACATTATGATCTCTTACTGGATTTCCACAGGAATATATAAATGTCGCCTCATTAGTCTGTTTTCACAGTCTCTGTGGAACACAGTAAGTATCAAAGGCCAGAGTGTGGTGCTGTAAAGAAGAAGAAATAGCATAAACAAATGAGTAATACAATCACAAATGTCAAATAACAAATGTTAGAATGTTTGTACATGAAAATAAAAATGTCCCCTCTAACCCTTATAGCAATTACTTTATGCCCTAAAGCACAAAAAATGGTTATTCCCATGTTAAAAATCATAAGTATCAGTGGGTATAAATGTATTTAATTCTATTTTTTAAGTGGCATTTTACTATATGACCTCCATAGCAGTGGGTTGTACAGCAAGATTTGACTTTTCTATCTTTCATGAAATGGTTTCCTTCAGTTTGGCAAAGAAAATTAAGTAAAATTATTATATTTTAGAATTTTAAGTTAATGAAATTTCTTGAAGGAAAAATCTTGTACACCTTCTTACTTTGAAAAAGTACACTTTTAAAGCTTTTTCATTTACATAATTCACTCTTGGGATTGGATTCAATAGCGCCATGAGTTAACATAAGATTATCAGTGCTTTTAACTAGGATAGTGCCTAAATTATTGGAGGATGATTTTTAAAAAGGATTTTTTTTTTCAAACACTTTCAGAGAAAGAGACACTATAACCTCCCATGATAACACATTCTAGTGGCTTATGATACTCATAGTCAGGAAGTACTTACTTTTCTGCAATTTAAACCTATTCCCTCTTGTCCTATATTCAGTGAATAGAGAGGAAAAACTATTCACTACTACTGTACAAGACCTTTTTCATATAACCCCACACTAATGATGTGTCTCTCCAAGCTTTTTCTTTCTTATGCTCGAATAAACTCACTTCCGTTTACCTATCCTCCATTATACACGTTCAGTAAAGTTTAATCTTTTTTGTTTTTTTTTCTCAAGCAGGCCTGCTCCAGTTTCTTCAGATCACATATCAGCCTTTACGCAGGTTCTTAGCTATAAGACATACAACTTCAGGTTTCTTTTCCAAGAGGTACATCTCTCTACCTCAGAGACAATTATTTTTGAGAAGGTAAGAGTAACGGCAAGGAGACAATGCTATAATTTACTATAATCTATTTACATGGATTAAGTTTGGACTATCAAAGGAAAGCAGTATTTCTTGAAACAAATTGGGAATGACAGAGCACAAAACTAGCAAATTCTGTATCATTCTAATCTTTCTCAATAAAACCATTTCAATATAAAGCTGAATTATAATGCTCCACATGTACTTAATACTTCAATATAAAGATCAATCTTTGAGAGTTTGCGATGAAGAGATGTTTCTACAGCTATGACCACAGAGCCTAATTATGCATCATTCATATAAAAAGTCATTTATGTTTATATATATATATTATTTGACGAATACTTTGCTCCTAACTAGGAGATCAAATTAAATTTGGACGTCAAGGTCCTTATAGTTTATTAAAGAAGATAAATTGTGTCAAAATGGTAATATGAATACACATGGTACAATTACTACATAAATGTCATTGTCATTTTTAAATGAGATAATGACATTTAGAATGGATGGACAAAAGCTTGTGAAAAGTTTGATCTATTCGATTTTCCCTACCAGAAGTTGAATAGGAATACAGAATACATAAAAGCATGATAGAAAAAGTTTGCTGGATAGAAACAGTGAGGCTAGAATCCTCTGAAATCCTATGAATGTTTGTTCCAGGATCATCATAGCAGCACCAGATGCATCACTAGGTTATGGACATCATGTGTTTTCATCCAAAACAGCAGCAATATAGCAATAACATAATGGCAGCAGAGAAGGTGGTCTGCTAGTTAGTTTTTAGATTTCCTCCAGGTGATGTTTTTTAAGGACTTTAGACAACTAAATTGCTCATTCTCATGATTGCTGAGATAGGAGTCTCAGTGTATTCGTTGTAAGTATTAAATATTAAAAGATGACGGACGTAGTTGATCTTATGCCATTACTCCCCATGCCTTTCTGAGTTTCCCTTCTCTTTCACGGCTTGTTAAAAGCTGTCTTTTGAATACTAGCCTAAAGTTTTATTTTCAAATCTTCTTCATAGCAAAGGAGGCCTTTTTACTTATAAGAGCTAAAACATACTGAACCTCTGGATATAGCCTAGAGTGTTTTTCTGAAACATTGATTCAAAAATTAACACAATCATGGATACTTCGGAAGTTCAACATATTTCTATTACTATTTGCAGGATTCACATCACTGGCACTAAAGAGATTTTGAAAGGCATCAAAATAAAATACTATTATAAAATAAAAAAACTTTTCACTTGAGAACTCCAAATCTACCAAAAATGAGTGAACCAATCTCACTCTTTTTGACCACAATATTGTAATGGAGTTAACTTCTGAAGATTTTTTTAAAAGTTGAACAATGTTTTTGGAAGTAATTAATAATACACTGTAATTCTACAGTATTTACTATATATAATTTGATATTTGTAATATTCCTGATAATCCAATAGAATATGTATTCCTACATTTTAACACTGAGAAAATTGAGGTTCAGGGATTAGGTGACTTTTCATGCTTTGAAATGAATAACTAAGATAAAGATCCAAGCTTCCCAAAGTCTTAAATTTTAAAATCTTTCTTCTATTCCAGTATGCAGCATTCATGTTTTTTTGAGATTAAATATTATTTAATCAAAACCCATCATTTTATAATTGAACAAAGTATAAGTGTTTTGATCAAGATTATGTAAATTAAATGAACTTAATTTTTTAACTAATTTTTTGTTGTTGGTGTTCACACTGATTCTGTTTTATTTTAATTTTTTTTTCTTTCAGCATATTTCAGGGGCACAAATGTTTAGTTTACATATATTACCCTTGCCCCACAAATTATAAAATCATAGTAGCCTAGTAGATCAGAAGTCCAGGTTCACCTAGAGTGGGTTCTCTGACTCACAAGGTTGCAAACAATGTATAAGTAGGGCTGTGTTCTAATCCTTATCTGAGCATAGGGAAGAATCCACTTCCAAGTTCACTCAGTTTTGTTGGCAGAAGTTATTACCTTGTGGTTGTAGATCTGATGGTCCCAACTTTTTGCTGACTGTCAGTAGGAGGTCATGCTTAAGTCCAAGAGACCATTCTTATTTTCTTGCCACATGAGCCTCCCAAAGTGGTCACTATTTTCTTCACAGACATCTAAGAAGAGTGTCTTGAATGAGATTTCCAGCAAGACAGAGCTTTAAATAATGTAGTGTAATCACAGTGGTGACATCCCATTACCTTTGCCACAGTGTATTGGGTGATGGACAAGTCACAGATCCTGCCCACCCTAATGAAGAGGGGATTACACAAAGACATGAACACCAGGAGGCAGATCTTGGGGGTGGAGAGAACAGTACAGTTTGTTCACTGCAAGGATATTCCTCCTGGTAGTATCAGTTGATTATGATTATTAATATACTGATATTACTAAAAGTTACTATTTGGGGGCTAAAAGAGCTATTAAATGTAATAAAATCCTAGCCTCCAATATCAACGTAATACATGAATCAATAAATACTCTTTTTTTTTTTACAATTATTATTCATTCTAGCTATGAGATCTCAGTTATGTGAAGTTCTTTGACTATGCACTACAAAGCAAATAGCATCCTTCTTTTCTGGAATGCCCAGGTGGATAGAAAACTTTTGACCATAATGTGTTAAATAAGTAACTAACCCTAACAATTCAGTGAGCTATTTGACAAAATTAAGCTGCATCATGGTTTTCTATAATTTTTATATAATTAACAATTTCAGTTACAAACCCCCAAAATGCAATTGACCTATATTCAGGTACACTTTTAAGCTCAGAAATTAAAATTAAAAGAAAAAACCCTTCAATCATCTTTATTTTCCATTTGCTTCATTTCACATTTCATCATAGTACACATAGTTTAATATTTATTTTCCCTTCCCTTCTGACTACACATTCTGGTGTCCATTTTTTTTAGGTTTGTAATATAGCAGTGACTTTGTTTTTCAAATTACTTTTTTTGACAGACTGAATGGGGTTATTTGGTGGTTTAGGGTGTTTTTCTATATCATATTTAATTTCATATGAAGCCATTTGAGAAAACACAGGAAAAAGAAGTATATTTAAGGTGTCCAAATACTACCTGTAATCTCTCTAGAATTGCAAGAGGGAAATGTTGGAAATTGATGGAAAAATAAACTTTGTAAAATATTCTCGTTGTTGCATGAACTAATACACTGTCTGCTGGGGAATTGAGAATATTAAATAGCTTAAGCTACAATTTAATCATGTTATTTAAGGTTATAGAACAATTGTGAATTTAAAACACAAATTTACAAATATTTTATTGAATCAATACATATGCTAAAATATATAATGTATTTTTTATCTATTAGTATTACAGTGAACAAAGAAAGAGCACATTTATTCAGGTAGAATAAGCAGCATTTGAAAAGCAAAATCAAATATGTTCTATCTAATGTAAAACACTGGCAGGGAGACTAATGTGAAATGGGATGGATTTTAACCTCTTCACAAGTATTATCAACTTCTAATTAGAAGTTGTGAATTTTCTGATGTTGAATGACACTGGAGATATGGGTGAAGAAGTTTCCACATTCATTGCATTCATAAAGCCTTTCTCCATTGTGGACTTTCTGATGCTGAAAGAGATTAAATCTTTGAGTGAAGGGTTTCTCATATTCACTGCACGTGTAAGGCCTATTTCTTTTGTGGCCCCTCTGATACTGAACATGTGTGTATATGTGGTTGAAGGCTTTCTTGCATTTACACCAATTGTAATGACTCTTCCCACTGTGAACAGCATTCCCACAAGCAGTGCAATTGTGTGGTTTCTTCCCACTAACAGCAGCCTGGTGCTGGAGAAGACTTGAGTTGCTAGAGAAGTCCTTGTCAACCTCCCATAAGTAAAAGGCTTCTCTGACACACCAAATCTGCAGCTCTTCACAAACAAGACTCTTTTCATATCCTTTTTTAAGGGTTTCTCTCCAATTTGCTGCTTTGGGTCCTGGTGAAGATTTGTACTGAAACAGATTTGTTTCCCAAATGCCCACATGTGTATGGCTTCTGCCCAGGATATGTTCCCTGACTCCAAGCCATATTCAAAATATCATTTAAGATCAGCCCACATACCTCACAGGGTTAGCCCTTCCAGGGAGACAGGCTTGAATTAGGAATCCTGACATATGACACTCTTTCTAGAGCAATACTCTTTTCAGAAGGTGCTTACACATCTTCTGTTCCACACTAACAACCCAGTAAGGTCATCAGTGCAAAGTTCTCCAGGATCATATCATGATACAGGAGCCTTTGAGCTTCATCAAGGAGACCTCATTCCTCCCGAGAGAAGCCACTGCCCTGGACTACTTCAGCAACCTCCTCTTTGGTCATGTTCCTTCTCCTTTACCCAAGAGTCTATTTTCCACTCTGCAGCCAAATAGAGACTGTTAAGACTTGAGTAAAGCAGAGCACAGTGTGCCTCATGCCTGTAATCCTAGCACTTTGGGAGACCACGCAGGGAGGATTGTTTGAGGCCAGGAGTTGGAGACCAGCCTGGGCAACATAGCAAGACCCAAGTCCTCCAGAGTGTCTGCTGTCATTGGACCCTGTGGTATGTTGCAGTACTCTGAAGTGTCAGTCCCTAGCCCAGGCCTGCCTAGGTCACCTTTGGTAGTGCTGCTGAGCCCCAGACCCTCCTCTTTGCAGCACATATGATGACTTCTCTCACACCCTCTCGCTCCTGTCACCTTGTTCCCGACACAGCACAAGTGGACAGACCCAAGACAAGCCAAAATACATCTATTATTTTTTGATATTTTAATAATTGTCATTCTGACAGGGTTAAGGTGGTATGTCATTGTGGCTTTAATTTGCATTTCCCTGATGATTAATGACGTTGAGCATTTTTTCATATGTTTCTTGGCCATTCATATATCTTCTTTTAAAAAATGTTTGTTTATGTGTTTTCCTCACTTTTTAATGGACTTATTTTTTTTTCTCACAGATTTCTTTGAGTCCCTTATAGATTTTGGATATTAGTCCTTTGTCAGGTATATAGTTTGGGAATATTTTCTCCCATTCTGTAGGTTGTCTATTTATTTTGTTGATTATTTCTTTTGCTGTGCAGAAACTTTTTAGTTTAATTAAGTCCCATTTATCTATTTTTGTTCTATTTGCTTTTGGGGTCTTAGACATAAATGCTTTGCCTAAACCAATGTCCAGAAGAGTTTTTCCTAAGTTTTATTTTTCAGAAGAAAAATTCAGGTCTTAGTTTAAGTCTTTAATCCATCTTGAGTTAATTTTTTGTTTGGTGAGAGGTAGCAATCCAGTTTTATTTTTCTGTATGTGGCTTTCCAGTTTTCCCAGCATATCCCATGCTCATAGATTGGAAGAACCAATATTGTTAAAATATCCATCCTGCAAAAGTGATTTACAAATTCAATGAAATTCCCATCTAAACATCAATGCCATTTTTTCACAAAATTAGAAAAAAAATCATCCTAAATTTCATATGGAATTAAAATACAGCCTGAATAGCTGAAGGAATCATAAGCAAAAAGAACAAATCTGGAGGCATCACATTACCCTACTTCAAATTATACTACAACACTATCATAACCCAAAGAACATGGTACTGTACAAAAATAGACAAATAGGTCAATGAAACAAATTAGAGAACCCAGAAATAGAACCATATACCTACAACCAACTGATCTTCGACAAAGCTGACTAAAACATACACTAGGGAAGAATGCCCTATTTAATTAAAGATTGGTAATTTTGACTACATAAAAAAATATTTCTGCATAGCAAAACAAAAAGGAATTAAAAATTCAAAGAAAACTAGCAAAAAGAAAGATATTAATAATATTTACAATATGTAATTTAGATAAATTTTTGAAAAATGAGAGTAAATACAAAAAATGATTTAAAAATGCATAAAAGTGATGAATAGCTACTTTCTAAACATATGTATTAATAAAATATGGAAGAACCTCCATATTTTTCCATAGTTTTCGTGATAATGTACATTCCCACCAACAGTGCATAAGTATTCCTTTTCTCCACATCCTTGCCAACACTTATCTTTTGTCTTTTTGATAATAATCATCCCTAACAGGTGTAAGGTGATATCTCATTGTGCTTTTAATTTGCCTTTCCCTGGAGATTAGTGATGTTAAGCATCTTTTATATACAGCCATGCATCACTTAATGATGTTTTACAGTTTCACACATCGCATTTAAGCCTTTAATCCATTTTGGGTTTATTTCTGTAAATGGTATGAGATAGGGGTCCAATTTTATTCTTCTGCATATAGATATCTAGTTTTTCCAGTATCATGTGTTGAAGATACTCTCTTGTCCCCATTATGGGATCCTGGTAACTTTATCAAAAATACATTTACTATAAATACATGGGCTTATTTTTCAGATCTCTATTCTGTTCCATTGGTCAATGTGTCTGTTTTTATGCCAGTGCCATGCTGCATATACTACATATCACTATAGCTTTGTCATATATTTTGAAATTAGATAGTGTGTTATCTCTGGCTTTATTCTTTTTGATTGTTTTGGCTATTGAGGGTCTTTATGGTTTCATATGAATTTCAGGACAGCTCTTTCCTACTTCTGTGAAAAATGACATTTGGATGTTGATAGGTATTGCATTGAATCTGTAGATAGCTTTGGGTGGTATGAGCATTATAACAAAATTACTTCTTTCCATCCATGAATGTGGGATATCTTTTCATTTCGGTCTCCTTCAATTTTTCATGAGCGTTTTATAATTTTTGATATCTAGATTTGATAAGATTAAACATTCTTTCATGATAAAATCTCTCAATGTATTAGGTATATGAGGAATATACCTCAACACAACAAAGGACATAGATGGCAACCTCATAGCTAACATCATACTCAAAGGTGAAAAGCTGAAAGCTTTTCCTCTACAATCAGGAACAAGACAAGGGTATCCCCCCCTCTTGTCACTTCTATTTCACATAGTAACAGAAGTCCTAGCAAGAGCAATTCAATAAGAAAAAGAAATAAAAGCCATTCAAATTGGGCAGAAAGAAGTGAAATTGTTTCTGTTTGCTGACAATATAATTATGTTTAGAAAACCCTAGAGATTCCACCAAAAAAGAAAAAGAAAAAAGAAAAAGAAAAACTGCTCAAACTAGCAAATATATTCAATAAAGTATTTGGATACTAAATCAACATACAAAATTCATGTTTCCATACACTAACAGCTAACTCTGAAAAAGAAATTAAGAAAATAATTTCATTTACAATAGCATCAGAAGAATAAAATACTTAGGAGTAAACTTAACTAAAGAAGTCAAAGATCTACATATTGAAAACTATTAAACATTGATGATAAAATTTAAGAGGACAATAGGTTTTTAAAGTGTATAATGATATTCTTGTTGACAAGATGGAGAAGTGTGCACTGGGTAATTATTCAATTAAGTTAATATATAACTTTTTGCATGATCATCTGCAGAAGATGTTTTTGATTTAATGAATTTATATGAATCTTAAAAAAGCATACCTAGTAATGTACTATGGGCCATCAGGATGCTGATCCTGCCTTGCTCAGATTTAACATTGATAGTATATTTATTAAATTTGAGATGGAATATCCAAAATATTGAAAGGCAAAATTTGGTCACAAAATTTTTGAAAGTCTGAAATAATAAGCCAATTATAAATATATGCTTTTAAAATAAGAACACTTATAAACTTTAAAATAAACACATAATAGGAAAGTATGAGTTTGTCTTAAAGTGGATAATGAAAGATAAGTAATCACAATACATCCTTGGGGCATGAAATAATTTAATATTTAGCAGTATTCATTCAAGTACAATGCACAGAATAAGAAAGTTGATTGTTTCTCTCTTCTTTACATTGCAATCAAAATGTATATATTGGTTATTTGGTTTTAACTAAGGGCATTTCAGATTTTGCATGTCTATTCTTATGCATCCTTAGAGATATTTCTTGCTTCTTTGTGGAGAGAGGTATTTCATATTATAATGTCGTATAGTTTCAGATAATATGTAAATCAGTGGCTTATAATATTAGTTCTCTCTTGATAACATCTTTTAATTGCAACAGAAAAATATTTTATTAATCTCCTTATTGAATTAAATTATCAATAAGCATCACTCTTGATAAAATTTAATTAAATCCAAATAAATTAAATAATTATTCTAAGAATATTTTCTTAGAATTTCTAATGAATAATGATTTATACATATCTTTGGAATTATTCTTTTTAAACAAATACTAGTCTAATAATGGACCTAGGGGCATAATGATTATTTCAGTTTTTAACCTTAATATACAATACATATGTACACCACAAAGGCAACAGTAATAATTTTGAAATCAGGCTATTAATGGGCTATTAAGTACAACACATATAAAGCCAGTTCATATGAGACACTGATCTTATGTTAATGATACTCAAAACTATAGAGATAGATATCCTTTGGTCGTTGTCTTAAGATATGATATGTTTAGTTCATATCCACTAATTTTGCCCATTGGAAAATCATTACTTTAGAGATTCATATTTCAGTATATAAATAGCATTGTTTCATTTTACATCTTTAAATACACTTCAACATTGTGAAACTATACAATAAGGCAGAATTTGGAAAGTAAGGGAAATGTTCATAACTAAGTCAAAGTACAGATCCTGAGGGGGAAAAAAGTGAGTAGAGAATAAAAAAAACTCTAGGTACTAATTAAAGACTGCAGATCTGAAATGCTCTTAGTTAAAACCAAATAAACAATACATACATTTCAATTGCAATATAATTATAGAATATCTGGCTGGAGGAGAAAAAACTGTGGGGTAAAGGTAACCCCCGGGATTCCTGCTCCCAGAGAAGGAGACATAGATCTTGGTCTCCTACACATGAGTGGATCTCCCCCTACAAGGACAACATTGAGAATCCACAGAGGTTCAGCGCGGGACTCTCAAAAAAGGAAAAAACAAGGTGATCAGGAGATAAGATTGCATTCTCTGTAGAGTGCAAAAAAAACAATAGGGCGCGTGGGAGGGTCCCGGCCCGCTGGGCTAGGGGGTGAAGTGGGATCAGACCCACAGGAGAACTCCTTGTTTCCCCATTGACCTCAGCCAGAGTCCTGTCTGAAATTGGTGGGAAATTGCAGCAAGAAAAGAGGGTGCTGGAGAGTGCCGTCATTAGTTGAGACTCCCCGGAGCTCTGCGCTAGGACGGCTCCAAGATGGGAGGAAACCGAATTGAGTTGATAGGGGAGGCAGTTAGATATCGTGCATCTGGTAACGAGTGGGGCCAGCCCTACATAGCTGTTCACTAAGTCAGGGACTCTAAGCTGGAACTGCCTCAGGCGAATAAGACTGTACAGGGTGGGTCAGTAAGAGCAAGGGCTGTGGCTGAACTGGCAGTGGGGAAGGCAGCATAGAGGAGGCAATGGGGCATCCTGATGACCCAGACCCCCAACCTGACACCTGACACCTCCTAAACAGTCACCCCCAGTGCTGGGGTCCTGTGAGTGGGCAAGTGGTCACTATAGCAGGGGTCCACAGCCCAGTTGCCATGGTGCCATATGGTGCGGCGGGCAGATCCCCTCCCCCAGCCTAGAGACAAATTCCACCCCTACACAATCTGTGATGGGCTCGCCAGGCCTGGCTCAATCAATGAACAACTGAGAAGACAAAGACCAAAGGGGAATTACAGCCACTGTGGTGCAGGGGTGATGGGCAGACTGGGGAGCTACTTCCTCCCCCTAGCCTGCATTTCTCCTGCCGAAAGTGGTAGGCTCCACCCCTGGAGGTGGGATGAGACAAGAAAAGCCACCCTCCCCCAGATCTAGGGAGAACCCGCTGGGCCTGTGCGAAGTTCATAAGTGGGAAGTATAAAAGACTTTGCTTCCCAGAACAGCTTAGGTCACCCAGTTGATCAAAACGCTGGGGGGGCTGGATCTCCTCCCCCGGTCAGTGGCCAACAGTCAGGGCCATGGTCAAAGATCAAGTCCCCCATAAGTGGCCACAGTAGGCTCCACAAGTAACCCCTCTCATCAGGGGTACCTTCCAAGTGTGGTGGAAGAGTGCCCCCAGTGGCTGATCAAGAAACTACAGAAGAGAGAAACTCTGGGCACCATCAACAGATCCACATGGGGAGAGATCAGCAAAAGATTTCAGGAATGTCAAAATATCAAACCAAAAACACTCTCCCCAAGAGATACACCAGCTCTCAAGAAATGGAGACTGAACA